>CAMQGK010000144.1:8035000-8612500 GCA_947000775.1 Pterois miles | reverse complement strand
CAATCAAATCTAGCTAGAGCGGCGCTGGAACAGTCTGAAGAGTCTGGTTGATCAATCACAGCATTACCTCAAACAAAGTGATTCAGACAGGAGGTGAAGAGAGGAGCTGCAGCACAGTCGGTATGATAAAAGTAAAGCGTTTTTTAAACATTAAAACAGGTAAACATGTTCGAGTAGAAACCTAAAATATAAGTATGCACCTGAAAATGAGCACAATAGGTCTTCTTTAGAAGAACTTTCACTATTAGCAGCAAAATGTACTTGCCTGTAGCTGTATAAAGTATTTCATTGAGGTGGTTCAGATGCTGCTATAGTTGTAATTACTAATTAATAAATTTGTATGTTTTGCATGTAAACAGAGAGGTGAAAAGTAACTTCTGGTAGTTGTTACAGCTGGAAGGTAACTCAAGTGTAATAATTTATATTATTTCATGATCTGAAATGTAATGAGATAGAAATGTAAAGTACCACAAAAGTTAAGAACCTCAAATTTGTACTCAAGTGCAGTTTTCAAGTAAATGTCCTCTGTTTCTTAAAGTTATTTCATCTGTGTTGTGTCAGAGTACAGAGCAATTAGTGTTTATGGTCTTAAAGGTATCTTTAGTGTTGGTGAAATAAAAAAGAAATTTGGCCCAAAAATGTGGTGACGTACTATAAAGTTGCTCAATACTAAAAATACTCCTGTAACGCGCAACCTCTAATTTACTTCGATACAGCGTTAAAGTAAACGGACTTCATCTAAGATTTTTACACAACAAGAGCTGTACCACTATTCAGAGACAAGGACTCTCAGTGGTTAGGGGAGCAGTTCAGGCTCATTTGGTGAGAACAAAGTAAATCTAAGTAAATGTGACTTTAAGATCTAATTTAATCAGTCATCTCTAGTAAATGTTTTAGACAGCAGTTAAATCTTGAATTTAAAGTAGCGGCACTGACATGAGAGAGTCCTTACCTGTGACCCAGACTGAGACAAGCGACAGACTTCAGACTTCCTTGAGGTTCACCAACAGGTTGAGCATCAAGGATACATAGTCCAGCCCTTCTTCCTCATGTGACTGCAGCACCCTATGACTGCTCAGTCTATTGTTAGAAGAGCTGGACATTAAAAAAACAGCTCTGTCTCACACACACACACACACACACACACACACACACACACACACACACACACAAAACAAACAATCATGCTAGCACACATTCTGCAGGTACATTCCTGTCCTGGTAAAATGCCATTTATCCATTCAAGCTTTCAGCGGCCACTCACGTTTCAACAGTCCATAATTTCACAAGTGGTTAGGAGGGACATGAAGAAACATTCCCTCCTAATAGCTAAAAACAAGCAGACAAACAGAACTATTATACTTCTTTTTCTTTCTCTTTTTAATTTATTGCTGAAGCAAGTACAAACATTAACTTCAAATATTCAAACAAAGCAATCCACCTTTGAAACAATCACAGTACATTTTGGCAGGATTCAACTCATCTGACAGAAGCAAAACTTAAACTTAATTACAGAGTGCATATTGCTAATGTCTTATAAATCCTTATCGCTGCAATGAAATGCAATTAAACTGTGAAGTTAGTGGCTTAAACTGATGATAGAAAAGCAAGACTTGTTAATTAGAATTGCATTTGGTCACTGAATAGTTGTTACAGTGGATACTCGCCTTAACACGTATTCATAGACTTTGCCAGTGTTTATATTACATGATAATGTGATTTTTAAACTGCCACAGTTAGCAAAAAGGTAACAAACCTATATGTTGTTGTCAGAAACGTTGAACTGCTGGCACACTGTGTTACTCTGGCTGCAGTCTTGGGCTGAATGACTGATATGGTGAGGTGGTGGATTTATGGGTACCACTTTATAATAAGGCATACTTTATAAGGAGTTTATAAACTCGTGCTTCTCATTTTCTAGTAAGCCATCAAGTCTGCAGTTATAAATGCATTAATAAAGAGTTGTTGTTTTTTTTACAATGATCCATCCAGCTTGTGAGTATTAATAAGTTGTTGATAAATTACCTTTGGTCCAGATGCCCTGCAAAGATTTCCCAGGAGGTCAGAGGCATGACATTAGGACCCTGTGACCAAGTCATGGGACTAAGCGGACATTTCTGCACATATGGACAGTAGGACCAGAAGACCCCAGAAGATCCGGGTACTTTTCCAGACGGAAATCAAGCCATTTTGGCTTCAGGCGCCACTGGGTAACTTTCATAGGAATTAATGGGGCCCTGCCTCCATCGCTCTATCCAGTTCTCTTTATACATCCATGTACAGTACAGCTGATGCTGATGGGAATGTTATTTTTGCAGGTATTTCCTCTCTCAACGTCTCTCAACATATCACCGCCGAGATGGTGACATGCAGCTAACGGCGCTAACGGTGCTAACAGCGCAAACAGCGAAAACAACTGTGAAAGTGTTGACAGTGTGTTTACCTGAGGGGGTACTAATGGGTGGGTGCTACACTACTGCAACAGCACCGATGGCTTTATCAGTTGTACTCGCGGTGTGGGAGCAACTCAGAGCAGCGTCTGTGATCTAGCTACTGGGGCACGCTCACTGCACAAACATGCACTAAATGCACATGCGGCTGGCCCAGCAAGCTCAAACTACTACACAGAGGGAGACTGACTTCATCCTCTGCTCAGGTCAACATTACTCCTTTAAATTCTTACATGGCAAATAGTTGTTTGCTGCTATATTGATGCTCTGGACATCAAATTTAGCACCTTTACGTATTGGACAAACTAAAATTCTGAGCTGATGATGGCACTAAATGAAAGGTCGGGGATCACAAACGTATTATAATTCATCCTGAGGGAAAAAATAATGTGAGTAACAAATTTCATAGCAATCCATTTAACAATTAGCAAGACATTTCACTCAATTTTGTATGAAATCCATCCAGTGGACTTTGAGATATGTCACTGGATACAGTAAGTGAAATGATAATCTGGTGGTGCTAGATGAAAATGTCAAAGGATCACCAAAGTCATTAGGATTCATCCTCTGGGCACCATGAGTGTCTGTACCAAACTGTGTGGCAATGCATCCAATACATGAGCTATTTCTGTGGACAAACAGACTGACTGACATTTCCATCCCTAGAGCCACATTAAAACTGCAGTAGTTACAACATCACAAAGGGATTTTCACAACCCAGCAACCCATAAACCTGCTGTTTACAAACCCTTTATGCCTTATCAGGAAGTGGTACCGACTTATGAAGTTACTCTTTTATGTACAGGCTAATCACCCAACATCCAGCTCAGTGGCAGTATACTCTAACAATTCAAATGCAAGCGGTGAGATGGACATTAAACAGCCTTGATTATCACAAAACAGTGTCTATCATCCCAAAAAGCAGTGAGTGTGTATGGCAATAAAACACAAATGCTTATTATTGGGTTCAAGCTATATGACAATACTTGATAGCAATGTAACATTTAAGCATCCTGACAGCCATCTGAAACGTATGACCTTGATTAAACAGCTGTATACTACACAAATCCATGATCTATTAAGCATAAAATATGTGGTGCTTTGTCCTGAAAACCCTATGACAAAACATCAAAATTTTGAAACGTTTGAGGAAAAAAAAATCTCTGGAGAAGTTGATGCTGGAGTCACTCATCCTGGTCCCTTGTCTTTTCCTCACTCCGGTGTGAACTTCATGCGAAAAACAGGGACGGGAAGTGGATGCACATACAGCAGCAGAGCATTGTGCTTGGACAGGTGATTTAAATGGGGATGTCAGTGGTTAGGGTCTTAGGCCTGCTAATAGAGACAGAGACATTAAAGATATATTAGTCAATGTATGTGTCAATGTTGCATTTAAAACTACATAACCCGTCAAAGTTTACTTGGTGTTTAACAAGATTAGTCTCCTGGTTATTAATCAGTGCTTTTGCATCAATACTTCTTTATGTGTTTGTATATTAGAGTCAGTTCCACTGTTGCTGACACAAACCCAGAAGCCAGGACACTTCTCTGTGTGATTGAAAGCTGTAACTTTGTCATTTGCCCTTTACTTCATTCCTCGGTGGTCTATTTCTGATGAAGAAGCGGGCGGTTACAAACAAGGATTGCTATTTAGGGTCGGGAGCTGACACTCGACAAACACTTTTCCATTCCTATTGTTTACGCTCCGGCCTAAGCCTCGGTGGCTTGTCAGAGGAAATGTGACTTTTTAACATGAAGAAGAAAGCTTTACTAGTCTGACAACAGCGGATGTTTAATGTATATTTTTCATGATTAATGCACATTTAAACTCCCGACAGGCTGCAGGGATACGTGCTAGGTCTTTATCGTTAGCACTGAGTGAATAAGCCCAGTGATCTGAGCCCGATTTGCTGCTTAAACGCTTAGTAATCCTCCCCAGCAGTCAGTTGTAATGTGAAAATCAAGCAGCTGCACTCTGGTATGCTTAACAACTCGCCAACACCGTGGTATTGGACAGCCCAGGTGGCACCGAGTGAACAGCATATTGCAAAGACACGACAGCCACGCCAGGAGTCTGGAAGGTTCTTTATACTGGGATACAAGGTCAGGGTGAGGGTCTTTTTTAAATATAGACCACAGTGCCACAAAGCTGAGCCCAAACATCTCCAGCAGCAGATTTGATTTACAATGAGCAGCTACTCTGGCACAAAGGGAGGGTTGGTGGGTTGTACTGTAGTGGTTATGAGTCCACAGTGGGCTATAAATCAGTCAAGAGCTGCTCCCTCCTCGTCCAGAAAATAGTTTGAAGGACGGAGACATCTCATCTAAACTGCTTCATCCAGGACTGATCTAGATAAACCCGGGTTTAACATGTCATATGTGCACATTTACAGTCAGTAGCGGAAGAAGTATTCAGGTCGGTTAATTAAGTAAAAGTATAAATACCAAAATCTAAAGATACTTCACTACTAGCCTAAAGGTCCTCCAAATTTGTTTTTTCAGAGTATGCTTTCTTGCTTTCTTGCTGAGCGTTAGATGAGAAGATCAATATCTGTCCATTTAATAGAAAGATGGAGCCAGTAGCCTCTTAGCTTGGCTTAGCTCCCGTTAGCTTAGACCTGGAGCCTTTAGTCTCTCAACTCCAAGAAGTCACTGCCCCCAGCCAAAAATTTATCCAGCACACAACTCTAAAACCACAAACTGTTTTTAAACTTTGTTTTTTGTACAAATCAAACAAGCAAATATAATGTTTTCATTGGTGAGCTTCAGAAGTGCTTGTAGGCGGATGTAACCTTTGAACAGAAACAGGCTAGCTGTTTCCCCTTGTTTCCAGTCTTTGTGCTAAGCTAAGCTAAGCTACGCTAAGCTAAGCTAATCAGCTGCTGGGTGTAGCTTCACATTTAGTGTACAGAGACGGGAGTGGTATTGATCTTATCATCTTTCTTTGGCAAGAAAGTGAACAGGTGTTTCCTAAAATGTCAAACTATTCATTTAAAGTAAGTCCTTTCAGTTTATATCATTATACTCCAAAATGTGATTATTATCACTGATGCATTAACATACTGTACGCAGCATTTTAGTGTTGCAGCTGGTCAAGGTGTACACTACAGTTAAAAATAAAGCACTGCATCGAGAGAAAGTGTAGCCGTCAGATTAATGTGAGGCAGTAACATACAATATTTTCTGCTGATATGTTGTGAAGTGAAAGTATAAAGTAGATTAAAATGGACAAAAGTATAGTCCTTGAGTATATGTACTTCGTTTTTACAGTCACTGTAAAAACTTACCATTAGCGAAACTTGCTCTTGCCTCCAGCTACCACCTGTAAACAACAGGGAACAAAGGAACAGGGAAGAAATAAAGATAACAGAGAGAGAAATTCAACAAAAATGGCTTACCACCTATTTAGTATTGCCTGATGTGATCATTTGATGGTGTTAAAACAATTCCTCAAAATTATTCCGGGATGAATAGCTTTTGCTTCACTGAAGTTAATGGGGATCCAAATAAAAAAATAAAAAATAAAGCTTTAAGAGTGGTGGATATGGTAAATATATACAGTCATATGAAAAAGTTTGGGAACCCCTCTCAGCCTGCATAATAATTGACTCTGCTTTCACCCAAAAAAATATAAAAGTGGTCTGTCGTTCATTTACCAGGAACATCTAAGTACTGGAGTGTTCTCCAAACTAAGATTTTTGGTGAAGCGGAATTTAGTTGTATTAAACTAAATCAAATGTGAAAAATTGGCTGTGCAAAAATATGGGTACCCTTGTGATTTTGCTGATTTGATTGCATGTAACAGCATGTAAAACTGGTGACTTGAAACACCAAATAGGTTGGATTAGCTCGTGAAGCCTTGAACTCCATAGACAGGTGTGTCCAATCATGAGAAAAAGTATTTCAGGTGCCTAAATGGAAGTTGCACTTCTCTTTGACTTTCTGCTGAAGTGAGAAAGAATGGGATCATCATAGCGGCTCTCAAACGATGTGAAAACAAAGATAGTTCATTATCATGGTTTAGGGGAAGGCTATAAGATGCTTTCGCAAAAGTTTCAACTGCCTATTTCGACTGTAAGGAATGTCGACAGGAGATGGAAGGCCACAGGCACAGTTCCAGTTAAACTGAGGTCTGGCAGACCAAGAAAAATACAGGAGCGGCATAGGCGGAGCATTGTGAGAGTGGTTACACACAACCTACAGATCACCTCTAAAGACCGGGTGATGAGAAGGAGGCCCTTTCTACGCCCACGCAACAGATAAATACTTTTCTTTCCTTAAGGTATATCATAAATGAAAAGCAAGTTGCGTCTTTGAAGTACCAGCTAAAGATGAACATTAATCCAAAAAATTAGGGGCTTCCCAAAGTTTTTCATATGACTGTAACATACTATAGCATACTATATAAAACATGCTCAAAGATGGATGTACAGAAACTCTCACATAAAAAATATTACGTGAAATCCATCATAGAGTCCTTTTAAAACACTCCAGATTTTAAAAATACATCATACACAGCACTTAAACATAACCACATGCACTTAATCATATTATCCTCCTAAAGCTGTGCACAGTGCAGCCAAATGTCCAGTAACAACATACAGATCACATCCATGTATGAAAGTAATCCATGTTTCCAACAAACAACCATATCAGAGCCAAGGAATATTATTTATGTCCTCAAACCCAGTGTGGGAGCTAATGATAGCATACACATAATATATTGTTTATTCCAGTACATATGGAAGAGGGGGAGGAGGGAAAAATAGAAATCCACACCAGTGGCAGCCATCTTCTTCATCACATCAAAATCAGAAATTTCACTTCAGTTCAGGCAACTCAAAGAAGTTTTTAATACATCTTTTTTTAAGCAAAAGATAATGATTGCTTACAGACTAACAAGTTAGGGACTGTATGAACATTATTTCGTAAGGGAGGGGGCTGACTTACTTTACAAAAAAGCAAGGGCGTCACCAAGTGATAATTATTTCTTTGGCTTCGCCCCTTGACTAAGAGAAAAACATGCCAGCTGTCATCTTGTTTAGGTATTTGTAGTGAAATGAGGAGGTATGGTACCCTATTTCAACTTCACCAACTTCGTTGCTCGCTGCCAGTTAGCTCATCCCAATAGAAAACAATGTAATCAAACTGATTTTGTCACCAACAAAATCATCTTGCATTCTGTTTGGGGGGTGTAATATATTAGTTACACACATCCCAATACACTAGACCTCTCTGTGTTGTACACATTGCATTCCCTCTAGATTGTTTTTATGAACCCCGAAACTTAAAGTTGAAATTGCACCTATGGGTGTCATCTGCAAATGGCCAAACACGCCTTTTATGACCTGCTGCACAAAAAAAATCTGTTTGATGCAACTGTACTGAAAATCTGGAATGTAAAAAAATAAAAGACCTTCTTTTGCTTGCCTCCAAAATTCAGACTAACCTCCCTTCCAGCAAAAAGAAGAAAATACATAACCTCCCCAATTCAAACCCCCGTCCCCCAATATATACAGTCACTTACTGAAAAATCATGTAAACAGATTGTAGTTGAATTATACTGTATGTTCACCTTTTGAATTGACTGAACTGAGAAACAATCAACATCAACAGTGTTGCCAGATTGGATTGAAAAAAGGAGCCAAATTAGAGGCTAAAACCTGCCCTGTCATCAGAAAAATATAGCCAAATCTTTAATTGTTCTAAATTTATTTATTCATCCTGATAAATAATAAGAGTGATTAAGTTAAATAAAATAAAGATCTTTTAGATAATGTTGAATTAAACATTAAAAGATTCTGCTCATATGAAGATAAACATTTTTTAATCACATAATTATAATAGAATAAAACAAGTTTCATCTCAGCTGTCATAAACTAAAATGACATTTGGTTTTGACGATCAATTACTGGTTATTGCTGACTGAAGTGAACTTTTTTGTTGGCAGAAAATCACCAGAATGATCACAACCCACTCAAAAAAATGACCTGCAAATTTAAAAGAAAAAGAAGCCCAGATGGGCGAATACTGGCCAATCTGGCAACACTGATCCCAGTCATATGAGACATCATGAAAACAGTGTAAACACCACAAAGGTCAATCACTCCGTGTAGGTGGAACATGCATTGAGTGTTGTTGCCATAAATTACCTTTCACCCTTCACTAAATGAAACAAACAAACAGGAGCACGTTACTATAGAGCCTTTAAAACATTAACATTTCCCCTCCTTCACAGCACTACAACAGTACCTTGGCAGGCGCAGAGCTCTTCTTGGTTTCCCACATGCCACGCTTGTTACCGATGTCACCTGGCTTCACATCCTGTCACAAATAAGATCAACTGTGAGCTTATTAGTCTGATGCAGCGGTGGAAGAAGTACTCTGATCATTTTCTGAAGCTCAAGTACCAGCACCACAGTGTAGAAATACTCTGCTACAAGTAAAAGCCCGACATTCAAAAATGTACTTGATTAAGAGTACATGTATTAGCAGCAAAATCTAATTATAGTACCAAAACATACTCATTATTTTAGTACTTAAGTACAAGTAAGTACTCATAATGCATATATGGTATGTACATATATAACTGCATTGCAATTATTGATGCATTAAAGGTGAGAGCTGTGCAGAGGCAATAGAAATGCTCCCAATCTCGCATTTAGCACCTTTAATGTTGCAGCTGTTAAAGGCAAGGTTAATTTTAACCACTATACACTGGTGGGTAGATTAATGTATTAGAACACATCAGTATTTATTTGTTCATTATTTGGAGTGATAATTTGATAATCTGATCTGCAAAGTAACTAGTAATTAAAGCTCTCAAACAAACTTACAATATTTCCCTCTAAAATGTAGCAGAGTAGAAGTATAAAATAGCATCAAATTTAAATACTTGAGTTAAGTACCTCAAAACTACACTATAGTACTGGTGTGTATGTACTTAATTACTTTCCATTCCTTAATTACTTTTTATGCAATTGTTTAGTATTTATTAGGATTATATATTAGTGGTATGGTGAAATGTATGCAAAATGTTTACCAGTTTGAAGAGTAGGCAAAGAAGAGCAGGAGAAGTTTGAGTGAGGAAAGCTGAGACAAGGAGTGCAATTGCAAAGAGAAAATAAAGGCAGAAGAGGATTAAACAACAGAGTAAACATCTAAAAGAGAATAAAGACATTCGATATCAATCTGCTGTACAGCTTCATCCCATCAGGGGGAGATGTTGCCGTGTGAGTGAGGCCAAGGTTACAACCACTCCTCTGTTGGCCAAGATGTTTGAGACTAAAGATATCTTGCTCGTAAATTTCACATTAGGACAATGTCACACGTCGTCCAGCAATGCTACTGCATGTGGGCAGAGTGTAACGTCTCCTGAAGACCTGGTAAGATTAGCAGCTGGTGTCCTACTTTAAGAAAAGGACAGAGTGTCCACCAAGTACACAGTTATGTGTCCTCATTTGTATATTGGCACCACACAATAAAAAACTAATAAACTACTCATGTGTTTGTTTTTTTGTGTTGGGGAAGGGGACAATAATGTCTGAGATAATAATAATGAGTGAGACAAATGTGAAGGGATATGACCTTTTACCCTTGCCTGAAGGAGACTTTAAATATGGAGCCACAGTGAGATTTAAATATATAGTTTTGGGACTTAAAGTGAGTCCAACACAAAAGATGACTGTTTGAAAGTACTGTATGGTTTATGGGTTTTATTGACTGTAATATAATCTTGAAATAACTTCAGAGGGTAAGAGACTGATGTATGGAGGGGTGTGGAAATGGCTGTGCATGGAGGCACGTTGGCATTCAGCCACCTGACACATACACACTGTAACTGCTGCTCAGCGCTTTGTGGTTGGACTGTTGCCCAACAGTGAGAGTAATATTCTTCTATGCAATGATTTCCCACAGGTTTAGGCTTAAATGTACATGTTAAAAATATTTACACCATGTAAAGAATAATACACAGAGGTTTGTTGGGGCGTTGGTAAACTGTTGTGAAGTAAACTGTCCATGAGGTGTCACTAGACTCCAGGCAGAAACATTTTCCATCCTATGAGCTCAGATATATAATTGGAGCCAACAAAAGGCTGGCATGTTGATGTGCTAATAAGCACATTAGCGTGTGCAGAATATCAAGGGATTACTCTATTGAAGTAACACTGGTGTCTAATTTAAAATAGTGTGTATGTGTGTGGATTTATCAGGACTTACTGCTGGCTTTGCTGTTGCTGGTGATGCTGCTGCTGGTGCAGGTGCAGGTGCTGCTGTCTTCTCCGCCTCTGGAGGCTTTGCCATCCAACTGTTGACACGTCCGGCTACACCTCCTTTGATACCAGCCAAATCCTGGGAAAACACAGACGTCTCACATACTCAAATGACAAATCAGTAAATCTCTCTGTGCTTCCCTCTTGCTCGCTTTCTCTCACCTTGTTGGCAGGACTTGGACTTTCAGAGGAGCTGCCGACGTTGCCTTTCTCCCACATGCTCTTGATGCTGCGGGCGCCTCCGGTAGGAATATCTACCATTGGAGACTTTGACGGAGACTTGACGTCTTTGTTTCCCTGTGGAAGTACAGGATGTATTTAACTACTTTTACATGGCTTCATTGACTGAGCATCACTAATGGAAAGTAACTTTTCATCCAGTAATATTTTGATGTTTTTGGACTTGAGGATTTCCATTTTGTGTGACTTTATACTTCTACTCCACTGCATGTCAGAGGCAAATATTGCCATTTTTCAAAACAACTTTTATTTGACAGCTATAGTTACTAATGACTTTAAGGTCTTACCTTAAAACATATGATAACCTTGTAAAATACAAATGCATTGTAACACGGTGTGGTTTGGCCTCTTGTCATGTTTAAGATGCCTGAGTTATCACTTCCACCAAAGACAGATTTCCTCTCAGATGATGTCATTTAAATAAATGATTAGAATTATTATTCAATGTCTAACAAAAAAGAAATTATGTCCAAAAACGGATTAGAAATGCTTATTTTTTTCATCTCTCCAGCCACATTAATCATCTCAAGGTGCCCTCAGATTTACCTTAGAGCCCACTTTACCTCGACCAGCTACAACAGTAAAATGTTAGTGACACACTGATGCATTACCAGTCAAATAATTTACTCTTTTTTTGCAAAATAAGTGCTTTAAATGTTGATACTACTTCCGTGCTTTAACTTGAGTAGGATTTTGAATACTTTCATATGTAATGGAGTATTTTTATAGTACTGTATATATTGTATTTGTACTTGTACTTAATTCTTCCACCACGGCTGAACATGGTGCGTAGTGAGTCTCACCTGGATGGCAGAGGTGTACTGTTCCAGTCTGTTGCCGATCTTGGAGACAATTGGAGTGTGAGACACTCTGGCTGCGGTGCTGTGGATGAACAACACATGGGACATTAGTGTGGCTCAATGTTTACTTTTATTTTACTGTAAAATACCTTTTACGGCTCACCTTTTCTGGGCTGATTTGCTCAAGAATTCTGCCTTTGCCCCGATCTGAACAAAACAGCACAGTTTAAGGTTAGAAACCAGCCTGTCAACATGTAAAAACAAATACTGACACGGTCAAGCTGTCCTGGCTTCCTTCCTGTCTCCAAGGCGACCTCACTGAGAGGGAGACCAGTCGGTCCCTGGGAAGGTCTCTCTGTACTTGGTTCCTGAGTGATTGAACTGGAGAGTTTAGCTGTCAGGGAGCCAGGCTATACACATAAACACAGCTCACACACACACACACACACACACACACAC
Organism: Pterois miles; assembly: GCA_947000775.1. Classification (NCBI taxonomy): domain Eukaryota; kingdom Metazoa; phylum Chordata; class Actinopteri; order Perciformes; family Scorpaenidae; genus Pterois; species Pterois miles. The sequence continues at coordinate 8,600,278 of CAMQGK010000144.1, read as the reverse complement.
ACACACACACACTGATCAAAATGAATTATACCTCCCATGTACGTGCAGAGTTACACACACAACTCTCAACATTCCTCCAAAAATACCCCAGAAAATTACCCAGTCATGGTCTTGTACAAAAATAGCCATATTTGAGTACAGCACAGACGCCAGCTCATATCTTTTTTTTTATTCTTGTCAACCAACAATATACAGTTTGGGTAATAGGAGAGGACTTGAAATGGGAACAGCAAAACAAACAACCACATTAGACCACAAACCACAGTCTTACATCTGGAGATAACAAACACAAACAGATCTGTCGTATAATGCTCTTAACTTATAAAGACAAGCTGGTAGCGATGTTTAATGGAATAGCTTGAATTTTTGGGAGATACACTTTCTTTCTGAGAGTTAGATGAGAAGATATGGATACCACTGTCACTGTCAGTAGCACACTAGCTTAGCTTAGCATAAAGACTGGAAACAAGGGGAAACAGCTAGCGTGGCTCCCTCCAAAGGTCACAAAATACAACTCCCAGCACCTTTAAGGATCACTAAGTGTTATATCTTGTTTATTTAATCTCTACAAAAACATATTGTGGGTTTGAGGGGGTTATATGCTGAACTATTTCTTGGCGCAGTTTTTGGCCATTTGTTGCCTGGAAACCTCACGGTTAAAACTAGACTTAGGGAGCTTTAGAGGTGCTGGTAGGTGGATATTGTTACCTTTGCACAGAGCAGGGCTATTTCTGGCTCTGTGCAAAGGCTGATCCAGGCTATTTCTCCCATTATCGGTTTAAGCTAAAGGCCCTGACACACCAAGCTGCCGGTCGGGCGCCAGACAGCTGGGGCCATTGGTGAGCGTCTGTTGGCGTAGTTTCTGCGATGTGTCCCACATAATTCGCTGCAGTATGCCTGTGTCAGAGGTTTTTCAGTCAATTCATCATGTTGAATCACTCTGGTTGGTTGTTCAGCTTGAACGAATCAGTGCACGAGAAGAGAAACAGAAGTGAGGAAAGCAAGCAAACGACTGAAGTCAAGAGGAAAAACACAGAAGGCTCTTCTTATTTTTCATCTTCATCTCATGTGATCTTTCCAATACATGGATATTTTCATAGTGATATGGCCATCTGGAATGAGGCTATGTGGTGAGTGAAAGTGGTGTGAAAATGGCTGGCAAACATAACAACAACTTGTTCATCCACAGTCCTCTGTCTTTCATTTTCTCTTTTTTAATGATGAATAAACACTACCGCAGTCTGCTGGTGTATTGAACCAGCAGAGCATTGAAAAATTTAATTTGCTCATAACAAATGATGCTATTTTATGTTATTTGTTATGCTAGAAACCATCTAGAACAGCTCCATGATGTTTGAACCTGTGCTCCAAAACTCACCTTTGAGGAGCCTTTGGGACTGATAGTGAAAGCAGGTTTTGTAGACTCCCCCTCCTTCTGCTTCTTCTTCTCTGCAGCCTCCGCCCTCCTTTTCTCTATCTCCTCCTTCATCCTCTTCCTCTCCTCCTGTTGCGAGAACCACATTTGCTGTCTCACTTTTGTCACAACCAAACAAATTCTGTCTGATCCATGATAAAAGGCAGTTCAAACCAAAGTAAAATGACAAAGTACACCTTCCTCACCTGTTCTTTGGCTTTCTTGTCCTCCTGCTCCTGTTTCTTCTGTTTCTCCTCCTCCTCCACGACCTTCCTCCTCTCCTCTCTCTTCCTCTTCAGCTCCTCCAGCTCTGCCTCTGCGTCCTGCTGCTTCTGCTTCATCTTCTCCAAATCCCCGCTCTCTGCATCGTTTCGCCGGCGCTTGAGCTCCTGGAGTTTACGCTCGGCCTCCTGTCGCTCCGCATCATCTGCCTTGGTGGAGGCAACACTGTCCCTGCACACAAACACATGCTAGTTATTTAATGATCAATATGCATGTATATTAATTCACATGTTCATTAAAGTATGCTGATGAGCTGAAAATGATTGATGATGACTGATTGAATAACCTTTACCTTGATGTCTTCTCTGTTTTCTTAAGTTTGTTTTCAAAGAGTCCTCCGTTGTGTTTGGGTGGTTCATTCTGGCAAAAAGGGGAAACAAAAGTTAAATTACTCACTACTCACATCGTTGATATTCAAAAATATATACAGTATAATGAATAATCATTTATTTTTTACCTTTTCCTTAAATCCAAATCTCTTAGGTTTCTCCTCCTTTACACAGAAGACACAAAGAAAGTTATTAAAAACACCAGTCAAAACCCATCATGTTGACAAGCCACAAAAAAGCCATTGAACACTGGTGCAGCCAAACGTCTGGCAGTGAATGCAACGCAGATGTAAACACTGATCTGCGACCACAAAACCATATCATACAGCAAATGTCTGCAAAGCGAGAGCACATCCTGGACAGATCAGATGTGGTCCCCCAGTGTCACTTAATCTGAAGGATTAAGGACTCGTGTCACATTACAAATGTATTCTGCCTGTTATGTAATAAATCACATCAATACCTCCTCTTTCTTCTTCTTCTCCTCCAATTCTCTCTTTTTGCGCTTGTCCTCTTCCTCTTTTTTCTTCTTCTCTTCAGCCTCTTTTTTCCGCTTTTCCTCTTCTTCTTTCTTTTTCTTCTCTTCCAGCTCTTTCCTTTTCTGTTTTTCTTCCTCCTCCTTTTTCTTCTTCTCTTCCAGCTCTTTCCTTTTCTGTTTTTCTTCCTCCTCCTTTTTCTTCTTCTCTTCCAGCTCTTTCCTCTTCTGTTTCTCTTCCTCCTCCTTTTTCTTCTTCTCTTCCAGCTCTTTCTGGCGTTTTTCTTCCTCTTCCCTCTTCTTTTGCTCCATCTCCTTTTTGAGTTTGTCCTCTTCCTCTTTCCTCTGTCTCTCTTCCATCTCCCTTCTCTGTTTTTCCTCCTCTTCTTTTTTAATTTTTTCCTCCTCCTCCCTTTTGTGTTTTTCTTCTTCCTCTTTTCTCAATCTCTCTTCCATTTCCTTTTGTTGTTTTTCCTCCTCTGCCCTCTTCATCCTTTCCTCCTCCTCCTCCTTTAGCTGCCTTTCTTCTTCCTCTTTCTTGAGCTTTTCCTCCATTTTCCTTTTTTCCCTTTCTTCCTCTTCTATCCTCAGCTTTTTTTGTTGTCTTTCCTCCTCTTCTTTCCTCTTCCTTTCTTCTTCCTCCTTGTCAACATCAGGAACAGCTTCCTCTTCAGCATCTTCCTTTCCTAAATCATGCTGCTGGACCTCTTCTTCTGTTGCTGCAGCCTTCTCCTCAATTTCCTCCTAAAAATGAAGTTTTGTGTCAGTGTATGCATGTAAATCAACGTAATACAGGTAGTAGAAAGTAAAGATAAGAGACCATACCTCATTTCTTGTGCTCGTTGTTCTTGATTCTTCAACAGATTCCTGGGGGGAGAAAACAAACTAGAGAAAATAGCACAATCTCACCCCAAACAGTCTTACTCTGCATATGAAATCCTCCCTTTACCTTCTCATCTTCCGTCTTCTCCTCGTCCTCTTTTCTCCAGGAGTTGGTGTCAGTGTCTGCCACCTCCTCTTGGGCTGGTTTCTCCTCCTCCTTCTGCTCCCCTTCCTCTGTATGTGGCTGTCTGCCACTGCTGATGGAGGACTGCTCTTCCAATGTGCTGTCTGTGCCGTTGGTGGTGCTGACAGTGGGGTCTAACTCCTTCTGTCTCTCCATGGCCTCCCTCATTCTCCTCTGACGGCGCTCCTCCCTCTTCGCCAGGCGCTCCAGCAAAGCCTGGTCATCATCTGCACCTTCAGCAACAGTTGTGGTGTCCGTCACACTGTAAGCATATGAAATCCACTTAGAAATACTGAAAATTGATGTTGAATCTCCAAATTTTCATCACAATTAAATGTTTTGTGATCAAGCGTGCCGACATCTAAGTCTCTGACTGGATCTTTCTGTTGTGCCTAGAGGTGATTTATCAATACCAAAATTAAAAATGTATACTTGCTGATTTGTGAATGCTGATTTGGCATGTGTTTTTCTCAAGGTGTCTTCATCTGAATGAACAAAACAAAAGTGTTTATTTCCCCTGCTGTTTTACTGCCTTCACTATTGTTTATCATGCGTTTCATTTGTGCAGTTGTGGTTGAGTACCAAAACAATAATATAAGCAAGAAATGTAACTGTTTTTTTAAAACATACTCAAACAATGATAAATAATGTGTCAATATCGTGTGTATGTGCAAACTTTTTCTATTTCAGTAAGTATACTTAATGGATTGATGGTTGCTTGGCATAGCCCAGCTAACTAGCTATACTGGTGTAGCCCCGGGCAGCTAATGGCGCTAGCAGCTAACGGCACTACGGCAACAATGCTGACAAAGCTAACAGTGTTTGCCTGTGGGGGAACTGGAGGGTGGGCGCTTTGCTTCCGCCACAACGACACCGTTGGTTGGTACAAGGGGGTCGCTTTCATTTAAAAGGAGGGAAATAGTATTTGACGGGGGAACAGACTTAAACATATCATATGAGCCACCATAGTACAGAGCAGCGGCTGTGAACTAATACTGGCCAGTCGGGCACAACTATGTGCAGAGAGACTCACCTGCAATAAAATGTGTATGGGCAGGCTGGCTATGTAAACAAAGCACAGACATTAATCCTCAACATCTTCACTTGTTTGATGCTATATTAATGACCTGAATTTCAAATTTAGCACCTCACCCACTGCAAATTCTTCAGACCACAGGCTCTTGGTCCTGAACATACCTGAGGGTAACTGAGAGCAGCATACTAATTTATAAACCCTTTCAGCTCAGTGGCAGAAATCTGCACCAGGAAACAACACCTCTCTACTGTCCAACATGACATCGACTCTTTATTCTGCTTTGGTCTACAGCTGTTTGCAGAGAGAACAAAATCACAGGTGCGAGGTTTCTGTCTTATAAACAGTACCTAGTTCAAGTACTTTTCCTGCAGTAAAATATGTGAGTATTTCCTGTCTAGAGGCCCACATGTTTTGTCCCTTGCTTGCTTTCTACCCAGAGACTTGGTCTACATTGTACCTGTTAGTGTCGATCACATCAGTGGTCCCAGACTCCTCTAAGTCCCTCATCTTCTTCCTCTCCTCCCTTGCACGTCTCCTTTGCTCCCGAGCTTCCTCCTCATCATCATCGTTGGTACAACCCACCCTGAAATATCACACATACATACATAGTAGATGTTAATGTGTTTTATTCCAAAATGAGACAAGTGAAATCCTACAATGGGAAGTTAAGCTGTCACTTATGGTTTTGTTTTAGTTATATACCTATTGTTATGTTTTTCAGTGGTAGTTTATATTGACTAATGCATTTCAAGTAGCAACAATTTACCTAAAGGGATATCGAATAGCAACTCTCCAGTATTTGTATTCATGATTACACATTTTAATATCACCAGAAAATCAGTGACATTTGTATCTGAGCATGTAAGCATCAGCTATTAAAAGGGATGGAATGTAATTAAGTACATTTACCCAAGGACTGTACAATTTTGACATACTTGTCTTTTACCTGAGCATTTAAATTTTATTTTATTATACTTTCTACTTCTACTTCACTACATCTCAAATGTAAATATTGTACTTTTTACTCCACAACAGTTACTTGACACTTGTACTTACTAGTTATTTTTAAATGATCAGATTATATTATAAGATAAGATAAGATATTCCTTTATTGGTCCCACAGTGGGGAAATTCACAATATGATGCATATGATGTATGAATATGAATATGATGCAGTACTATACTAATCTACTCAGTAGTGCAAAGTATGTCAAAAATTGGCTCCACATTGACAAACTATAGCATTAAAGAGCTCTTAGTACTTTTACATTTCATAATTTCATTACATTTTGCACCTTAATTGCTCCCTAAGTAACATTTTGAATTCAAGGCTTTTACTTGAAATGTAATATTTTCAAGCTATGGTATTTCTGCTTACTCTAAGTAAAGTAAAAAAAAGTATTTTTTCCACCACTGATTAAAGGATATTGTAAATATGTATTGGAAATAAGATCTGTTTGTGTTCTGACCTCAGTGTGGATATGAGATGTGATTAGTTCATTTGTTTATTTGAAGGATTTCTAGAGGCCTGACGAGCTGAAGGTATCCATTATTTCAAAAGAAAATAAGAAGAGAATAATCTAAAATATACGCATAATTTTGTGTAACGGAAGTATCTGATGACCCCTCAGGTCCACATGTTTAGCTTATGAACCACTGACATAAGCAATACTGTCTAAAGCTGACCTCATAATACTTGATGGAGATGGGAGATACCACAACCGTGGGAAAACAAACTAAGAAATAACAAGAAACACATTTTACATGTGTCTCAGATAAAAAAAATGTCACCTATAAAAAATCAAGAGCTCTCCAAAGGAAAGAACCTCCTTGGCATTTATAAATTAAGAAACCTATTTAATCAGAGACAGAGGAAGATAAAGAGATAAAGATGAGGACACATCACCATCATGAGACATAAATATCGTTAAACTCCTCATCTCGCTCACATCCTGCCATTGACCTTCATCCAACTATGAGTACACCCACAGTGAGACCTCTGAGCATGCCAGCCTTGTATCTCTCCAAACATTACCAGGCTTTATGAGGCACAGAGAAAGCTTGAAATGGCCTACTGATAGAGCACGGCTATTATTTCCCTGTGCTCTTCCTGAATCCACAACACAATGATTTACAGATGCTGTGAGAGGAAGAGGTGATGGGAACCACAAGAGTCCTTTAAAACAGAAACAAACAAGGCAGAAATCCAACAAATCCTCAGGCATAGGTTTTCCTGGCATGGCATGGGTTGCCCCGATAAATCTTTGAGGAAGTAATTCAATTAGATATTACTCCATGCTAGAGGCCTGCTGCGAGAGAAATGATGCAGTTACATATCCAGCTGAGCAACCGGACGGATATAAAACATAATAAATGGAGGGAAATAAACTTGGGAAAAAAGTTTGGAAATTTGTGTTTGGTGGATAATTTCTCTGTTGTTACTGTGCTCATTGTCATTGTATTTTACATCGTTGGAAAGCCTGTTTATTTACCTTCTAAATGATATCCAACTTGTAAGGATCATGTGTGTGTGGGATTAGCAGCACAGCTGATTATGTGGGTAGCATCCAAGTGAAATTGTGTATTCCTGTTGGTACTGACTCTTGTTTTGAGCTCCAAGTGCTACCTATCAGGCTGATTGGTAGCAAAGCATCTGATGTCAAAATCATGTCATGAGAAGAGATGAGTTGTGTTGTTTTGAAACAAAATTTTGAACTGAGCCATTTTGGTTTTGAAAAAGCTGACTTTTCAGAATGAAATGGATCACTTTGTGATCCCGTGGTCTTGTCATGTGGTGGCAGAACCTGCAGCTCAACACAGGAGTCAGTACGTAGTAAATAAACAGGCTTTCCAATGATGTAAAATACAACGCCAATCAGCACTAACAACAGAGAAATAATCCACCGAACGCATATTTCCAAACTTTTGTTTGGAAGACCTTCTTGCTTAACAACTGACTCAAAAACTCCAGTCAAACTGTCAGTATGAAGCATTCAGAGCAGGCTATATCTTGTGCTGAAATAGAAATGGCAGTGAAAACATTCCAGCGTCTGCAGCATTTCCTCGGGCTGTTGCAGAGAGGAGCGGGGTTGGCACTGCTGGCAGAGCTGGCTGCTGGACTGTGAGAAAAATTGCTAGGAACGCCTTTTTCAGATAGGACGTCTGATATGACAGGAACAACTACGAGAAAATAGTGTTGAGCTGTGACTGATTGTATGTAGAGCTGCAATGATTAATCAATTAGTCAACTATTAAATGAATCACTACTTTGGTATTTAATTATATCGATTTGAGTAATTTTTTAAGGAAAAAAAAGTCAAAACTCTATTTTCTGGTTTCTTTACTCCTCTGTGACAGCAAACTGAATATCTTTGAGTTGTAAACAAAACAAGACATTTGAAGACGTCATTTTGGAATTTGGGAAACCCTGATCTGAATCATTTTTGACCATTTTGAACTGAAATATTTTTCACCATTTTATAGACCAAATAGCTGAATGATAAATCAAGAAAATAATCAATAGATTAATCGGCAGTGAAAATAGTTGTGAGTTGCAGCCCTTTTTAAATGGACATCCTATCTGGTCATAGCCAAATATCACGCCATCCATTAAAGAATGAAACTGTGTCCTATGTCCTATATCTCTAACAAATCCGATGAAAAACCCAAAACCAACAATGTGTTAGTCCGTCTCTATGTACTTTCTGTCTGTCTCACACAAGCTAAAAAAAAAAGGCTTGAATAGATAATTTTTTTTAAAAAAAGAAGGCTAAATACTTTCCTAAAACAGGTGGGCGCTGTAGTTTTTAGTAACACTACTTAACAATAAATTTGAGCCAAACCTCCATGTGTCAGGGAGTATTTTCAGGTGTGAATTATAACACATACCTGATGTTTGTACTGCTACATTGAGTCACTGCATGTACAGTTGCAAGAAAAGTATGTGAACCCTTAGGGATTACTTGGATTTCTGCATAAATTGATCATAAAATGTGTTCTGATCTTGTCACAACAATAGACAAACACAGTCTGCTTAAACTAATACTGCACACCTGGGCTCATGACAAGTAAATCTGTGCTGCTAAAACTGGAGCTCAATTACTTGAATTGTTCCTTATGGAGCTTTTCAAGACACTCCAGTTTGAGTTGTCCTCATTTACACACATTCACAATAGATCATTTTCCTTTTGTTCTTATGGTGTCATGAGATTGATTCACAGAGTCAAACCTGCAACTTAATACCACCAGAGTGGATGTCCGCAATCACTCTTAAACAGCACTGTAATATTTATCCAAGCATTTAGAAGAGACGGAGGGAGACGTGATACTAATCCAAACAGCAGCACAGCCGAGTGACTCCCTAATGAGTGAAAAAGGCACTGGAGGTCATTTAGCCATCATCGCCTGAGCACCATCCAAGTCCTGTCTGCTCTACCCTGCTGCTCATGTGGAAACACCATAAACTGTATCTAAAAAGTGGATGGAGTCACCGTGACAACACTCATTGGTTTGTGGCCTGCTGGTTTTAAACCTTGATTTTGGCATTTTGGCTGTTCTCATTTTGGCCTTTGGCTGTTTCTGTGTTGTGTCTATGCTACTAGAAGTGACACGAGACAGTGGAGCCAAGTGGAGTGAAGTAAAACTAGATGCTAAATGAAACATTTTCAGCTAACCAAAAAAAAATATAATTAACGTTCATGAACCTAAAACAAACTGTGAAAGGGTTAAAGTTGTAAGACAAAAACACAGACAACTCCCAGACCGGACAATGCTTTGGTAGCAACCTGTCAATCACAAGGTTGCCACGCCCTAAAGAATCCCCTGCTTTATACTCTATTTGTCTTAAAGTGGGACCATAATTTACTAAATGAACATCATGCTGTACTGAAGAAGACTTGAAACTAGCGATTGAAACCATAAACTCACGTTTACAATGTTTACTGAGGTAATAAATCAAGTGAGAAGTAGGCTCATTTTCTCATAGACTTCTATACAGTCAGACTTCTTTTTGCAACCAGAGGAGTCTCCCCCTGCTGGATATTACAAAGAATGCAAGTTTAAGGCACTTCAGCATTGGTGTCACTTTTCAGACCTGGAGGCCACCCTCGGGAGACACAGGCACTGACAACTCCCTCATGCAGAACCCAGAGACACAAACAGTGCGCCTTGATCACTGAGCATCCGTCTCCAAGAGTTTGCAAGATTAGAGGAGAAAAATCTCAAGTATTTTGAAACTTCTTCAACACCTCTAAAATGGTACGTTGCACCATGGTAAAGTTGTCTTTTCCACTAGATTAAACCTCATTGCAAAGTATAGATGGGCCCTCTCTGTGAACAGCCGGTCTAATGACTTTGGCAACGACTGCACATGTGGTTTATAAAAGCTCCTGCAGATCAGTTGAAGAGAGAAGAGAAGTTGAAAATGCATCAGGATTGAGTTGTGAATCAAACACTGATAAAACTAACGAGGCTTTAATTTAAGATGTTGTGGCCTTTTATGGCATTTAGTACAATTTGAGTGTTCATGTCCATAAATGTGTGCATGTGTTTTTTTTTTTGTACATTTGTTTATATGCTCTTAGATGGTTCACTCACTTTTCAGCGTCGAGGCGCATCTGCTCTCTCCTCAGCCTCCTCTGCTCCATGCGGCGTTCAAAGTCATCATCCATGATGCCCAAAAGATTCTCCTCACTTTCTCACTGAAATGCACAATTATGATATCAAATCATGTGCTATAAATTCAGTACGATCAGGCAGGCCATCAAACACTCACTCATCGATTAGTTGCATGCAATGTTTCACAAGGAGAGTCAAGTCTGGGAAAATCCTCTGATTGCTGCAGTGTGTGGCACATTTTTACAGGAGGAGCCTTCACGGCTTTGTGGGGTTTAATACTAACTAACAAACCCTCACTGTGACAAAGAAATCATGCTAAAAATTAATCAGAAATGACCTCCAAATCAGTAACACATCCAAGTGTGGGGACCACCAAGACAGCTTCATGACATAGTCAGAAACATTAAAAACCTGCTGGTTTACAATACCTTTAGCAGTAGCTGAAGTTTAGTCCATGGACAGCGGTGTCTCCCCTCTCGTCATATATCAACCTCTACAGTCTGGTTTATATCTCAGCCCTTCTGCAGCACAAAGAATTCCTGCTGGTTCTTTCAGCGACTTTAACTACCAGAAAAGGCAAAGCCTGCCTCTCTGCTCCCCTCTCTTTCTCTCTCAGCCTCCCTCCTCCTCCTCAGTCTGACTCCTGCTCTCTCCCTCCATCTCACTCTCCCCTCCCTGATCTCTGACTTCAGACTCTCAGTTTGTCTTCTTTCATCCTGCTTTCTCTCTTCCTGTCTGATGTATGTTGCCACCAAACGTGAAATGCACCCAAACATGTCGATACAGTCCTTGCTCAAAACCACTCGCCAGAGAGTAGGCAAAAGTAATTTGATTAGATTTGGCTTTTCTAATAAGACAGTTTCATCTCTTGTCTCAAATTCTACCAATAAACCAGACTACTTGAATATCTGGGTGTATTTTAGGCCAGTGGACCCTATTTTCCTTAAAGTCCCCCCTACTGTGTCTAAGAAAACCTGAGGCCCCTCAACATCATCACTAAGTATAACTGATTTCAATAATAAATATATACATGCATACACAAGCAAGCATATTTGCCCACTCCCATGTTGATAATAGTATTAAATACTTGATAAATCTCCTTTTCAGGCACATTTTGAACAGATAAAAAATGTGCAATAAATTGGTAATTAATCATGGATAATCATGCACTTAAACGCCATTAAATATTTTAATCAATTGATAGCCCTAATCTTTTAAAACAGTTTTGTATCCAGACTTTTGAATAAATTATTCAGTAAATGTGTTATTATGATTTTAGTTATTTATGAGCAAATCAAATTTTGCTAACCTTAGAGCTGACAAATCCTGGCACACCTCCCTCTGATCTTTACGAGCAGTCTGGACCTCAGGTTGGGAACCACTGTTTAGGTGGCATCTCGCACACTGAGCATTTTTCTTCTGGCATCTGGCTCAAACCCATCGGCCAAATTCCCATGAGTATCTTATCAAGACAGTTTTTTTCTGTCATACTGACCAGCAGATTTGTGTCCTGACCTCACTAATCAGTGTTATTTTTACTGTAACAACATGCTCCATATAAAAAAATAGGAAAGAAAAATACAAAAAAACTGATGTCATCTGTGTTTTCCAAACATTGATAAAACTTTCAATGCTCAATTATATAATAATTAATAATAATCTACAGATAGTCTGGTTTAGTGGCAGAATTTAAGACAGAAGAATCTATGAATATGTTTTATGAGATAAAACCAAACCTGGTCTTCATTTGTTCTCACTTTTTCATTCAATCATTCTGGCTTTGTGGAAAGAGATTATCTCACATTATCTTCCACTTGAAAAATATAGAAACTTATAAAGGGGAAAAGAGATGTGAGCAAGATTTTAATGACGTCCTTCAATATTGAACTTAATTATTGGTTGTGAATATCCAAATTGTGTTTACTTATCCGTTTGTATATGATTTCTTGATCAATAAGTTCTACCTGTTCAAACAAAGAATAAATAAACTACCTCAATGGAGATGGAGGCCCATATGCGCAGCCCACTTTACAAGACAGCTTTATTTGAACTGTGGAAGCTGGTCAGACATGATATTCATCATAATAATCAGTGAACCTTTAACTCCCTCTACTCTTGTTTAATGGCAGTCAACTGAAACTCCATGACATCCCTTTAACGTTGGACATGATGAAGTGTACATGTGAAATCATAAATAAATAAATTGATCATTCTAGTGTAAGGCTGCCAAAATAATCTACAATTTAGTGTGAGTTTAGAGCAATCAGTCTACAACCCAGATCCTCTAATTAGGGTTTGGTACATCTGTATTTTTGCCTGTACTGATAGGGGTCATATCCCAAAGCTAACTTATGCAATTCTATAAGACCATAACATCCTGCGCCAAGTCATTATATCTGCAGAACACCTCTGGCAAAAGAACAAGATATTAGATGTATAATCAAGTGTTAATAGATAACTCTCTGAATAAGCTGGGTTGCCATATGATTTCTTTTCGCTGATGAATTAACTGCATCATTCATGTTAAAGGAGGGCTGCACGGTGGGGTTAGCGCTGTCGCCTCACAGCAAGAGGGTCGCAGGTTCGATTCCAGCTTGCGGCTCTCCTGGGTGGAGTTTGCATGTTCTCCCCGTGTAAGCGTGGGTTTTCTCCGGGTACTCCGGCTTCCTCCCACCATCCAAAGACATGCTGTTTAGGTTAATTGATTACTCTAAAATGCCCGTAGGTGTGGATGTGAGTGTGAATGGTTGTCTGTCTATATGTTGTCTGTCTCTATGTGCCCTGCGATGGACTGGCGACCTGTCCAGGGTGAACCCTGCCTTCGCCCTATGCAGCTGGGATCAGCTCCAGCCTACCCGCGACCCCTAACGGGATAAGCGGTTGACGATGAATGAATGAATGAATTCATGTTAAAGGTCTGGGTAGCGCTGTTCTAACACTTTTAGCCTTGAGTGCCAATTCCAAATCATTGCCAATAAAAACCCCATTGCCAATAAAAACCCCTTTATCAAATAATCTCTTTTCTTACATGTGACATTTACCAGCTGAACAATAAGCAGCTGCCATCTGCCATCTTTTGACCACCTTGGTTTTAGTCTGTAAGAAAGCCTTCCAGTAACTCTGGCCAACAGATACAGAGCAGAGGAACTCTTACGTGTGGTTACAGAAAGTTGAGCAATTCTGTCCCACATAGAAGATGAAGGGAAATGAAACCAACAAATACTTCCAGACACTTTGGCTCAGTAAATCTAATGAAAATAAACCTCAAGTATTCCTGTTTTACACTCATAATTTCATGCGTATATATCCCAAATGATTACTGCTTAAGAGATGTAAGTTTTGGTTTGCATTCAACAAAAACATAACAGATTTTGAATGAAGCAATACCTGCTGCAATGCAGTCAAACAGATAAAAAAAAAAACACATTAAATTAGTGGATGTCTTGTGTAGGGCTGTCAGTCAATTAAAATATCTAATTGCATGATTGTCCAGAGTTAATTGCGATTAATCATCAAATATATAATATAGTAATTGTCAAATATAAAATACTTCACTTCATACTATCAACATGGGAATGGGCAAATATACATTTTATAGTATAGAGTATACAGTATATAGTGTTTAATTGTGTATTTAATGTTATATATATATATATATATATATATATATATATATATATATATATATATATATATATATATATATTATATATATATAATGTTTAATGTGTACAGTTGCATAGAGTTCTGTATATATTTTTCATACTTATTCAGTACTTGCCTTCAGTAATGCCTTCAATTTCTGTGTAATGTCCTGAGTATTGTGTGTTATTTACTATTTTCTTTTTTCACATTGTTCTCTTTGAAATGTAATTTCATTACCCTGTATATACAGTAAGTATATACATATACATTGCATATTCGGAAATGAAAATAAAGCAGTATAAGTCTAAGTAAGATATGCTGCTTTATGCAAATGTATGTGCTGTATACATTTATTACCAGAAATCAATTAATAACACAAAACAATGACAGACATTGTCCAGAAAGCCTCACAGCTACTGCATGTAGTGTAAAAAAAAAAAAAAGCTCAAATCATAACACGACAAACAGCTGTCAGTGTGTCAGTGTGCTGACTTGACTATGACTTGCTCCAAACTGTATGTGATTATCATGAAGTGGGCATGTCTGTAAAGAGGAGACTCGTGGGTCCCCAGAGAACCAATTTTCATTTACATATCTTGAGGTCAGAGGTCAAGGGACCTCTTTGAAAACAGCCATAACAGTTTTTCTTGACAAAATTTAGCTCGCTACAACCTAAAAATTACAAGTTGCATTAAAGAAATTAGTAGCGTTAAAACGAATTTGCATTAAGACATTATCACATTAACTTTGACAGCCCTACTATTATGCCAGCGTTTTGAAAGATGAATTACTGATTAAACTAAACTACATTTTCTTTTACACCTTAACTGTATAAAGAAATCAAACATATACCCAATGTCCTCTTAACATGTGCCCAAAGCCATTATGGTTGTGAATGATGCAGATTTGCCCATCTGTTACAAACAGAAAATTAACTTTGTGCAGCTCCAGAATTCACTGTATAGATATGAACACTTGTGAAATGTATGTTGTAGAACAAGGATTTACATTAATATAAAAATAACCTTGTAAATCAGTACAGAGACCCAAAAGGCTCAATAATGACTGTGTTTTATGTTCCATAAGCTGTAATGCTCTGCTGTAAATCTATAGTATCCTCAAACTACACTAAGTGATAAAATGGCATCCAATAGTTTGTATTTCTGAGTAAACAGGAGGAATAGTACAAATTCTTAAAGCTAAACTGTTTTTAAGAGCCCTCCTGCAACATGCAATCCATAGCTGGATCATTCTGATCCAGGAAACATTATCTGTCAGACTTTGATGTCTTCTGTTTGAGGTCCTGAAAATATACTGAAAATTAGCCTAAAGACAGTGAAGGATGTTTCCTTCTATCCAACACACACACACTCATTTGTTTGAAATTTGAGAGCATGCTGCAAGAAAATGATACGCAGAAAATGTCAAACCATGCATCCGTCTTCTTCTACACACCAAAGAATGTTGTGAACTGAGATGACCCCCAAAGTCAAGCATTATCAGGCTTGATCCTATGAGGTTACGTAAAACTATGCAGTCATAAAGAGGGCCACTTCAGCATCAGCCCTTTGTTTAGTTATCTGTGTCTTCAGATCTGAAGAGGAGCCCACCAGCAGTGAGCAGTCAGTCATCAGTTTAATTTTTACAATGGCCGACACCATATACAGTCACAAAGGCGTACAAACTGAATGGACCAAAAGGAGTCTTTTCTAAAACATCCACTACTAACAAGAGAGTATAAAGCTTTCTGGGAAAAGGACGGCACTCTTTTACACATGAAAAACAGGAAAGTGATATCTTACTTTTGGACAAAACATTTGTAGAGGTTTAAAGAGGTGGTTGTTGTTAGTGTATGAAACATAATGTAGAGTCTGTACTGAGTCCAAGTGTGAAGAGCTTGAAAACTAACAAGACAAGGACTATTGGTTGGTCTGTTCAGACTGATTTATCTCAACAATTGAATGGATGTTGTGAAATTTGGTACATATGTTGCCCAGAAGACAAATCCTAACAGGCTACTGTTGGTGATCCCCTGACTTTGTTTCCAGCACCACCAGCCACTTTTCCAGTGAAATATCTGTTTGGGACAAAATTTTGTACAAATGAGGTTCCAGATGACTAATCCTATTATATTTGATGAGCCCCACAATAAGATTAAGATTTTGGTTTTGAGTGAAATTTCTGGACAACTATTGGATGGATTGTTATGAAATTCGGTATACACATGACGTCCACCTCAGGATGAAGCGCAACTTTTCATCAGGTCAAAATGTTAATTTGTCCAGTACTTTGGTTTATGGCCAAATACATGCAAACTAATGATATTATTTATCTATATTATTTATTTATTTCTCAGCTGTACTTTGTGCTGCTTGCATGGCCGTAGACTATTAATCTCATTTAAATCTGAGGAGAGATGAAGCGCTCAACATTAATGTTTATTCAAAATACAAAAACACCCTTTAGAGCATGAAGACATTGGTTTTCTTGTTCTGTACAGGGTTCTACTCTGAGCTACACCTTCTGTCAAGAGCCAAAATACAGCAGAACTGAATTTATGCAAGCAATGTACTGTAGCAGCTTTAAAATTTTTTTGCTGGATTAGCACCAGATGCAGGTGTCTAAAACAGCGCTCACCCCTCCTCCTTCCTTCCCATCCCTCATCATTACACAAAGTGTCTCACAGCCATGACACGGAAATCCAGCTATGTGATCGCTGCTGTCCTGTACAGTATTTGCAACACAGAGCCAACATCAGTCAACAATCATGTCAAGGGCACCTTGTGTCTGGCCAAGGTCCTTGGGTCAAAAAGGTCATGTTTTCACCAGTGTTGGTTTGTTTGTTTGATTGTTTGTTAGCAGGATTACTCCAAACGTTCATGGTGGATTTGAATGAAATTTTAGGGGTGGAGGGTGGCACAAAGAACAATCCGTCATATTTTGGTGGCGATCCCGGTCATGATCCGGATTGAGGAAATTTTATAGGATTCTGGTCAACCGTAATACAATGACACGTGACCCAGCCTCCTTCCTTCTGCATGCAGAGATAGAGAGAGAGAGCAGGGGAGCAACCACAGAGTCGCCATATTTTAGCATCAAACTCTGTGAAATTAGAGTTGAGTTCAAACAAAGCACACTCAGTGACTTAGTGACGTAAGAGCGATGGTTTAAGTGAGTTTTATTTTGTTTCTGTCCAGTTTGAATGAAGTATTTTATGATGCTCCGCTATGTACAGCTGATCTCAACATAAACACGTGGATGATGGTGCAAGCTGAACAAAGTGGGGTAAGGCAATCGTACTCGGGCACCTTGGCGGCAGTCTGCTCTTTCCGAGTGCCATTCTAGTTTTGTTTCTTCGTTTTTGGTATTGTCATCATCACCATCAAGCAACCTCATTAATCTCACATTGAAAGTTCTGCTTTCTGTCCCTAATCTACTGGATATAATTTTTCCTCTCACATTCAAGCATGAGACTGTTATCCATCACTCCCTCACAGCTGTTCTTATACAGCATGGGACCAATTAAGGTCTGAGGATGGATGACAAAGGCTGGTCTGTTTCTGAGCATTATGGACTCTACAGAGTAGCAGACAAGGACTGACTGACCTGCAGTCTAACAGCTCACACACATGTCAGAGTAGTGATCCAGACAGGCCTGTTTGGATTGGCCCGGGTCCAGTAGGGCCGGCGAAAGTTCTGCAGTTCTAAAGTTTAAAACTCACCAATGCCTTCTTACCCCCCACTTTGTTCACAAACGTGGACACATAGTGATAGCAGCTGTCCCATCAGTCACCAGACAGATGACTTGTATAGATTAGAGGTGTGTTGTTGGCAGCGAATTATTCATGCTCTAACACTTAAATAATCCAAATGTAAAGGCATATTCTAAACATATTGGCATTTTAATTTAAAGAAAACGGTCTGCCCATACCCATGTGGGACACAAACAGTCCCTCAACGCACCAAACTCTCAAGCTGCAATCTCCTCATTAATATGTGGACAGCATGTTATAGCTTGTTATAGTCGTACTGTCATGAGTTGGAATCAAGTTCACAAATCATTCCCACATGCTGGGTGCTCAGGACAGTTTCTAAATCATACATCTGTAACTGATTTGTCTCATCTGGGTAAGCTCTCCCTGTTGTATCCTGCTCTGACATCAAACGCTGGTGTAGTACTTTTTTTCTTCATACCTCTGCAGGGTCACTCTGCTCTCATGCAACTGGAAACTTGTCATTACCGATGGCTGAGTGCCGCCAACACTCACCAGACACTGCTCATGAATATTCATATTGATGTTTGCAACAACTAAACTGTCACAAGAGGAGAAAGGCTATGAAAAGGAGACAAGTCTGGTGTTCTGCTGGCTGCATTGCCCAGCACAAGCATGAGCGGGCTCAGTTTTAAAGCTTGAATGATGATACTGGCATCATATGAAACTGGAAAACCAAACAAATCCACTGGTACCAAACATGTCATACTAGCTTGTAACAAAGGAGGTTAAATAATACTTAAGATCTGGATCTGGTCTGCACTTCATTGTCTATGTTAAAAACAGCAATAAATTTGTTGTCCTGGTTTAGACTATGGAGCCTCCATATTGTTGTTTTGTAAATATAGCCACAACCCGTTTCACACAACGTGATTGGTTGATGCCTTTATTCATAAGCTCTGAACGCTCTGAAAATTGACAAATCATGTTGCATTTTTGCCGAGTAATATTTGCATTCTGTGTGAAAATATTCATGACAAAAACAACACTTTGTGTGAATTAATCATACAAAGAGCAAAAAAACGCTGCCGGTCTGTAACAGCCTTTATCTGCTAGATCCATGAGGCAGTTAGCTTAGGTTAACATAAAGATTTGAAGCACCTGTAACAGCTAGCCTGGCTAAAAATATGCCTTCCGATACATCAAAAAAATCACGTAACTCTAATTAACACGTTTACCTCATATCTTACTTATATAATTTACACAAACACAATGTCCATCCATCCAGCTCTTCTGGATTGCCACAGTGACGAAAAAATTACGGCAGGTGACTCTCATCTAAAGCGCTTATTTCCCAGAATGTTGATGTGAATAAACTGCTCCTTCAATGGACACAATTCCTGGCAACTGTTATGTTACAGGACTCTCTAAATAGTTCAAATATATACACACAGAAGCGAGCTATAGCACATGTTAAACTACTGTACATGCGCAGCATGTATACAGAGTACTTGGTGATGGTGAAAACATACTTTTTTTACATTTGAACATCAGCTGTTAAAAGACAATAAAAATAAATCCATACCTGACATTCTACTTGGTCTGTGTGTGTTTTATCAACACAGTCTTATTGTTGAAGTCATTTTACATGCAGATACTGGGGGTATGTTCAGGAGCAATAATGTGGTGCTGGCCAAATTTGTAGCAAGTAAAAGAAAAAGTCTACTGAAGGCATGCAGGTTTCTGGCACATTTAGGGGAAACTACTGAATATATTATGTGTTATACGATGTGATATCTATAATTTAAAAGAATGAATACAGTTCATTCTTAAGCTGTGACTAATATTGGAGGCATGGATTTATGAACTGTACTTTTAACATGCTGAAGTTAACTAGGACTTATCAAATGTGATTAATGGATACAGCCCTAACAAAGAAACAGTTTGCTTTTGAAAGTATTCAGTGTTGCCCATCTAAAGGAGTTAAATCACAGTAACACCACATCTAAGTCCTTTGTTTCTGATGCCAACTAGGATTTAGCATTAAGGATTAGGATTTAAAATTCCTCAAGTGGTCCACTGAAGGTTGTAATAAGTCTTATAAGACATAAGTGCTCAGTATGCAACACAAAAGTTAAAAGCCCTCCACTAAAAGGCCCATAATTACATCAATTGCATGGTACTTCATTGTGTCCTTATTCATCCCAGCATTGTGTACACACCATGTGTTATTTGTATATTGTCTGGCTTTGTAATTACTGGCTCGATGATGGCGTCTTTACGGAGTGTTTGCTGTTGTTTTAATCAGACATCAGAAGGAGAAGAGGAAAGCATTATGTTCTGTTAAAGGCTATTTCTAATGCTTTCACATTTGGTTTGGCAAGTTGCATGAGTAGGCCTCACATCTTCAATCAAGAAATGTTAAGGAAAGTCATGCAAGCAGCTGGATCTTAGTAACTGTACAGCTTTCTCACTCTCTGCTCTTGAAGTAAATCCATTACAATTTGTAGCCCAGCAAGAAGGAAACCAGAGTAATGAAAAACAACCTGTGCTGCAAAGCAAAGAGACAAAGAGACAAGGAGGCAAAGAGACGAAACTCCATTGTTTTTTTTTGTTTTTGTTTTTTTACAACAGCTGCTGCCACCATTTTGGACTGAAAACACTTATTATATTTATAATAGTCTGTTGTTTAACACAGGCCATTTCAGAAGAATATGACAAGAGTAGAAATTATTTTGTTTTACTTTTGTACGGCACACTCTAGGTGGACGTTTTACTGGCGTTCTGTAGTTACTTATAGTTGAAAATGGTGGAAGCGTAGCTTTGCGGCTGGGTGCTGATGTTGTAACTGAACAGTTGACTTTCACCTCTTGGTAATACACGTTCTTTGGACAAAGCGCCATTGCAGTTGCAGTTTTACTTACATTCACTATATTGTGGCATATTTTACCTTCTGTATCTCCCAAAATTACTGTTTTTGTAGGTATCCTACTCTTTTACTATAGCTAACTACAACTTTTCTGCACTCAGGTTACTACTAACCAAGCTAGCCTGATGCTAATGTGTTGCTAATCTAACCTTCTGAGGTAATTCACTGTTATGTGTTTAAGTCTTTATACTGTTACTCTTGTGGATTATTGTATATGTTGGTGCCTTTAAATGGAACTCGTTCATGTTGCGTTCAAGTGGTTAAGTCATGAAAAACGCTGCTGCTAAGCAACGGCAATATTAAGTTACTGGCGCCATCTAGAAGCCAGAGAGGCTAACAGTTTTAGCAAGCTAGCTAGTGGGTAACATAATGCCGTAAAGGTAAAGGTGTAATGACAGAGGAGAAAAACGAGGTCGTTGAGAATATCAACATTTTCCTCACACACATAAAATTACCAAGAAAAACAATGTATGACTAAAATTATAATATACTGTACAGTATTAAGTTATTATGAGCTTCCATGGGCTCCACCATTTCTCACGTTGTAAATTCTGAGCTTTCAGAAACTCTCCACTTATGAGGTCGTAAATACGACTTGGGGGGGGGGTAACCTGGTAAACACGACCTCATGTGAAGGCACCAGAAGACTTGGTGCAAAGACTGGGCACAGGTGGGAACAGCTTGCCTGGCTTTCAAAAATAATAGTAAAAAATACAGCAGCCATTGTCTCTTGTTTGTTTAATCCTTAAAAAAAAAGTGTCAAAAATGACATATTGCTGCTTTACGGAGGGATTATGTGCCAGACTATTTCCCATACAGTGACCTCCTGGAGCCAATGCTTGTTGCAGACAAACACATCCTGACCAGGAGCTAGTCTGGCACATAGCCATATATATATATATATATATATATATATATATATATATATATATATATATATATATATATATATATAGCACGTAACATACAGTACATGTTTCATCTAATACTGGCTACTAGGCTATATCATTTGACCTTTGAAGTTATTCTACTGGCTAATTGTAAGGTTGGTTATTCAGGAATTAAGAGATCTGTTTTTTGCTCTCATTGTAATTTGCACTGCATAACAGCATTGGCTACATATGCAAAGTATACAAGGTCTTCAGACAACTCCACAGCTTCAAACCAGTAAGGTTCTTATTAAGAGATAAAGAAAGTGCTTCAACACGCTTATAGATAAACAGTTGCCTGAGAGGCGTTTGCAATCAATCAAGAAGCCACAGCTGCTTACTCCAAACGTGACCAAACATGGTCACATATGAAAAAGTCCCTGACCAGGATACAAATTCCACATAGTTTATGAGCCACAACATAGTGTAGTGGTGACCTTCTCCACTGCTCATTAAAATGTTTGTGTACTGTTTGGTGAGAAAGAAGTGTGAGTTGTTTTGCGGTCGATAACCATCGACTGGTAAAGTGGAAATTTGGAAGCATCTTATTGTCTCTATGCACAGTTAGCAGGCTCAACAGGACCGTCACTCCGCTTTGTTTTAATAAGCAAGAAGTCCATCATCAGCTGACGGGTGTACTTAAAAAGTGGAAATTGTTGCTTGCTTGCTGTCAATGATAAATTAAGGGTGTCAGTGATCATTGAAACTGAAATAAAACATATCTTGTGACACAAGAGGCTAAATGCAAATTCATAGCTGAGTTTTAGTTTCCCCCTTGGCCAGGAACTCAATGGAAATAGATGCAGCTATGTGCACTCCCTGTTCTGCATCCCATCAGCTGAGACGGTGTACTCGGCCTCCTTTTAAGGAAGTACACAGGCAGTGTTAGTTGTAGTGTCCCAGCTTGGCAAGGTGCAAGGCCACGGACAGTGAGCATGGTTTACTCTAGGAAATACCTGCTGCTACACAAAGTGGCAATCCAAGAATAACTTATTTCCGTTGTGATTGCTAATAATCACCTTTCCATAATGCTGCTGGGAGACAGAAAGTAGCACTGGAAGGCTGATTGTCATCGCAATAAAAGGAAACTGAGTACGGCTGATTTTAAGACAGTTTTGCACAGTGGAACAGCTGGACTTTTAAACAAATAAATGTGGCTTATAAATCATTCTAGTATTGATGAAGGCATGTTATTTCTCCTTAAATCTACAGTATGTGGACGTGATGGCAGACTGATCACTAATGACTGACTCCATTAATGTCAAAGCCACTAACACTCACCTTTACCCCTCCTGTAATTTGCTCATGTGGAAACCCATTTCCTCTCCTATTATAAAGCATCCCACCTGCACAACTAGAGAGCAGTCAGCCTCCCTCCCACTTTTAGGCTACAAAGATTTATTTGTGCTCGGACGAAAACATCAGCGGCTGGATCTCCCCTGTATCTGTTTCTCTCAATGACTTTTGGGCTCAAACTGTTTAAAAAGTTGTCTGTGTTGGTGTTCACAGGACAGCTCATATCCCACTC
Organism: Pterois miles; assembly: GCA_947000775.1. Classification (NCBI taxonomy): domain Eukaryota; kingdom Metazoa; phylum Chordata; class Actinopteri; order Perciformes; family Scorpaenidae; genus Pterois; species Pterois miles. The sequence goes on along the minus strand of CAMQGK010000144.1, from coordinate 8,577,376 downwards.
TCTCGTCACAGGCACCATGAAGACATCAAGCTAATCTGATGCAGCTTTTTAAAAGGGAACATCAGTCACCCACAGCTAAACATGTCAAATCTGTGACTTCGTCTTCTTTCTATAGCTGTTGCAAGGCTGTGTGTGTATGCTTGGAATCAAATAACTTTTGCACTTAATGAACAAACATTTCACTCTACACACACATCTGTTTTCACATTCAAATTATCCTGATTTCAAGCGACCAACAAGAGGAGAGGATGCTGTCAAAACCCAAACACTTTTCCAGTCTCCAAAGAGTCGGTGGTCATAAAATCACACACTCCAACCCCATGTGATTGTTGTAGCCTTTATCTTCAATACCATCTAAGGAATAAGAGTCTGACTTGGCATGTATGCCACGCCAAACAGCTTTTCCACAACCAGACATCTGCTCAATGTACGAGTAACAGAAACTTAAGTCAGATTATAGTATTCACCGCTGCTGTGTTGGACAGAGCAGATGCAGGTGCTAAGCCTCAAGGACACCGATATGCAGATACATCAGCAAAACGTGCATGTTTCAGCTCACAATTGCTTCATGCAGGTCCTGCCTTCCTAATACCATTTCATGGTACTGGATGTAGTGTCTTCCAACTCTGAGAAATGTTCTGCAGAAATATACTTAATGATGCAAGCTTTATATTTTTAACTTTTCAAGAATCGCCTGAGGACTTAGATCTACTGAAAGGATTTATTGTATTAAATCAAGTGCAGCAATATTTAATGCACTGAGAATGTTTGGACGAAAGAGTTATAGCCAATCAAGTTTTCTCTCATGGGACAGTATTTTGGGTACAACATCTACAGTAAGTAAGTGATTGCTTAGCATTCAGTAGTTAAAGCTTTTGTTTAGTGAATAAACAGTTTCATGCCATCTTGTCCAGCTGTCAGTCTGTCTGAAAATGACCCTCCTCAAGCCAGCGCACACATCTGTATAAAGAGGGGAGACATTTCAACATCCTCTCCTGTCCTTTTAGCATCTCTTCATTTTGCTGAATCTCCCAATGAATGTGTTAAAGTGAGATTCATGATATGTATATGAATAATTCACTTGCAGCTTTTCAAAAGGACTAACTTGAGTAACTTGAGACAGGTGTATCAAGATTAAATAGAGGAGTGAGCTATCTACAAAACATATGACCTAAGCTCTGTCAGAAAGTAAGTTATAGTCATCTGAGAGCGTCTCATCCTGATCTAAGTTTAAGACTTGTTAACGAGCCATCAAGTGATGTATGGAGACTAGCACAGTCATTATTCTCATCTCTGATTACAAATCTCAGATTTTTCCATGTAAGTCACTCCACATACAAAAAATAGCATTCCTCGTCATCTGCATTTACTAAGTTATCACATAACATCACACATTATCGTTAGACTTACCAGGCCGACACACCAAAGTGACAGCTCTTGCTGGAAATCAGCAGAGGGAGAGCAACCAGAGGTTTATAAGCAGAGCATGCAGTGTACAGCCCCGCCTGCCAGAGCTGCAGCTCACTGGTGTTCACACAGAGCTGCCGTGTGTTTCTGTGTGCATGTACACAGTTCAACTTTAGGGATGTACAGTATTTAAATGTTAATTCCACTGATTCTTCTAGTTCATGGTTGCCCAAATTGTGGCCCACAGACCAAAGTAGGGCCTGCCATAAGGTTTGATTTGGCACGCCAGATGTTTTGAAAATTTTTAAAAAGAATTATAATCTATACATTTTATGAGGAAAAAAACAAATGGAGAGGCAGAGACAGTTGCACACAGACAAAAGGCATTTCAAGGGAAAAAGTTTGGACACCCCTGCTCTAGTTTATACACATTATTATTTCTTAGATCTTGTAACTCTTGAGGTGTAGCTTCTGTTAGGATATGATCTCTGAAAGAGACTGTGAGCATAAATCAAAGACTTCTTTAAAACTAAACTCTAAACTTTATGTGAAGTAAAGAGGTTAAACGCACTTCAGCTGTTTCACAAGCAATAGTCGGCGTGTCTCTGCTCTGTCTGTGCTCGGAGTCGGGCAATCTTGTAACAAGAGAGACTTCAGACACCATGTCCAAAGCACACTGGAACACACAGCTATTTCTATATTTATTTTTAATTCTCTTTTTATTATATGATATATGATTGTTTACCCTGCTCACATGCAGCTTATTGTTCCCTCCCCATTTCTCCAGCCTATGCTGGAGGTTGTGGCATGCTCATATGAAACTAGAAAACCTAAAGAATCCACTGATACCAACCATGTCTAGCTTGTTACGAATGAGGCTAAATAACGATCCAAACTTACACTAAATTTTGGTGAGGAAAACCTGTCATGGCGATCTTCGAAAGGGGTCCCTTGACCTCTGACCTCCAGATATGTCAATGAAAATGAGTTCTCTGGGTACCCACAAGTCTCCCCTTTTCAGACATGCCCAATTTATGATAATCACATGCAGTTTGGATCAAGTCATAGTCAAGTCAGCACACTGACACACAGCTGCTGTTGCCTGTTGGGTTCAATTTGCCATGTTATGATTTGAGCATATTTTTATGTTAAATGCAGTACCTGTAAGGATTTCTGGACAATATTTATCATTGTTTTGTGTCATTAATTGATTTCAGTAATAAATATATACATTAATTTGCATAAAGCAAACATATTTGCCCACTCCCATGTTGGTAAGAGTATTAAATACTTAAAAAATCTTCCTTTAGGGTACATTTTGAATAGATGAAAAATGGGCAATTGACAGCCCAAAATATAGACTTTTATAAAAAAAAAAAATATCCAGTAAGTGCATGTGTTATTAAGATTTTAGTTACACAAGTGCAACTCTGTGCAACTAATTTTGACAGCCTCAGAGTAGACACAGAAATCCTGCCACACCCCCTGTGATATTTGAATCCCTGGACCTCAGGCTGGGAACCACTGATCCATTCAGTATAATATCTACCAGGACACATAGCATCATCACTGCCACATAGATGGGAACAAGCATCATGTTGATCATTTTGTCCATTTAAGAGCATTTCCATCCAATTAGAGGGTTTCTTCCTGGCTCAGCTTCTCTGGTTTGGTTTGGCCACATTGCAAAAATGGTTTAGAAATGAGGAGCCACTCCTCTGGATCCATCTGTGGTAGCCAAACACACTCAATTGTTTATTGTTTCCAGTGGGCTCAAGGCGACCACAATCCAAATTACAGGCATATCTGTACTTCCCAAAACAGCATTGTTGTTTGTTTTCTAATTTGTTTCTGTTGCTCCATCACCCAATATTTATAACTAACTTTATGTTGGTGTGACATCTGACACGCCTTCCTGTTGTGGAACGAACAACTGCGATAAAAATGAAGCTTAAAATTGACACAGAACACTGAAATAAAATTCCCTTTTATTTCATCATGCAGACCATCACATGGTAAGGTGTGAACAGCAGGGAAGATGTTAAATCATCTTACATTACATTACAAATATATCAGTGTTTTCTAATCTTTACGTTTCTCTTCTCCCCGTTGACCTAACAGACCAGTGTACAAAATAACAGATGCAGAAAGACAAACAGGAGATACGAATGATGCACAGCGTTGTACATACAGACACAATACAGCATTCAATTCAATGAAGTAGCCTGAGCCACAAACAGCAGTAACATTAGGAGACAACTAAAATGGTGTAAGACATCAAGTGCAGACACAAGTGTGGTTTGTAACATTTTTCACTCCTTATTAACAGTAAATAAGCAACATCAAACTGCACATGTATGACAATAATTTCAAATTTAAAATGAACAAAATAGTGCTATTTAGCAATTAAACTCACATTTATCTGAAATAATGGTAGTCACCATTCACAGTTGTTGCATTTAATTAGGAAGGGGATTAATTAAAAAAAAAGATCATCATAAAATCCCCCAAAAGTGCAAAGCATAAACCAGTTATCACCAAATGGCAGTGTTTTCAACCCATCAGAGTTAATGCACTGCAGAAACCTCATAGAAAAACAACTTCAGCTGTCTTGCTTGCTCTTAGTAAGCAATTTAAAAGTATGAGTAACTCATACAGGATGTGTGGGACAGTAGAAGATTTCAGTGGTTTTGCGTATTTACAGCATTTCTGTGGCTCACAATTACCCCATTCTTGGAATGAACAGCCTGGCTATCAATTTCTAAGAGGTAAGTTTTGTTAACGGAGTTAATTAAAATCACCTGTTTGATGCTCCTTAAAAGAAGCTTTTTAGAAAGTAGCTGAATTTGAGCATTACATTAATACTGAAGGCACATGAATCCACACAAGGGAATACTCCCAAAGCTCATCAATGTAACAGAAAGAATCTTTTAGAAAGGAGTGATTTTATCTTCTTTCTGGATATGATATGTTTCAAGATGTTTCAGCTTAATCTGCACTCAATGAGTAAATAAATAAATAACCATTTTAGGTTCACAATCAGGCATAAGTAGTGACAGTTAGCTTAAAAATCAGTGCTTACACATAATACAACTCAACACAGTGCTGAAACTTTTAGAGTACAGTACGGTACTTCCTCCTCCTCCTGTTGGACCAGTCTGACATGTCTCTCTTTGGGCCTGTTCAGACCTGGTATTAACATGCATCCTCTGTGAAGATGCATTGAGATCCGGTCACTCAAACCACATTCAGAGGTGGTCTGGGCCACATATGCCCACATACTTTTAGCAGTGTGTCCGTGAATGTGTTCTGGGCCACATTAAATGCCGCCCACTGAACTCAGGTCTCGCTGGGAACCGTGAGTCTCTGTATTCCTTGCTTGGCTGCCTCGCAGCATGGAAACGGCTTCTATGCTCGACTGTATTCTGTGGGTACGACTGTTTATTATTAAAATATATCCTATCTATAGGCTGCGTAATCTACTGACAAAGAAGGCCTGCAAAGTGTATTGTTGTCATACTGTTGGAGATGTGTCCATGTTGTTGTCTGAAGCTCTGTACCTGGCTATTGCCTGGCAAAGGCATTGGCGCCGGAGACATGGAGGTCCCCAAAGACTGTCAGTACAATAACTTTTTATTTCGATGTTTATGAAATGTATTTGAAATTACAGATATTACTAGACATTCCTGTAATATTACTGTTGTATTAGCCATGTGTTTACTATGTGTTATTTGCATATAGAGCAGGGCAGTAAGAGCAGATCACGAGTGGTCACTCAAGACACATGTGCAGCTGCATTCTAATGCCAGGTGTGAACAGATGCACTTAAAGCTGTCCACTTGTGAGTCGATCACTCAGTACGCATGTTAATGCCAGGTCTGAACAGGGCCTTTCTATATCCAGGTCAGGCCACTATTACACGTAACTTCACACCCATCCTTTAAATCTTATTAACACCAATTAGCTGTTGTTATTGTCTGATGTACTATATTCTTATTATTTGAGTCATTTCAAGAGTTTTCACTGTACCTAACAAAAGTGCGCACAGGTAACCAGAACAAAACCATGTTAAGTCTTACAGCCAGTTTAGCATGTTCAAGTTGACGGTTTGGCTTTTCCCTGGTCCTCCACCTTTTTAATCGCTGCCTCAATCTTCGCCTGGTCTCCCAAGAGCTGCCGAGGTTTCACAGGCTTGAGGTTTTCATCCAGCTCAAGCAGCACAGGTATCCCTGTAGGTAAAGTCACGTTGGCGATATCCTCATCCGATATACCTGTTGAAATAAGGACAACAATATTAACATCACACTGGACAAACTAGTCACAACCAGACTTGATAACAAATATGCATGAACGCTGTAATAAAATCCTGTTAACAAAAGCTGCATAATATTAAAGTAGGCACAATGTTTTTGGCATCGTTGGGCAAACAACCCCATAATAACATTTCAGCATATTTTAATTCAAGTGACCTGAGAGAAAACTAGACTTGCTTCATCTGGTGGGCGGCGCTTGGTATTTCCTCAACTGATCTCAACATGGCTATCGAGTCACAAACTTTCTAATTTTACAGTTTAGCATCACAGTAACAGAATAATGATTCATATTTGATCAGTGCTGCTTAGTTTGACCGTTTGATCAGAGTTTGTGAGTGACCGACAGCTGCTCAGAGACAGCAGGCTCCTCTGATTGGTTATTTTCCACCGGTCTGTGAAATCTTGCACATGCCATTAGGAGCACCGAAGGACACAGAGGCACATTATTTTTTTTTTTTTTCAAATCACCTGTCTCATGGACTACTATCTGAACATAGTGACTATTTTATCAAAATTACTTTTTTAAAATCATATTTGCTCCAATTCTACCCACTGCTGCTTTATGTAACAGTCAATATGTGTTAAATCAAGGAGTGTCCAAAAAGAGCGTCCGAAGCTTATGTGTGTGATGAAAGGTCAGCATGGACTTAATAGCCACAGCCGAACGTAACATTAACTCACTGGCCTTTTTACACAAGTTCAACTTTCCATTTGTGGAACTGAAATATGTCCTTCACCAGTTGACGACTAGAAACCGCAGCCTGTAGAGTCCAGAAACTGTTGCTGTGTTCAACTGAATGCACAAACACAAAAGCTGAGAGCTCTGTTTGTAATACCATGGGCCATTTCAGTAGCATACCTTCCAGATGTTTCAGCAGAGCCCTGCAGCTGTTTCCATGCGCAGAAATGAGCACAGTCCTGCCTTTCTTAATCTCTGGCACCACAGTGCTGTCCCAGTATGGAAGCAGTCGGTCCAACACCTCCTTCAGGCTCTCTGCTCGGGGAAGGCTCTCCTTTGGCACGTCACAGGTGGTGTATCTGCGGTCATTGTAGATTTCCAGGAAGTAAGGGTGGGATTCATCAATCGGAGGTGGAGTGACATCATATCCCCTTCTCCACAACTTCACCTTTTCCTCTCCATGTTGTAGAGCCATCTCTGCCCGGTTCAGGCCAATCAGGGAGCCATAGTGACGCTCGTTCAGTCTCCAGGCCTTGACCACGGGGACCCACTCCTGACCCATAGCCTCCAGCACCAGCCATGCTGTCTGGATGGAGCGGCTGAGTATGGAGGTGAATACTAAGTCGAACTTGTAGCCCTGCTCCTTCAGGAGCCTACCACAGTCCTGGGCCTCCTTCACCCCATCCTCGCTCAGCTTCTGGTCCACCCAGCTGCAGAAACGGTTCTCTTTGTTCCAGGCCCCCTCCCCATGCCTCAGCAGAAACAGTTTGTACTTGGACATCCGAAGCACCAGCAGCAGAAACCTGCACACATTCAGCAGAAATGAACAAAAACGTTATGCAGTTAGTGATAACATACGTGAAAATATATTAATGTAATACCAGTTTACAGTGTACTGTTTAACCACACTTAGTCGCAGGTCTGTGTATCTGATCTGAGATCAGGAGCAGGTCTGTTCCAGTAAAAGGTTAGAGGTTGAGTGGCAGGCTAAAGGCAGACAGGCTTTATTCATGTATCGGCTGGACTCAAATCATGATGGATAAAATATATGGATTAGTTGACTACTATGTGCAAATATTCAATTGGATGCTGCTGCAAAGCTTATTAACAAGGATGGATGGAGGGTTGCTCCGTAGAGTAAAGCTGATACTGTATTATGGTCGCTCAGACTGAGGTAAAGACAAGACCAAGGAATTAAAAACAGAACCACAGGCAACGTAATCCCAAAATGAACGGAATATTGTGAAAATGTCGTCTTACCCTGAGTGGGCTTTAAATCCGGCCTAGTACCTAGTACAGTCGAAAGTGTTGACAGTATTTGGCCGGCCATGTACAGCAGCTTTTCCCTTTAACGTTAATGATAGACATTCCGTTACTCCAATCAGAAAGGCGGATCTCATAAATAGGCGGTACCTTTGTCAAACTTGTGCCCATATTAGGAGTGGTAGTAACGGCCAGGCACGCTCACCATGGAGGGAGAAGGAGGAGGGGGAGGAAGGGGAGTGACCGTTGTCTCTGTTTAACATGGACGAGGTACACAGTCTGCTAGCTAGCTAACTGTTGCTGTGTAGTTGAGTGGGCTTTGTAGGGGATTTATGGTGTTTGGAAGAGAAGGGCGGCAGTTTACGACAACTTTGCAGGCAGAGGGAAGGGACAGTTTATGTAAGCCGCCTAAAATGAGCTGAGCAGTTGCGTGGGAACACAGAGTATACAAGTAACGTTACCGTTAAATGAAACCCGTGGCTAGCTAAAGACATTATGTACAGTACAACTACTTCAAAAGGTAGCGTAAACAGTTTTTGAATGTTTCGCTGAAGTCAGATTTCATCATTTCGCACACACATTCACTTGCCTGTGTTACCTAGGTAAAGGTTTTTTAACAGAAGACATGTTGACATGCCTTATAACGAAATGAAGGACGGCTGAATTCAATATAACTGCTTTATTGTGCATGTTGATTTACTGTCAGTCTCACTGGGACACTTGAATATAACAGAGCTGTCATTAGTAACACCTGTGGTTTTCCCACTATGACAAGTCCAAATGTCTGCTGTGAAAAAAGGTGCATTAGATTAGATGGTAATTTATTAGGTCCCAATTATTCATCTACCAATAATTTGATAAAGGTGGAATTTATCCCTCCAGAGCGGGTTCAAATAAAGCTAACAGGAGACTAATGAAGATGTCTGAGTCTATACACAATCACACAGTCCTGAGATCAGGTCTCATTACATTAACTGAAAACACCTGTGTGGCTGTTCAGAGGCTTTAAAAGACATATTGAATTATACCCCAACATTAATAAATCATGCCTCCACCCCGAAAATAAATGGATTACCTTGTGGGGGAATAGCTTTTTGACTCTAAATTGCAGATATGGTCCCGTCATGTGAGTGCATGTGTAGTTTCATATCAGTCTATTAGAGCTGCAGCAACTAATTGATTCCAGCTTTTCAAATTTTCTGATTTCGTTACTTCTCTGTGACAGAAAACTCAGTATGTTTGAGTTGTGGACATCAACAAGACAATCAAATCCAAAAATAAATGAATGAATGAATAAATAAAATACTCAAATATATAATTAAATGTAGCAAAAATAATATTAAAGTAAATGTAGCCATTAATTGATGAAATGGGACATACATAAATATTGTGTTTCTTTTTATTTCTTTGTGTTTATTCCCTTGTTTATTTAATTTTGTTTATTCATATATTTATTTTTTATTAATGTTTAAATTGATGTATTATTTATTTTATTTATCTTCTATTTATTTTTTAATTTAATTAATTTATTCATTTATTCATTCATTCATTCATGTATTCATTCAGTGTTTTATTTCACCTCCTTTTTTATTTTCCCAAACTTATTTATTTCTGTACTGTTTTTTTTTATACATTTCTTTACACATTTGTTTTTACTTTTCTTTATGCATTTCTGCCTAATTATGTAAACAACAAATCAATCGATAATGACAATAATCATTAGTTTTGTAGGTGTGGGTGTGCGTCCACCAGATGATAATCCAATACGCCAAAGTTGTGACGATATATACCAGATGGTAACGTGATTCATACAAGAGGAGCAGCGTTCCAGTCCAACACACAGAGGACCATTCTTCTCTGAGCAATGTAATTTACTTTTTATTATTTGATACACAATTCATAACACTGTTTCTTCTCATCATAATGTCTAAGTGTGATACCACAATGTTCATCTTCACCCTCCTCTAGTCCATGAACAGTTGAACCCAACATTAGCTGCCTCTGGAATGTGTATTCATTCAATCCAGGAGGTTTTCAGGAGGTCATATGGATGCTAAAAACTAAGACAAAGGCAATATATTGCTCTAATATATACATATGTTTTTCATAATATCATAGGTTATGTCAAAAACTATATGTATCATATGAATTATAATAAAGTTAAACACCTTCACTATTGTCATTTCCACAAACACTTGAAACATGAACTGTGGCAAAACCTGACGTGATCTTCACGTCATTCACTGTCATCATAGAGCCAACAACAGCCATGATTCACTGATTCCACCTGTTTTAGAGCAGCAAATGTCTTCACAAAGAAATTCACCACATAATCTACTGCCCAGCGTCAAACAGCTTCTTCCTGCCCTCCATACCAGACATGGCGTCCACGTTCTTACGCCAATCAGTCACTTCCTCTTTCTGTGGGGTGAAAAGATCATTTTGAATCAGCTCAGTCTGATTAAAACAAGTGCGAGTACTTGTAGCTATTTTGTACAAAACTAATAGACATACAATGTTTTAGGGCTGAGATGAGTTTGCACAAGAACTACTGGTAATTGCGATTTTTTTGACTGACAATTCCAATCACATTAAATGTACAACAATCACAATTGCAATTTGATTTGCGATATTTGAGGGAGTGATAAGTTTTGCATCATTATTTCATTTTCATTGAAAAGCATTAAAATGATTATGGCATGATTAGCGAGAGAACCGGGGATGAGAGAGAGTACCACACAAAGATGTTAAGTCTACAACATGATGTGTAGGCCAGGACATCTCTGCAGCATGACAATATTTAATTTAAAATGGTATTTTGACACACATTTAACATTTGATCAATATTGCAATTTCCTCATCCTGCAATTTGAAAATGCGTTAGGCCATACTGCAATTTTGATCAAAATTTTTATTAATTGTGCAGTCCTACAATATTGGGAAATATACTGTGCATGCTTGTTAATGTGATGCAGTAAACATTGTACACTTAGATACTCTTCAATCACATTTTTACTTCCTCTGTATTTTTGAAACAAATGAAACCTTCTCAGGATGTGAAAGTGTACTTTCTAGTTCCTTTAAAAGTGTTTTAACAGTTTCACATCAGGGTTTCATTTTATATTTAGCTTTAGTAATTACGTTAATATCCTGTATTCAAGCTACTACTCAGCAGTTAGATTTATGTCAAATGTGTGGTCCCCACAGTTAAAATGAAACCTGCACCCTTGATTGCAACCAATTTCATGATGATGAAGAGGTATACTGTTTAACTAAAACTTCAAAAGCTTCCTTATCAAAACTGTGCAGACTGTACACTGTTTTTGTACTGTGATTTTGTGTGCTGTGTGTTTAATGTACACCGGACTCTCAGGAAAGCAGCACTGATACTGAGTGGACTATCCTCAGTGAATAAAATAAAGTGATCTGACGTGACACCAGCAGCTCTTACCTTCTCCTCCTCTTTCTTCACAGTCTTGAGGTTGGCCTTAAAGTCCACCGACTCTTTGACCTTAGCGCCCAGCAGAGCTCCTAACATGGCGTCAGCGGACACCCTCACCCTCCTCAGGGCCGGTCTCTTCATCTTACCCTTCAGCTCATAGATCTTCTGAGACAGGTCCAGTATCTTTTTCCAACACAAATGACACAAACCCACATTCAACATTACCTTAAAATATAATAAAATCCCAATGGATATTGTTTTGATACAGTATGTAGCCCTTATATTTGTGGGGAAAAGGATAGCACTCGAATAGTTATTCACAAGTATTACTTACCTCCCTATTATTTTTCGACACTTTGGAATCAATGTCGTACCGCTCTTCATCGACCACATCAATTTTCTGGTGTAACTCTTTGCAAATACTCTGTGGACAGATAAGTGTCTTAAAAATGTTTAGTACCGATTGACAGAATTTGAGTGTAACTGGTCTGGATAACTTAATGGAAATACTGACACGGTAAGGAACAATGCACCAGGGCTGTCCTCGACCAAAGAAATGCTTAGTCAACTAACAGTCGTACGGGTTTGTCAACTAATCAATTAGTTGATTTTATCAACAGATTCTGTAAAACTGAGTTCCTCCACAACAAATCACACAAAGCATCATTTTCAGAAATGTGCTCATAAGTTTCTTGTAAATAAGTCATTCAACATGAAAAAAGGCTTGAAAAAAGACTAATCAACTAAGAGGAGGCAGTCCTATAACTGCACAGCGACAGTACAACATGCATGGGCGGTGATTTGTTGGTAGAATATCAAAATTAGAACACATCATAAAGCTCTGCTCCAGTACACCATGTTTTATTCACCACATGTCTCAGGGCACCACCCCGAAGAAGGCAAGATACAGGAGATGAAAATGAGTATAAAGAGAATAAAGAACAGAATAAAGCATAATGTACTGGAGAAGAATACCATCATGTATCATAGATATTCATTTTCATAAATTAGGGCAAGTTCAGCAACACCAGAAATTTCTTTAACGCATTAATGCAACAGATCTTGAGGTTGAAGGCAGAGGTTGTAGCGGGATTAGTTAGTTAGTGAAAATACTGGCATCATACGAAACTAGAAAACCTAAGAAATCCATTGGTTCCAATCATGTCATACTAGCTTCTCGCATAGGAGGCAAAGTAATGGGGTCAAGGGGTCCCTTGACCTTTGACCTCAAGGTATGTGAATGAAAATGGGTTCTCTGGGTACCCACAAGTGTCCCCTTTACAGACATGCCCACTTCATGATAATCACATGCAGTTTGGGGCAAGTCATAGTCAAGTCAGCACACTGACACACTGACAGCTGTTGTTGCCTGTTGGGCTGCAGTTTGCCATGTTATGATTTGAGCATATTTTTTATGCTAAATGCAGTACCTGTGAGGGTTTCTAGACAATATTTGTCATTGTTTTGTGTTGCTAATTGACTTCCAGTAATACATATATACATACATTTGCATAAAGCAGCATATTTGCCCACCTCTGTGTTGAGTGTTAAATACTTGACAAATCTCCCATTAAGGTACATTTTGAACAGATCAAAAGTGTGTGATTAATTATGATTAAATATTTTAATTGATTGACAGCCCTGAAATATATGCACACTGCAGTAGACTTTGTATGACCCGTATATTAATCCAGTGCCTTTGCTGTGGGTAGTTTTCATTGGAAGTATTTTCTTATGGTCCCTATCAAAACTGTTGACATTGAGGTCTGTGGACGAGCTGAGTTGTTCTTGGCCGGGTGCCATTGCTATTGAGGTTTTTTCAAATGTTATTTTTCAATGGTCTGAGCACCACAAACTAAGTTACATTCACCTTGATTGTATTTGGCGGCTGATATCTCAAAACCTCAAAACCAACAGTAATTGCTTGCAGCTAGATACCGCTAAGAGTAGATTCAATGTGATTTAATGTTGACTTTCTTTAAAATCATGAAAACCTACTCCATGTGGACGCATTCAGTGATAAATGTACCTGTAAGTCCTGCAGAGACAGGCCTGACAGTTGGAGCTCTGGGACTTTCTCAGCGAGGATTCTCTCTCGTTCATCTTTTCTGATTTGCTTTTCATTGTCCAGCATCGTCATGGCCTTCTTTAGCAGTTTGGTCTGGTGCACGCATACATATACAGAATTACACCTCAGTCAGCCAGACAACGTATAGTTTACGGCACTTAAAGGGTGTAAATTCCTGAACAAGTGCATTACAATCCAAGACTAACACACAGTTACACATAAAATACCTTCAAGAACAGCCTGCGAGATGCAGAGATTTTTGGCTTTGGTTTCTGGAAAAAAAAAATGTTATACATCATATTTCTGGCAAAACATTTCAAATATCCAATGGTACACACTGATTTTCCCAGTGTTTATATTTCTGTATTGTTTTGCACATTAGTCATTTTGATTCAGCTAAAGCAAAATGACAGCATATACAGTACTGACTACCTTTTTTTTCTGCTTGGAGCACAGTACACACAAAATAAGTCTCATAATCAAACAAGTGCAGTTTTTAGTCCCACAACGGATGCAATGAACTGATAACTCACCGAAGCCCTATCCACAGTTAGGAAGGTGGTGCCCATATTTCAAGAAGAGAAAGAGAAAAAATTACAACATTTGTCAAATGTCTCCTCAAAGTTATTGTGTGGTGGAAGTAAATGAGGCATGAATGCTTACCCTTCAGACATGTTTGCAGTTCTGTGTCTTCACTTGTTAAATCTATCTGAAAAAGATGGGAGACAATTATTGTTTCTTTTTGTTCTAGTACACAGACATCTCTGCTAATTTACCGTGAACAGAAAAATGCTAAATTTACCCCATTTGATTGAGAAATCCTATATACCAAACTGTAGGCTGCAGTTCCATAGCAGAGGACACCAACAATGTATGACATTGTCTCAAGGTCAAACCTACAACTTAAAAATACTCTCAAACAAACCCCAAAAAATACTTAAAATAATACTAATACCAGATAAGTGATCAATCAAGACCAAAGGGGGCAGGATTCATGCTGTTTTTCTTAATATAGATATTTTAAAACTTTTAATTTAATAAGCAACAATTCCTCAGTTCCAGATCATAACATTGAAATTGCACTAGAAAGTCATAAGTATAGTGTAAATAGGTATAAGGAGACATAAATTAAATCCACATTGTGTGATGTCTTCTTTATAACTTTAAAAATTCCCACCTGGCTCACAAAGAAAGTAAAGTTTTTTCTTTTTTAAATAGAAATAGACTTTAGTATAATATAGTTTAATTAGATTTTTTTTTTTTAAGTGGCATTCAGGTGTAAGGTGTGCTATAACTGGGATCAACATAAATGCCATTTTAGAGAAAAAATCCAGACTTGCTTTTTAATACTGATGAATTTGGAGTAGCATCAACAAGAGTACTGTAATAAAACACCCTCTTTTGCTGTTTTATCCCTTTATGTTCTTTAATATTTCAAAATAAAAGTCCTTACCTTATACAGCAGGTGACAAATACTCACAGGCACCTTTTTCTGAGACGAGGAGGGCAGAAAGAGGGTAGATATATAGATTCCAGCGCTCATGTGAGTGGCTCACTAAAATAGACCCTCTGTCCTCACCATTCTTGCACTGCGTCTTTCCCTCGTGTATGAGGTGTGAAATCTTACTGGGACTGTCCACCTGTGATGCTTCCCTAGTGTCCTCCGTCTCCTCACTAAAGAGGACATTTTGAAATAGTTTTAATCCAACATTATGTGTGCAAAATTAAAGTTGATCCTATATACCATCCAAAGTGATTATTAGATCATACAGTGGAGGAAAACAACAGCAGGATTGCTTTATTCTTATTGAGAGAGCATTGTTTGTTCGTTTATGTTTGTATCAAGCACATAAACCAAATATGAACACACTTTCACCGCATTAACAAGCTAGATGGCAGTTTATCACAGCAGACAACGCATTAGCAGTCAATACTGTACGAGGGACAAACAACATATTATACAGCAGGTCTACTGGTGTCTAAGTGACGGTTTGAAAGACTGATGCTGCCATCACAAGGCTGCTGAGGAGAACTACTGCAAACAGTCTAATACATAAAAATAATGACAAAAATGAAAGAAAAAAAAAATTTAAAGCATAATTTAACTTGAAGCCTATAGTCCGTCTTTAAATAAACATCTGTTGCTTTCCTTTAGTTCTGTAAGATTACAACAAAGCAAGACTGTGCTGATTTTAAGGGTGATTGCAATCCATAAATCAATATGATATGATTATAATTATAATAAGATGGTCTCTTAAACAAAAGAAAATGTTTCTTTAGTTGTTGGTGGCGTCAAACAGCTTCTTCCTGCCCTCCATACCAGACATGGCCTCCACGTTCTTACGCCAGTCAGTCACCTCCTCCTTCTATTGGACACATAACACAGATGAAGCCGATAACCAAGCTGGTGGTTACCTGAATCTTTCTGAGACTCTTAAAGGTGAAAGCCAGGCTTACCTTCTCTTCTTCCTTCTTGACCGTTTTGAGGTTGGCCTTGAAGTCGATGGACTCCTTGTGTTTGGCGCCCAGCAGGACGCTCAGCATGGCTTCAGCTGAGATCTTCACTCTCTTCAGGGTCGGCTTCTTGAACTTACTCTGGATCTCAGTAATCTTCAGGTTCATGTTCTCAATCTGGCCGGAGGATCAGTTGGTAGAAAGTACTGTGCTTTTGATATTCGACCATCATGACTCAAAAACACCATATTACCCCCACTGCTATTTATTCATTTACATGAACACAATGTGAGGGAAGCTCCCTAGAACCTTACATTTTTCATCAGTTCACATCCATATTTGGATTTAGGAACACTTAGCATTCATCAGTATGTCTATTTTTAATTAATCCCAAATTAAGAGCTGACTGTTCACTCTTAGCCTTGTAACTGCATTCTCAAAAAATCCTAACTTAATGTAAATTTTCTGGTACTTTTAACTAAATGTTTAGATGCAGGGAATAACATGTTTGTTCAAATAATCAGATTCCTCTAGAGTTAGAGTCAGAGAAAGTCAGAGAAACTCATGTTATTATTAAAATATTTTAACAATTACTGAAGAAATATAAATAAAATATGCAAATAAAACCATTTTAAATTGCCACTTGTACAAATAATTGACAATTTGTATTACAAAATCTGCTCAATACGTCATATTTTATATATGCTCATATTGCCCATCTTGCCCCAATTTATTTATTGTTCTAACCCAAGAATATGATCCCCCAGAATATAATCCCCCATGGACCAAGACCAACTGGTTGCTGGAGAGGTGCCAGTCTACCTCTTGGGCACTGCCGAGGTGCCCCTGAGCAAGGCACCGAACCCCCAACTGCTCTGGGCGCTTGTCAGGAGCAGCCCCCTCACTCTGACATCTCTCCATTGACATGTATATGTACTGTGTGAACAACAGAGTGTAAAACTGAATTTCCCCACTGTGGGACTAATAAAGGACTATCTTCTCTTCTTCTTCTTCTTCTCAAGAATATAAATGTCACCCACTGGGATTTTATGTTTCATTATATCAGTATAATGATTTATTGGCTCCAAACAAATTCCTTAAATTACGGTCTTGTTTAAACCAGTTGAATAATGAGACTCTTGACTCTGATATAAAATGTTGTTGGATACAATGGAGCATGATGTGCTCACACATAAATTGCAAATTTATAATTTCCTCTCAATTTACTGTTGATATTGTAAATCACAGATGTGAAATGTGTTGAGTTCCTTTATAAAAAGGCACATCGGACTTTAAGCAGAAGATTCTGTTATGTCTTCGTGCTGCCACTTGGAGGCAGTGTGTGTTCACTTTGAGCTATTTTGTGTCCCCATCTTCATATTCAAGACATTGAATTCAGTAACTTAAAAAAACCCACACATATCCACATCCATCACTGACTTTATCTCCCCGTTCATTGTTGAGCAGCTCACCTCCTTGTCATTTTTGGACACCTTAAGACCGATGTCGTACCACTCCTCATCCACAATATCAATCTTGTGGTGCAAGTCTTTGCATAGATCCTGTGTGTAAAAAAAAAATAAAAGTAAAAAACAGCCTCCAGTGGTAACAGAATATAATCCATCCATCATCAACCAC
This sequence comes from Pterois miles, assembly GCA_947000775.1. Classification (NCBI taxonomy): domain Eukaryota; kingdom Metazoa; phylum Chordata; class Actinopteri; order Perciformes; family Scorpaenidae; genus Pterois; species Pterois miles. The sequence continues at coordinate 8,560,112 of CAMQGK010000144.1, read as the reverse complement.
TTATCCCTTAGGGGTCGCGGGGGGGCTGGAGCCAATGCTAGCTGGCATTGGGCGAAGGCGGGGTTCACCCTGGACAGGTCGCCAGTCCATCGCAGGGCACATAGAGACAGACAACATAGAGACAGACAACCATTCACACTCACATTCACACCTACGGGCAATTTAGAGTCATCAGTTAATCTAAACTGCATGTCTTTGGACTGTGGGAGGAAGCCGGAGTACCCGGAGAAAACCCAGGCTTACACGGGGAGAACATGCAAACTCCACCCAAGCCCCAAGCTGGATTCGAACCTGGGACCCTCTTGCTGTGAGAGAGAGTGTACTGGACGATTTTAATAAGCTGAATACCTGAAGCTCTTGCAGAGACAGACCAGTCAGATTTAAAGGAGGAACTCGTTCTGCCAGAGCAGCTTCTCTCTCCTTCATCTTCTGCTCCGCCTCCTCCTGCAGCATCTGAGCAGCCACTGCCAAAAGTCTAATCTGAGGACAAAACAAAAATACATGAAAATGTTTGTTTTTCTCATTTTACTGGGATCCACATAAATACCACAGTTTTTCATATATATACATGATAAAACTTTACCACAAGTATGACACATCCGTTAAGAATATTTATACTAGAGTAACATACATGTAAACTGTATGAACTGCATAATGCAATTCTCAGCACATATAAAGAGCATGCAAAGTTATTGACTCTAATATCTCAAATTGTTCAGAATAAATGGATTTTAAAAAACATCTCAAATAAAAAAAAACTTACTTTCAACCCCAACCTTCGAGAGGAGGAGATCTTTGATTTTCTCTATAATTCACACATAAAAAAACATTTAATACCCTCCATGTACACTGTATATCGACCACACATTTGCATATATGATTTTTTTTTAACTTTTAAAGCGTTAATAGATGAATATGAGACTCAGAAATGGCTCATTAAAGGTGCTGCAGATAGATACTCACAGGTCTGTTAAAGCAGAGAGAGAGAATATATGTCAACATATTTACATAATGAATATCAATATATAGTTTTACAGCATACTTTGTTAATTTTTAAGATAAACCAGAGGCGATTATACTTACAGTTCAGCCATGATCTGTCTTTAATTCTTGCACTAGAATTGGAAAAGTACAAAATAAATAAATAAAAGTCTCTTTTTAGAAAATTAAAAATATTTGAATGCATATAATTACGAACAGAGTGAATTGCCTTTTAAACACCTGTTGGATTGAGCTGTACGCTGAGCACTGATGATCATTTTAACCTCCCTGGTCAAAGTATTTCACCCACTCCAAACACTCACTGGCTCATTAAAGTTATTTATTGTTCACCCAATTGTTCCCCTGGTAAAGTTCAAGGCAGATACGGATATCTTATGAACATTTTGTTTACTTTATATTCACTTACGTTACATGTAATCAAAGAATAATATAGATAGACTTTTTTATTTTCTCTATATAAAAATTCAGAAGAATTAAATATAATATTACTAATATTACTACTAACTCACTAAATGAAATAATACGTCAAGTGTAGACTTTGGTTTGCTGTTTCATATGCATGCACTGGAACAGAATATATCTTAACTAGAGCTTTAAAAGCAGTTGTGTCGCATGCAAAGTTTCAAAGTGGGTCAGCGGTCGCGTCAACATAACTCACAAGAGTCTCTGCATAGGTGACAAAAAAGGTGAATAGCCAGATAATCTACAGGCATGTAAACTGACAACTATTCTCAGTCACAATTATTTCCAAATAAAAGAACAAAACAAGACACTAATCTGAGTAAGAGTTTTTACAGATTGTATTAGTAATTGTTTTAAATTCGTAGCATGCTGAGAAATTACTCCTTATTCACAGAACTCAGCTCAACAGCTCAACATGCCCGCCACCCCAAGTTTACAGTAACCCACAAATACCAGAATATAAGCAACTCTGTACCTTATTGAAACCAAACAGCTCCTTGAGCCCCCAAACTGAAGTAAAGGGTGTGTGAGGGAGGCAGCAATCGACTTTCTGAGAGAGAAAAATCAGATTTATAGCGTCAAGTGTGAGTGGCTCACTAAAATAGACTCCTACTGTCTGTCCACCAACAGTGACATTTACTGTTGCACATAGCATCCCCATAATATCAGACAGGAAAGGAGGTAATAAAAGTTCATTTATGGGCTCAAACATTTGGCTATCTTGTGTAATTTTGATGGCACCTGTTGGTGGAAGTGACAGTGAGAATTTAAAGAGTCATGACCCACTGGGTGCATGCTGGGCCAGTGTCACATATTCACATTTGACCAAGGCCAGCTTGTTGGAGTTTTTAAGGAGTCAAATTGAAGGAAGAAAGCAACCTAGACTGCCAATATTCACTTGTTCTGCTCCTATATGTATAGAGCAAAGAGCATAATCCAAGTGTGAGTCTGGACCATCTCAAGATGTCCGTCTTTAGGCATTTAACTGTGTCACCATCTGAGACTGAGGAGCTTTATAATGTCACGAATCTGCATTTCTAGTGGCCATTTTAACTGTATGTCTTTGCTTTGTTTATGTCAGTTTGCAAATTCATCAGCAAAACAGAGTTTAAATAATTGAGAACGTGAGAGCTTTAAAATGATTAGTTTTACTCTATCTCCTTGCATCAGTTCAGATCGAGCTCATTTCTTACTTTCACCACATAATCACAAAACGTTAGAAGCATTTTCATGCACATCTATCCACTTTGCTCTGTACACATCACCACTCCTTTCCATGTGTGTGATGACAGACTATTAGGCCTAATAACACATTACAGGACCACCTTGGAGGTAAGAACAAAGCCAAAAGTTAGTTTATTTAGGGGAGCAGAGGAACAAGGACAGGTGCTGGTCAGGTCTTGATGGTTTGTAAACTGAGCCAGCCAGAGTTCAGTCTGCGTCGTCATTGTAACAGGGAGTCAAATGGCTCAAAGGGCTGTGACTCGTGCCTTCACGTCAGGACAGGTAGGCAGCGAACAATTAAATAAGAATAGTAGCGTACAAACCTCGGGTCAAATACTATTCTTAGATAACTTCTCGGAGTAGTATTCAAGTGATTTAGTGTTGCACTTACACACATATGAGACGGATCAGACAAAGAATCAAAACTGATGCAGATTTCCTGTTAGTCCCTCCAATGGGTCAAGCATCCATTTCCCATAATGCATCCAACAGCATCTACTTGTTATGCTGCATTCACATGCTACGTCTTTTCATTCCAACTTATTCTGGCCTCCTCTGCTAGCCTTGTAATCACATCATTGAAATAAATCAGCTACTTTTGTGGTCTTCTTTTGTTTTTTAACAAGTGAAAACAGACCCAAAACTGTGTTTAACTTCTTTTAAATTTGCTGAATTGATTGTGTTAATGTTGCATTTTAATTAGATGTAACTGCCAGTCTGCCAGCGATGGTGGGTTTACAGCCATTTGTACCAACTTTTTGTTTTTACACATGGTTATTTTCACCAGGTAGGAGATGTTGCCACCGTCAGAAATTGCCAAGAGTCCAGGACTGACAAACATTATGCCTTTTTCATGCTGAATGACATATTTGATATACAGTATATGATATATATCAACACATCTCTGGTAAACACAATTTGAAGTGGTGCTTTTGTGTGATACTTCATAGAGAAACTCACTATTACAGATTTGTCAGTTAAATCAACTAATCGAGTAGTCGACAAAATCGGGTGTTAGTTGACTAAGAATTTGTTTGGTCAAGGACAGCTGACCGCATTATGTCTGTTTAGCAAGTAGTCCTTGTTTACTGAATTTTATGTGTAAATCAGCGGAGTTTGCCCAAGTACTGTAAGAAAAAAATTGGCACACTTGATTATTGCAATTTTATGTTTTGTGATAGCATCTTGATTCACAAAAACAATATTGATTTTTAATTGATAGTTTGTATGCAAATATTTGTGGCAGACAGTGGCTCAGGTTGCATATATGGTGGATGTTACAGGGAATGTGATAAATACAATCGCAGATCCCACTGTTTTAACATGCATACAGAGGTGTATACTTTATACTAAAATTTGATTAATCTTTTGGTTTCAAAACTATCAGAAAACAGAGACAGGTTTCCAGAGACTCAGTCTCAGTCTTATGTTTTGGATTACTAGCTGTTTGTCGGTATTTTTTAAATCGTTGTTAGCAGTAGTTGTGATGTTGATTGGTACAGTGTGCTCCGGCTTCTCCCTGGTTGCTTTACTGAGGGGTTTATTGCAGCCCTGAACCTGCGACCTCTCTTATTTTTGGACGTTCACAGTTCTTAATGTGAACGTTACGTCTGATCTGATTTAACAACTTTGTTTTCAGCTGCTACTGTTGACAACGTGGACCTATTACTACCAACTGGCTGAAGTTGTGTCCCAATCTAGTGGAGAAAAAAAAAGCGCAGCATGGCTTTTTTTCTGTGCTGAGCAGAAGTATTTATTATCAGGACAGAAACCGGTCTTTTCCAGGGAGTTCAAGATAAAGACACACAGCAAATCTCACAGAAAGTGTAGACAAGTAGAAAAACACCAGAAAATTGCAACAGAATGCAACCAATTTACATGCCAAATCTACGCAATTCGTTTTAAATCTGAATATTTGGAATATTTCAAATGTGAAGTCTACACACACACACATATAAACTGTCAACTTACTATTGTGGACAGTGATAGTAACTTTATATTTACGGACTTTTTAAGTTTACAGTGGACGAGAATAGAGAGGAAAGTAAAGTCTACTGTCCGGCATCAAACAGCTTCTTCCTGCCCTCCATACCAGACATGGCCTCCACATTCTTACGCCAGTCAGTCACTTCCTCCTTCTGTTCAGAAGAAAATAATTGTTAATGATACTGCATGTTCACAACATAACCTCAAAATAACAGGAGCAGTTTAAAGCCAACGAGTCATTGAAGCCTTACGTGATCTTGAAAACTTTAAAAAAAATCCTATGTTTTACCTTCTCCTCCTCCTTCTTCACAGTCTTGAGGTTGGCCTTGAAGTCTACCGACTCTTTGACTTTAGCGCCCAGCAGAGCTCCCAACATGGCGTCAGCAGAGATCTTCACCCTCTTCAGAGCAGGGCGCTTCATTTTACCCTTCAGCTCGAAGATCTTCAGTGACAGATTTTCAAGCTGCAGGAAACAATGAAAAATGTAAGTAAAATACACAACATAAGTACCTTCAAAATACCAATAGATCACAATGAAAATGTGTTTTTAAAATGATAAAAACCACACAGTAAGGCTATTAACCAGGCTGTCCTTGACCTAAGAAATTGTTAATCACAAAAACACCCCTTTAAATCTGTTTATGTATCTTTACCAGAGATATGCCTATTTCCTAGAAATAAGTCATTCATCATGAAAAAAGCATGAAAAACAACTAATAGACTAAAGAAATCTTAGTCGACTAAGAGCAAAACAACAAAGAGGGGCAGTGCTACTATCCTGCATAATAATCCTTCATGTTACTGGTAAATAAATGATAACATTAATGATGAAAACAATCACTATAATGCTGCAGCTTCTCAATTTGTTACGAAACATTAATTTATCATTAAAAACAATGATATAAGTCAAATGAATATGAATAAATATATACCTCCTTGTTATTTTTGGCCACTTTGGCGTCGATGTCGTAGCGTTCCTCATCTACCACGTCGATCTTATGGTGCAGTTCTTTGCACAGAGCCTGCACACAGACCGAGAATCATATCAAACATTTAATGAGAACCCTACAATCCTCTGCCGCATTGCACATTTCAGACTCAAAGGTTATGTTTTTTATTTAACAGGGGCAATGCATATTAGTTTTTATCTGCAGTCCCGGGGCAGGCAAGAGTTAAAGCACAAATGTTACAAATAAAAGCATTTAAAATGCAATCAGTGATTAAAGAAATATGCAACACAAAGAATCAACAATAGCATGACAACAATCAACAGACAGCATAATGCTACAAACAACAAATAGGGTAACAGTTGAAGTGTGGATATTATGTACACTACAGTGACACAATAAGCAGGAGTAGCTCTTACATTAAACATTATAATGACAAATAAGACAACAAACAACACTTGTGTTCAACAGCTCTTGTGTTTACAAGTTTGATTTCTAGTAAACCAGGCGCCTAATGTTGTGAAGGAAGGGTAGTTTTCACAGTTTCTTATGTGTTGTGGGAAGTTGTTTCAACCTGGGAGGCTCTATCAGATAAAGCACATTGTGCAAACCTACTTTGTCTTCTAGGTGTTGATGCAACACTTATTTATGAAACATTAGACCAGGGAGCCTTATTATTAGTGGTTGCTTCTATTGAATACTTGAAATAAGTTTTCTAATAGTATGATTTATTAAAGGTTGCTGTCAGCTAAATGCCTAAAATCTAAAATGTGGACTGCGAGGCACCTCTCCTCTAATACACCTACTGCATTTGAACATACTGTTTGCATGTTATCTATAAGCATCAGAGGAATACTTGCGTAGGAGCATCTCAGCGATGTTTCATTGTAGTATGATTGGCAGCTCATGCAGTGACCTGCACATACCTGAAGGTCCTGCATGGACAAACCAGACAGCTGAAGAGGAGGGACTCTCTCACCCAGAGCAGCTTCTCTCTCCAGCTTCTTCTCCTCCTTCTCCTTCTCCAACATCACAGCTGCCATTTTCAGCAGCTTGGTCTAAATTGAATGCAACAGTGAGAATGAGATTAACTTTGTGGCACAGATCACTCTCATGTTGGGAATTAGTGGATTGTATTGTGAAGTTTTATTTGTGGTTATTATTGTGAAGACAATACCTTAAGAGCCAGTCTGCGAGATGCAGAGATCTTAGATTTTTTCTACAAAAAAAAGCAGTAGAACAAAAGTTTTATGTAGCAACTATTTCAAAAATACATGTGGTATCTGTGGTGGAAGAAGTACTTCGATCTTTTACTTCAGTAAAAGTAATAATACCGCAGTATAGAAATACGAGTAAAAATCCTGCATTCAAATCTTTACTTGAGTAAAAGTACAAAAGTATCAGCATCAAAATATACTTACATTATCAAAAGTAAAAGTGCTCATTCTGCAGAATCATCTATATTATATTATTGTATTATCATTATTGATGCATTAATGTGTTCATCACTTTAATGTTGCACTTGGTAAAGGTGGAGCTCATTTTAATGGCTTAATATACTGCTGGATAGTTTAAGCTGTACATCATCATTTATTAGTTATTAACTAATTATTATTCACTATTATTAACTATATTTTGTTTCAATAATCTGAATCTGCAAAGTAACTAAATTAAATAAATCAGTGTAGCAGAGTAAAAGCAGAGTAAAAGTACAATATTTCCCTCTGAGATGTAGTAGAGTATAAGTATAAAGTTGCAGAACATGGGAGTACTCAAGTACATCAGAGTAGTAAGTAGTTATAGTTATAGCTTACCTGTCTGTGGTGGATATTATGGTGTTGGAAATGAAAAGAAAAAAATAATTATCAACATGATAGAGATTCAAAGAAGTACTATAATTTTACAAATACGTATTTTCATAACTACAAAATCATAACTTACCCTTCAGACATGATCAGATTTTGTCTGTAAAAATTAAATAATCATACTAGTCAGAAAAAAACAATAATTAGATGTAGTAACAGCACATACATGCAGTATTCTTCCTGTTTAACATTAATATACAAGATATATTACATAGAGTACACTGTAATATTTGATTTTTTTTGTGTGATTCATGAACCAGTATTTTTTTCAACTAGTGTTCATACTGTTTATTAACCTCTCGTTGACCTCGATACGCTAATGTACCAACATTAAACCTTTAAATAGCAACACTGCACGTGTGAGTGCAGCAGATAGTTTAAATGTTTGAGTCGATCCATTTAACTGGGCAGCCAGAATCAAAATTAGCTTTTGCCAAATAGGACAAATATATGTAACAAAATATAAGTGGATCATAATAGCATTTGTTAAAATTATTAAAAATGAGTAGGTTTGCCAAAGTGCACGTTTCCACTTGAAACACTTGGTGAGTGAATTTAAACATTAAATAGATAAACTCAATGTGCCTTTACATTGAATGTATATATTTTATAACAAAGTGAGTAGATATAATTGTCTTGTTTTGGTCTCTTAAAGATTAAACTGTATTAAATCTTTTACAGTAAATTTGCATGTTTGTGTTTTTCTATCAGCCTGTTTTGGTCTCTGCTGTTCTTTAAATTATTCCAGATACAAGCAACAGGTGAAAATGTCTAATTGTCTTATATATTTTTAAGCAACACTATCATTATTGTCATGAAAGTCAACGTACCTTTTTTGTTTTTATCTCTGCAGAAAACCAGTCGAGGTGAGCAGTGGCTGTCTTTAAGTGTCAAGAAGAAAACTCCTCAAATTTAATGGCTCCTTTTGCCTTCTGTGAGTGGCCAACTAAAATAGCTTCCTCTGTCCTGACAGCTAGTGGACTCTACTGTATATCACATCCCCCAACACCAGGTTAACCACTACTACACCTCCACTCCTATTGCTCAACAACACCATGAGTAGAGGATGTCAGTGGTTAAAATCTATAAATGCATCATCAGGAGTGTCTCTTTTATTGGTAGTTCAGAAATTAGAGATGAATTCTGGAAATTTAAACAAACTGAAGAAACTAAGAAGTAAAGTCTTGATGGTCGTTTAATCAGCATCACATGTATTACAGACTGGTGAGACAGCATCATAATACAAATGCTGCACTTTAGAAGACAAACTCATGAAGCTAACAGCCTTTTCTTTAGCACAATTTCAATATGCAAAGGGTACTGTGTATACTATTTAATATGATTACATCCATGTCATACAGTGGTATTTCTTTACATACATGTTAACATTAAATCAAGATTAAAGGTACAGCGTGTAAGATGCGGTGACAGCTGGTAGTGTGGTTGCAGATTGCAACCAACTGAGGTAGCCCTCTGCTTACTTCTCCCTCGCCTCCTTGCTGAATGCATAACTGTGATAACGTTGTTCTCCTCTCTTAGAAGCAATCTTTACCGTCTTCACACTACTTCACACTACTACTGCATTTTCACAAGCATGTCAGAGAACTACAGTAGCCTTCAGGGAAAGTAAAACCGTAAATGTCTTTTCTGGGCTTCTGTAGAAACATGGCGGAGCAACATGGCGGACTCCATGAAGAGGACTCGCTCTCTATGTAGATATGAATGACTCATTCTAAGCTGACGAAAACATAATACTTAGTTTCAGGTGATTATACACTAATGAAAACATAGTTAGATAAATTATATTAATTTCTGCTCATAGATCACCTGAAATGTTACACACTGTTCCTTAAATCTATTTTAATACTGTATAATCTAAGTAGTGATTTTATTTAATCGTTTACAAGTAACTGTGGTTCATATCATTCTTTACAAAAAATAGTTTTATTGCTGGAAACAACTTCTTCCATTTGGACAATTAATCTGAAATAAAGACAAACAAAGGGATTTCATATAAATAAAACTGCCAGCTTAATGTTTACTTTAGGAAAGAATAAGATGATATGTTACTAGAGAAGCACCTTCTTATTGTCCTGCATTGAACAGCTTCTTCCTGCCCTCCATACCCGACATGGCCTCCACGTTCTTACGCCAGTCAGTCACCTCTTCCCTCTGCAAAGATGAAAGATAGATTGTGATCTACTTATTAAATACAGTTTCTTTTTTTTTTTTTTTTTTGGAGGATTGTTTCGGCCACCAGCTTTACCTTTTCTTCCTCCTTCTTCACTGTCTTCAGGTTGGCCTTGAAATCAGCCTTCATGAGTTTGGAGGTGTCGGTGCATGCACCCAACATGTCATCTGTAGTCTTCTTCACTCTCTTCAGGTTGGGCCTCTTTGCTCCTTTCAGCCCAATGATCTTCTGTTTTAGCGCCTGGATCTGTGTAACAAACACACACTTCAACATCCTTATAGGTCAGTGAATTTATGGACCGTTATTTGTGACCTTCTGATTTGGGGTCACTGTACCTCTGTGTCATTTTTGACTACTTTCACCTCAATATCATAACGAGTTTCATCCACAACGTCAATCTTACGATGTAGTTCTTTGCAAAGATCCTGTATAGTAAAAGAAACATTGTCAAGATGGCAGAGAATAATAGCGAATACTACATCATACTGATTTGCTGTGTCACTAGTACCTGGAGGTCCTGGACTGACAGACCTGACAGCTTCAGTGGAGGGAAGCACTCATTCACAACTCTTTCCTTCTCGTGTTCCTTCTCTTCACTTTCAGCCACCAGCATAGATGCTGCTTTCTTCAGAAGTTTGGACTGTAAGGGGTTAAGAAAATGTGATATTATATTTTGCAATATCATGTTGATTCTCAAAAGCACTTTTGATTTTTAACTAGTTTACGTGCAAAGATTCGTGGCTCAGATTGCACTAAAAAGTAGAGCTATGGTGTTGGATGTTGTAGGGACTGTGATAAATACAAATGCAGATCCCACTGTTCTGATTCCATGAAAAAGTAAACTTTGTTTTACTCAGATTTTGTACATATGGTGCCATTCTTTATACTATGGCAACCAATCTCACCAAAAGTTATTGCTCACTTTCCTCACTCATTTTTCCTAATGTTAGAGTTAGAGAATTACAGTAATATCACTTTGTTTATATACAGTATCACAATATATTGAATCGTAACCCCCTGTATCATGATGCATATGGTATTGCCAGATTCTTACCAGCCCACAGCCCTATAAGATAATTAGGCATTAATAAGCTTGGATGAAAACTAAAGTGTTCTTATATCACGTGGCATACCGTTAAATACTGTTCTCACATCGCCTTCTACAAGACCTACCTTCAAATGCAGTCGGCGTGTTGCTGAATATTTTGGCTTCTTCTGTGAGACAGATAAGGATACATACAATATACAATACAATACATCAAATAGAGTCATTAATATAGGTTTTCAGATATGTTTTTAATCATAAAATGCATGATTCTCAATCAATATTGATGTTTAAAGAGGACCTACTATATATTCAGGTGCATGCTTGTATTCTGGGTTTCTAATAGAACACGTCTATATGGTTTAATGTTCAAAAAAAGGAAAAGCCCAGTCTGCTCTGATTGGTCAGCTGGCCACTCCGTTGTCATTTGTCAGTTGAACCAAACTCTTTGGACTCTGCTCCAGCTCCGCTTTAATTAGTTTTATTTGAGGGCCACATTAGCTGCCAAGCAGGCATTATCCAAATGTGTTACTTGGTGACATCACCACGTTACGGAAGAAAAGGCGGGACTTCAGTCAAGGTGTTTCAGGTAGTTCAGGAGCAGTGTTTCTGTGGGGAGAGTAACTCCCTTTGGGCTCTGTAGTTTTGCAGATGTTTTACATGCACAAAAAAATATATAACAAACTGAAAGAAAGAGAAAATGCACAAACATGTAAAAGGTCCCTTTTAATTAATGATTTTGAAAGAAATTATTTTGACTCACCGGTCTTCATCAACATGTGACAACAAAAGGAGACAAAAGATATCAAGATATGTTTTATTTGTTATAGAAATATTGTACATAATTGTGGCTTCCTTGAGAGGTTAATACTCACCCCTCAGACATGTCTGCAGTTCACAGTACCTTTGGAGCAGAAACAAATTTATTTACTCTTTTTAATATGCATTGCATGTATTTTTAACACTACTCCACATAGTTTTACATACTAGACATACAGTACATCGAAGTCTCAATAATGTTTTCTGCAGTTAATGTGATTGATTAATCAACTAATTCATTGTTTAATAGATTTAAGTAGTATAATTGTCATGGGCTTTCAGATACATTTTTAATATTCCTCAACGACCAGATAATCCTTCCTATTGTGATAAGAGCTGATCAGGAGCCTGTTGAACTGCTATATTTAGCCTCATTGACACCATGCTTTGCTGTGTCCCAGCAGCTGCTGTGGCCTTTATGGTGCCAGAGAAAGGTTTGGCAGCCAAGAGACAAATGATGCCAAACCTGTGGAAACTGTGCGAGTAAATTAAACAGTTCTCAATCCCAATCCTTTATGATCCACAGCACGGCTCGTTTTCTATTTTACTACGTTGTTAAATGCCTATATGTATCGTCCAAGCATAAAGTTCAGATAAAGTGAAAATGAGCTTTGTGTCTTTAGCTTTACAGCTGTAATACTTCAAATTTAGAAAGAATTTAACGACAGCATTATATATTAACAAAAAAGCATGTCAGTGCTTCTGAGACAATGCAATAATATTTCCAGTTTAGATTAAGCCAGCCTGGCAGTCAAGGTAGAGCCAAGCAGCAGACTATTTCAGGAAGGCTGCAGCCTTGCCCTTCCACCCAGGAGGTTGCCAGTTCATACGAGCGAGCCATCATCACTTATCACACCAGATTTTCGGCCACAACGACGGGTCAATTGTTGTGTTACCGGCCGCCAGTACTCTGGCAGGCAGTTCAAGCCTCAGGTTACATTTCTTCACTTAGACGATCAAGAGAAGTGTGAGGTGTCACAGAAGTCAAAGCTGGAGAGCCACCACCGAAAAGGTACATTAAGACCTTGACTAAAGTGGCGACATAGCAGGGATTTCCTCACATAAATACCAGCCTGAGTAAATGTGTCAGGGGCATGCTGAATGCAGTCTTCATTATTAAAGCTGGACTTGACTTTACACAAACAGACATGACTCTAGAGACTCTAGAGCAGCTGCAGCAGGACAAGAACTTAATCTTGCAATGTCAGGTTAAAGAGCCCCCTTTAATGTCTGTAATAAATCTGACTGACTTTTAAATTCTTGTGATAAATAGCATTTGCTGGTTACTTAATGTGAAACTTACCGTGAAGGTGAGAATCAGAGAGGGCAGCGACAGTAGTGAGTCAGGAAAAGAAGAAGCACTTCATGATTATTAGTGAAAGATTTATGTATTCAAAGTCTCGTGTGAATGGCTCGCTAAAATAGACCCCCTGTCCACCTGACAATTTCTGCATCACAGGGCATGATTTGCCCTCAACCCGTGACCCATTTATCTCATGTGATTGCATTGCACAAGTGCACACCTCACCTCTCTCACCTAACTGACAGCTGACTTACCCTCTCAGCAGATATCAGGCGCCCAGAGCGTGTTTGATGTTAGGCTCTGCCAGTACACCCCATGACACAAATTCAAAATGCAGAGACCAGTTGTTTTTAAAGGTGCCTTTTAAAGTCAGCTTTAAAACCATGAAGTTTATTATTGAACTTGAAGCTTTATTTGCTGTTTTATTATCTTTAACTAGAAGACTAAGACATATTTATCATGTGAGGCTTTGAGCTAAATGCTAAAATCTACGTGCTAACGGTATAATGTTTACCATGTTCATTATCTTAGTTCACTGTGTTAGCATGCTAATGTTACCTAATTGGCACTAAATACAAAATACAAATGAAGCTGATGTGAATGTCCTTGGAACTGCAGGAATTATTCAAAAACAGAGTATTGGATCAGTTAAGATTTTTAATTCTAGAGCTTTAACGCCATGTGGTATTGAAAATCTGATCAAACTATTTTACTCCTCCTAATTAGCATTTATAAGCACATTATATTCTAACACATGTAATTCTAAGCAATATTTTAATGTACTTGTCACCCATGAAGCATCTGGAACTGGTTAACAAAAGCTTGATGATTTCGATATAACTTACAATATGATAACACACATGAACAAGTGCTTATAGTGTGTTATAAAGCATTTATTAATAGCTTATACTCATGTAGAAATCATTTACAGGCAGGACTTTGAGGATTTTTAATATTTTACTAAGCATATGTTATGATGTTGCAAACCCAACACAAATAACTCTAAATTCTCAAACACAAAATATTAGAAAGGTTTGAAATACACAAGGATTAATGCAGTGACCAACAATATCCAATATCACAAATGTGCATTGTTTTAAAAAGTGTATTTATACCTATACACAAGGTAAAGTGAACATTTCTTCTACTGTGGCTGTTCACAAGTCTAATGACCTCTGGATTAAAACCAAACTTCCTTCAGTTCAGATGATACAGCTAATACAGCTTCCTGACAGCATTGGGGATGTACATAAAACAAATACTTCATTTTTACCATAGTCATTTATTTATCAGGGACAACACACATTCATTAACATCGGTATCTGTCCGATTCAGCTAAAAGGCTAATTTTCATTGGCAGTCTCCATACATTAAATTAAACAAATAACACAAATGAAAAAAGCAGCACAAGCACTCTATTTCTGTTCAACATACAATTTGAAGGATGAGTTATAACTGTCACAAAAAGTTTTCTTATATCTGATCACATACAGTAAATGCTAAATCCTGAGCTTATCACATAACAACCAACACTAGCTGTACTGAATAAAAGCCTGTCGTTATATTTGGATCAAGGTGCCGCCATGGCGTGACACCACTCTCACACAGAACAGAGATCAGATACAACCTCTGCAGTCTATTCTGGTCAGACGCAGTAACGCTGAAACAAAGCAACAAGAATCAACACATAATCACAGCCACAGCAGTGATTAGCTGAAGGTTTGGTGGTCATAATCCTGGGCCTTCATGTGTTGATGCTCTGGTGTCTATAATATATATTTATTCATGTGACGTCAGGCTGGATGTTAAAAAGTGGTTGAAGAGATGCCGTGGTGGCTGCTAGAGGTTTAAGACCTTTGTTGCATGTCTTTCTCTCTCCCCCATCATTTCCTGTTAAAGCCTGTGAACACCCACTCAGTAAATTCACTGATGAAACCTCTTCTCAGGACTGAAAACACCTGTGTGGTTGTACAGAAGCTTTAACTCTCTACTGTTTGCTGTCTAATAAAGCCAAAAATGAAGTAGTAGTTTAAGCGTGTTTTATAATGTGACAAAAAACTTGGGCAGCCTGTAACTGTAAAACTGCTTCCAGCCACCAGCCTGAGCTTCAACTCTTGTAAATTTGGTCACTGCTGCCACCTAGTGACTGTTTTAAGGTGTGACATATTGGTTTGCAGTTGGCATCAATCTACAGTGTACATACACACTACATTAAGGAAAACAAATTTTTATTTCTTACATAATCCTGTTGAAAATTGCAGATTAAGAGAACAATATTTTTAGCCCATGCAATGCTCTCCGTGAGTCAAAACTACAAGCCACATTTGATAAGAGCATCCTTCCTGTGTATTCAGATTTCAGCGTCTGATAAACATGACACACTGGCTGAGATCAGCTCACAGTGAGCCCTCTCTGTGTTTGTTTAAGCAAACCATTGAACCGTCTTTCTATGGAGTTGATTACTGTTCTTGTTTACTCAGTAGTTTTTTAAGTTTTTCTGCATGTGTCATTGAGCTCCACCAGAATGATCCACACTCCTTTTTTCTGTTTCTGTTTGACAGCTCTCACCTTGTCATCTTGTCTCAGGATACTGGATACGCGTCCGGACTGTAACCAACAGGTGAGAATTCAATCTGTTAAAAAATAAATACAAACAACCTTGTAAAAAGTTAACTGAGAGGAATTAATAAATCTACGATCTTATCTTGTTTTGTTTTTTTTTTTTTTATCAGGGTCTTGACCACTGCAAAATTAGTAAGTATTAGGGCTGTCCTCGACCATGAAACTTCTTAGTTGACTAACACTAGATTGAGTGATTAGTTGATTGAATTGACAGATCTGTAAAACTGAGTTTCTCAAGCACCACTTTGAATCTTGTGGTTACTAGAGATGTGCTCATGAGTTTCTTGGAAATAAGACATTCAATATGAAAAAGCATAAAAAATGACTAATTGCCTAAAGAAGTATTAGGCGACGAAGACCAAATGACTAAAGTCAACCAAGAGGGGAAGCCCAAGTAAGTATCTGTATTTGTCAAATTAGTAGACTAAAGTTCAAATACTAATATAGAGAAGACTTCATCCAATATGTTGAAGGTGGCAATATTTTGTTCAAATAATCAATACCTTGGCATTTAACTGTTTTAATTCCAAAATGCAAGCATGGATGTGGTGTTATTCTTAGCACGGTGGACTGAGTTGTGCAGGAAAATATCATTTTAATTTGACCTTTTAATTTGGCATTTATGCAGTCCGTCTGCCCACACATGTAACAGCACATAAATTGATTATTACACCGTTCTGTAAATGTCAGATAACTGCTCAGACAAACGCATGGTTGTTCCCAGACAACATGCTCCTGTCGGCCCAGAGTGGGATCCCGAGCAGGTGGGAGTCTGGATGGACAAGCATGGGCCTGTTGCTGTTGTGAATGTGACATGGAAGATAAAGGCAGATGGTAAGTAACGATAAAATGATGTATTTTAAAAGTGCAGTCCAGTTTATCGTAGCTCACATTTTAAAATGCATCAAATACAAAAACCAACCAGTCTTTCATGGTGGATAGAGAGACAACATTCAAATAAAACATACATTTTCTACTGCTGACAGGAAGTGTAATAACCCTTCGTGGATCAGAGATAAATATTCTGGATGAAAGTACAAATCAAACTTTGTGTGTGCAGTTTTGTTACAACCTCAGCCAACAGCATAATCCAAAACATAACAAGGTAAGTTTGTAAAATCTTTAACTTTTGCTGTAACAGTGACAAGCAGTATAGTTGTTACACATTTGTTTTTCTTTATTAGTGGACTTTTTCGTTGGATGGAGTCGTGGTGGAGCCTGGACATACATATATAGTGTGTGCTTTTAATCTGCCAGAACCTGAGATTGGAGACTACAGAATTACAAAGCAAATTGTCATCCCAGGTGAGTTACTGTCTTGAAATCTGCATGAAAAGGCAGGGAGACATTTATTATAAGTTATATAAGTTTGCCTTACAAACAA
Organism: Pterois miles; assembly: GCA_947000775.1. Taxonomy (NCBI): domain Eukaryota; kingdom Metazoa; phylum Chordata; class Actinopteri; order Perciformes; family Scorpaenidae; genus Pterois; species Pterois miles. The sequence goes on along the minus strand of CAMQGK010000144.1, from coordinate 8,543,262 downwards.
GGTTATACATTATATTGATTCTGTGTTGGTGTGTAATTACATTGTGTGCTTATGAAAGAAAATGTCTCTGGTGTCAAGATTTGTGCTCTTGAATCAGAAAGTAGTAACAACATAAACAGTCACAAAAAGGGTCAGTATGTATTGTGACAATGACTCTTTAACCAAAACTGTCACTTTTCTCTCACATTTATCGCACTTTCATTTCATTTGTCTTTGTTTTTTGAATCTGAAGAGCCTCATTAAGTGTCAAAATAAACACAAAACAAAGTTTAACATGCTCTAATTCTCTGTAATATTTACTTTTATGGCCAGGATGTGATGACAGGAGAATCCAAAAGGCCCAAAAGTGTCTGGAAAATGGTAAATTTTACATTAATTACATCAGGGGTGTCGCAATATACCAGTATTGACAATAACAATAAAAAATAATCATTTTTTTAATGAAGTATTGATGTCATGTTAAAATGGGGGGTATGCAGTATATTTTTGGCATCACTGGGCAAAAATCCCATAATAGCCTTTCAGCCTATTGTAATTCAACTGACTTCTGCACCTCCTCATGGCTCTGTTTTCAGGCATTAAAAAAAATCTAGCCACGATTATTACGATTATGCCTCTATGAGACTAGAGACATTTCAAAGAGAGAGAGAACGTTCCTATTGGCTGTTCTAGCGATGCATCCGTGTGCACATCGCATCGGGGATTCAACAGCAGAATATACTGCAGGAAAAGTTGGCGTTCTAGCATTGGCAACAGCTGTACTGCAAAGCAACCCCCAAAAAAGCAAGCCAAACTTATCAAAGTAACACATTATAAAGAAAACTTTATGATAGGATTATATTTTTTTCAAATTTTCTATAGATATGGCGATTATGTCATTATTGTGATTTTTTTTTGGCCACAACAATCGTGTAGTAAATTTCTGATATTGTGACAGCCCTAATTTACATCTCACATGTTTTAATGGACCAGTGTAGGTGATCCAGGACTATCTAAGCATTGTGCTCTGCATGTTTTGTTATTCAGGGAGTCTATGGCATCCTTCTGACACCACTACCGTGTCTTTCCATAACAAATGTAAAATGTTTTCCATCGTTGTGAGGTTTGAGGCAGCTCAGTATTCAGAGAGATACCAAGTCTCCATCCAGAGTCATGATTTCCGTCGCTCAAAGACTGTCTTAAAGGTAAGTACACTGAATTTCTCACTTACTGTATATTATCAGTGATGATGGTGTTGTGAGACAGAACATCATATGATTTACTGCTTGTCTATTACACGTGATGTAAACATCATGTCCTTCCTCTGTAGGAAAACAGAACCTCATTGCATGTGTCATTTGAGTTTGGTTGGTCACAGCTGTCACAATGTGAAATGTTGTTAATGGTGAGTTTAATGTTAATCTACATTTGACAGTTTATAAAGTCATCTTACATGTAGAGATGTAACATTAAAAGCTAAATTAACTCTGCTTGTTTTTAAGATTCAGCCATTTTTTGTTCGATGCAAGAATGACTGTTTGCGCACCACGAAAACAATTGATTTATGTCCGTGTAAGTATGGTTTTTTACATGTATACAGTATGATATATTTTCAATGACCATATGGTACAGAGCATAAATCATTGCTTCCCAACTTCAAAACAAAGCATTGTTCACTTGTAGCCCCTACCTCTACCTCTAAACTTGATTGTCTGTTTTGGATAAATGTTTTAGACACAAAGAGCTAAACAATCCCATACTGTAAATCGTAAAGAAGAAAAGATTAGAAAAAATACAAAAAATGAATGCGAATGTATGCAGCAGAAGTTTATTTTTATTTTTTCCTATCCCTTCAAAGCTGTAGTAGACATGTAATCTGAAAAAATCCTCCGTGTCTTCCTGTAAAATGAGAAAGTTTGCTCCAACTGATCATTTTACAGCTAAAGAGTAACTACAAGATGTTTCTGGAAACATTTGAGATGAGAAATAGTCATTACAGTAACAGAATATTGATTCATATTTGATCAGCACTGCCTAGTTTGGCTGTTCAGAGTTAATGAGTTTCACTAACAGTGACTGACAGCTGCTTTAGGGACAGCTCGGCTTTGATTGGTTGTTTTTGTCCGGACACTGTGAAATCTTGCAAATGCCATTAGAAGCACAGGAGGACACAGAGGAACATGATTAACTGTCTCATCAACTGCTATCAGAACATATAGTCCATTTTATAAAAATAACTTTCTATAACATTTCTCAAAGTTAGAGTCCCAAGCTGGGAATCACTGGCATAATAATATTTAAATTAACTTCGTGTATTTGTAAAGTTATTTAGCTTATCATTTGTATTTATTTTTTTTTAGATTATCCACCACGGACTATATTTATAAAGGCAACTGTGGGACTGCTTGTCATTGGTTGTCTTGCTTATTTACTGTGGAGAGCCTCTCAGAAAGGTTTGCCTTCTTATAAATGCACCGTATTTAATCGGAAATTTGAACAGCTTGAATTGATGACTAATCAGTAGACTTCACCCTTCTCTCAGATCCTGTGAATCTGTCTTCATCTGCTGCAAAACAACAACCAGTAGGTTTTCAAGTGCCAGAGAGAAGAAGAGTCCTCATCATCTACTCCCTCGACCACCCTTTATACAAAAACATTGTCCTCAAGCTTTGTGCCTTCCTGGCGACCAAATGTGGTACTGAAGTGGTCCTGGATCTGCTGGACTCTACACGACTGGGAGTGTTGGGAAGCATCCAGTGGTTGGACTGGCACAGAGAACAAATAGAAAGCTCTTCAGATAAGATACTGATCCTGTGCTCACGAGGAGTTCAGGCCAAATGGAGAGCCATGTGTGGGGACAGACAGGTTCTTCTAAGAGAGGACGCCCGCTCACTCATAGGAGACATGCTCTGTCCAGCCCTCAGCCTCTTGGTCCCCCATTTCATCAAATCCGCATCGTTTGAAAAATACATCGTGGCCTTCTTTGGCGATGTTTGTTCTGAAGAGGATGTTCCTTCACCTTTCAGTATTACAGTGCGATACAAGCTGATGAAACAGTTTGAGGAGCTCTTCTTCAGAATCCTGGACACGGAAAAGCACGAACCCGGCAGAGTGAATCACGTTGAAGGGCTTTCAGAGGATGAGTACTATCTTTGTCCCTCAGGTAGAGCCCTGCGGGACGCCATAGAGGCTTTTCATGCATACCAGCTGGGGCATCCACAGTGGTTTGAAGATGAGTTACTGGAATGCTCAAAGACCTCAGCTGAGATCTGTGACGATGCAAAAACAACCACAGATCTCATTACATATTGTCTACCCTACTCAACCCAAGTTACCTGTCATGTAAAGACACAAGGAAGTGATTTCACTGCAGACAAAACAGGACTTTATGTGGCTGAAGAGTTTCAAATGTGCAACTCAGTTGAATTCAACCCTCTTATTGCTGTGAACATGCAGCCAGTTTGATGATGATGATGATCCATTTAGTCTTTTGTGACATCAATGAAACGGATAGATCACAGGTACTCAGTGGTACTGAGTTCTGACCCTCCGAGTACCTCTGATTTTTGTCCACGAGTACCCTTACTTCTTACTGCGTACCACCACCTCCTGGTGAGTCTAGGTTTGTACCCCTATACAACTGTGTAACTGCATTTCTGTGTAAACACATAGCTAGCTTAAAGCTACAGTGGGTAGAAAAATAATTATAATAATAATTATAATAATAATTATAAAACAGTCACTATATCCTGACAGTAGTGTATGAGACAGTTAATCTGAAAAAAAAAAAAAAAATTACGTCCTTTGTGTCCTCCGGTGCTCCTAATCACAGTCTGGAGGAAAACAACCAATCAGAGCCGAGCTGGACCCTGCCGTCTCTCAGCAGCTGTCAGTCACAAACTCCGGTCAAATGGTCAAACAAGGCAGTGCTGATCAAATATCAATCAATCTTCTGTAACTGTAATAACTATTTATCACCTTAAATATTTTCAGAAACATCTTGTAGTTACTCTTTAGCTCTAAAATGAGAAAGTTTTTGACCCAGCAGCCATGTTGAGATCAGTTTAGGAAATACCAAGCACCCCCCTCCAGCAGGAGTACAGCCAATAGGAATTCTGTCTTTCTGAAATGACCTGTGATTGGCCAAAGTCTCCTATCACAGTCTAGATTTTTTTAAAAGCCTGAAAACAGAGTCATGAGGAGGTGCAGAAGTCTAGTTATCGCTCAGAGCTCTTGAATTAAAACATGCTGAAAGGTTATTACGGCCCAATGATGCCAAAAATTTCTACCTACTGCAGGTTTAATGCTAATAAAACTGTGCTATAAATGCCTTTTGGTATTCCTTTTCACCATCCAATTTAATCTATAGGCAACAGTTTTGATATTTTCAGTTGGTTTTATTGTAGTGTATATGCAGTATTATTTGATTTGTATCAGTAGCTCCACATAAACATATTTATCTATTTATTTAACATATGTATATATATATATATATATATATATATATATATATATATATATATATATATATATATATATATATATATATATATATATATATATATATATATATATATCCAAGATGCATACACTTATCAAGTCATGCAACTGCAGGATTAGGGTACTGGTAGCATCGGAGCAACAGAAATCTGCTGAGAGAAATCACCAGTGGATACAAATAAATGAATCTCATGTTGGAGCAAATAATCAGCTGATAATATGGCCCATGGATCGACCTGTGTAACTTCTCTCCAACCAATTGCCAGATTTCAATGTAAATTTAAAAAAAAAAAAAAAAAAAAAACAGAAACAAAATATTTGGACATTTTGTACACATTCATCGTTTCGTAAGTGGTTTATTTTCTGTTTTATCATGTATTTGGTTGTCTTCATATCAGTTCTGCAGTATTTTTTTGCATGTTGTATTAATGTTATATATCTCTTGCTTTCACTTCTCTTCGCTGGAGACCAGGGAGCCCTTACAGGGGAGAAAATGCTCCAAGGACCCCTCATAACAGCAAAGAAGCATATGCTAAATAACATTTGTATCATCTTTCAACCTAAATACTTAAGACCTGTTTTATAGTGATAAACAGAAACACATTTCAGTTTTAATCAAAATAAAATTAGATGAGATGATCATTAGTCTCTCAGCGGGGAATGTTATTGAATGTTAATACCACGTACACACCTTTAAGCAGAAGCGATTTTATTCAAATTCCATTTGTACTCAAATTGACAGCTTGTATAACCTGCATTTCAAGTTGTTGGTCTGGTTGGGGGCGGCAGTAGCTCAGTCTGTAGGGAGTTGGCTTGGGAACCGGAGGGTCACCGGTTCAAGTCCCGACATGGACCAAAAACTGAGTGTGAACTGGTAGCTGGAGAGGTGCCAGTTTACCTCTTGGGCACTGCCGAGGTGCCCCTGAGCAAGGCACCAAACCCCCAACTGCTCGGGGCGCTTGTCAGGAGCAGCCCCCTCACTCTGACGTCTCTCCATTAATGCATGTATGTGTGTTTCAGGTCTGCATGTACCATGTACGAGTTTAACAGAGTGTAAATTGAATTTCCCCATTGTGGGACTAATAAAGGTTGATCTTCTTGATCTTCTTCTTCTTCTTCTTAAAAGCTTTCAGAAAATGAAAACAGTGGCAAGAGACTGGCAGTCTGGGGAATTTAGAAAGAAAGAAAGAAAGAAAGATATTCCTTTATTAGTCCCACAGTGGGGAAATTCAGTTTTACACTCTGTTGTTCACACAGTACAGTTCACACAGTACATATACATGTCAATGGAGAGATGTCAGAGTGATGGGGCTGCTCCTGACAAGCGCCCAGAGCAGTTGGGGGTTTGGTGCCTTGCTCAGGGGCACCTCGGCAGTGCCCAAGAGGTAAACTGGCACCTCTCCAGCAACCAGTTGGTCTTGGTCCATGGGGGATTTGAACCCGGGTCCTCCACATCCTAACCCAAGTCCTTACGGACTGAGCTACTGCGGCTACTGCCGCCCCTAAGTGCTTCAGTTTAAAAATGAACTTATTGCTGTGTCACAATCATATCAGTTTCTATTGGCCCAAAGCTGAGTGGGGGTAATGGACACAGTATACCTGTTTTACTGCTGCGAATGGTCCCCATCTGTAGATGTGCAGTTTTTAATGATACAGCACAATTTTATAATTTATAGTTAATTATTTTGAGGAACCCCTGATAGAGAACCACAGTCCCCTGGCAGCTCCCAAACTCCACTTTGAGAATCGCTAGTTTAGATCTGTGGTTGATGCTTTTGGTCTATGTAAACAGAGTTTGGTTCAAAGTTCAGCCTTCAGGGCAAAGTTTCAGGCATTTTTGTTGCACTGGTGAAGGTAAGCACAACCCCCTGTTTGTGGAAAACTGTTTTTATATTATTATTATTTTTATTATGAGCTGATTGAATGTAATGCACTATGGACCTTTTAATATTGCAAAGCATGGCCATTTTGATTAAATATTTATCACACAGGTAAATGGTCACCTACTGTCTCCTACTGCATAGAGCATGTGAGCAGAAATGAGTAAATGATAAATCCTGTCGACTGATGCTTTTCAGATATTTTCATTGTAATTTAAAGTGTTTGTTGATGCATCTCTGAACCTCTTTGTGTCACTGAGATATCAGATCAAAGAAAGTGTTAAATTTTCAATTATGGAACAAAATCAATTGTAAAGTGTTGACTAAGATGTTTGGCTTTTTGTCTCTGGTACATTATGGACAATGTAGTACAATTCAGCTCCTAATCTTTAGTGCTTAGATGCTGTGAAGTAGGAAGGCAAAGGCACAATACTGACCCCAGCACTGGAATTTGGTTGTTGGTTTCTGAGAGTGGCCCCAAAAAGGGGGGAATGATGAGGAAATTTGTCCACACTAGTTGAAGCAAAGAAAATCCTCACAATGGGTGAACTGGTCACCGCAGGGTGTGATTCAACTGGGGAGCCTGTTTGATGTTTCCTTCAAGAAGCTGAGGTAATGGTTGTTTTTTGTGCGTTATGTTTACAGTTGGTCTTCATAAAGACATGCTGTTGTTGTTTATGTTTTCCATCAAATAAAATAATCTATAAGAAGTTAATTCAGGAATAAAATGAATCCTTTAGTACATTCCTGTTCCTGCAATTGATTCAAAGATAAGATAAGATGAACCTTTATTAATCCCCGGAGGGAAATTCGGGAGAGAGAACACAACAAAGAACAGTGATGAGACATTGTGATGGCATTCATCCTCAACTACTTATCTGTGGTCAGGTCGTGGGGGCAAGAGCTGCAGCAAGGGACCCCAACTTCCCTTTCTCTGGCCACATTAACCAGCTCTGACTGGGGGATCTCAAGGTGTTCCCAGGTCAGTGTGGAGATATAATCTCTCCACCTAGTCCTGGGTCTTCCCTGGGGCCTCCTCCCAGCTGGTGGAAGGAAGACACCCAGGGGGCATCCTTACCAGATGCCCGAACCAGCTCAACTGGCTCCTTTCAATGCAAAGGAGCAGCGGCTCTACTCCAAGTCCCTCACAGATGGCTGAGCTTCTCACTTTATCTCTAAGGGAAACTCCAGCCACCCTCCTGAGAAAACCCATTTCGGACGCTTGTACTTCCGATCTAGTTCTTTTGGTCATGACCCAGTCTTCATAACCATAGGTGAGAGTAGGAACAAAGATTGACCAGCAGATCAAGAGCTTTGCCTTCCGGCTCAGCTCTTTTTTCACCACAACAGTGCAGTAAAGCGAATGCAATACCGCCCCTGCTGCACCAATTCTCCGCTCAATCTCCAGTGTCCCGTCACTTCCGAACAAGACCCCGAGGTACTTGAACCCCTTCACTCGGGGTAAAGACTCATTCCCTATCCAGAGTAGACAATCCATTGGTTTCCTGCTGAGAACCATGGCCTCAGATTTAGAGGTGCTGATCCTCATCCAGGCTGCTTCACACTTGGCTGTGAACTGATCCAGTAAGTGCTGGAGGCCACAGACCAATAATTCCAACAGGACCACATCATCTGCAAAAAGCAGCAATGAGATCTTCAGCACACCAATCTGTAAACCCTCCTCCCCCGACTATGCTTCGATATCCTGTCCATGAATACCAAGAACAGGATTGGTGACAAAGTGCAGTCCTGGCGGAGGCCAACCCTTGCCAGAAACCAGTCCGACTTAACTGCCGAGAACACAAACACTGCCCTTGCTTTGGGTTTACAGCGATTGGATGGCCCTGAGAAGTGATCCCCACACTCCCGCAGCACCTTCCACAGTATCTCCCAGGGGACCCGGTCATACATCTTCTTCAAGTTCACAAAACACTTGTAGACTGGATGGGCATATTCCCAGGCCCCCTCCAGGATCCTTGCAAGATTGAAGAGCTGGTCCGTTGTTCCATGGCCAGGATGGAATCCGCATTGTTCCTCTTCAATCCGAGGTTCGACTATCGGCCAAACCCTCCTTTCCAGCACCCTGGAGTAGACTTTACCTGGGAGGCTGAGTGGTGTAATACCCCTGTAATTGGCACACACTCTCTGGTCCCCCTTTTTGAACAGGGGGACCACCATCCTGGTCTGCCATTCCTTAGGCACTGTCCCTGCCGTCCATGCAATGTTGAAGAGACGTGCTCTCCACAACAGCCCCTCCACACACAAAGCCTTCAGCATTTCTGGGTGGATCTCATCAATTCTCTGGGCTTTGCCACTGTGGAGTTGTGTAACTACCTCAGTGACTTCCACCAGGGAAACTGACAATCTCCCATCAGCTTCCAGCTCTGCCTCTACAATAGGGGGCGTATTAGTCGGGTTCAGGAGTTCCTCAAAGTGATCCTTCCACTGCCCGATTACCTCCTCAGCTGGTCAACAGTGTCCCATCCTTACTGTACACAGCTCGGATAGTTCCCCATTTCCCCCTCCTGAGGTGCCAGATGGTATTCCAGGCGGCGCATTTTCTTTCCCCCATAAGTATTTAAGCAATTAGAAAGTAAATTTTCCTTTCTCCCAGTCAAACTCTTTGTTTTAAGATGTACAAATTCACCTTCTAACCTGTGAAAAAGGGCACCCCAAGTTCTTGCCAGTGCTTGCCCGAGGAGGAGGGGGAACATTGGAGGGGGGACTGTAGCCTTATTTTAACCTGCAGCAGTCAAAGATACTTGAATGGTACATGATGATTGGAAGAAAAGCATCAGCTGACAGCGTTTTTCTCACTTAACTCTCTATGTTTGCAAAGTTTCACTCAAAATCTGAACAGAATGAGGATGCTGAAGAGAGCCTGTGCACCCATCCTGAGAAGAGGATTCACAATTTACCAGAGCAGATTATGCAAAAATGGTAAAAGGATCCTGTCATTATATCTCTAACATTTAAAAGTATGATGTGTTCACTAGGGCTGTCACATGATTCATATATATACATATACATCATATAGCTCAAATTATAACATGACAAAATGCAGCCACATAGACAACAACAGCTGTCAGTGTGTCAGTGTGCTGACTTGACTATGACTTGCCCCAAACTACATGTGATTATCATAAAGTGGACATGTCTGTAAAGGGGAGACTCGTGGGTACCCATAGAACCCATTTTCATTCACATATCTTGAGGTCAGAGGTCAAGGGGACCGCTTTGAAAATGACCATCACAGTTTTTCCTCACCAAAATTTTGTGTAACTTTGGAGCATTATTTAATGATTTACCAGTGTCTTCACTCTAGCTTTAAAACTGAGCCCACTACAACTTAATAATCGCAAGTTGCATTAATGCATTAAAGAAATTAGCAGCGTTAAAACATATTTGTGTTCATGCATTATTACTGCGAAACTTTGACAGCACTAGTGTGCACATTTCATGACAAATGGATAATAATTATGATGATTTATGAATGTAAATGTTATATCTTCCCTTAGACAACCTCTTCAGAGTCCATCCATCTGTATCTCAGGCGCTGGCAGAAAATAAACCAGTGGTTGCACTTGAGAGCACTATTATCACACATGGCATGCCCTATCCCCACAACCTCAGGTGCCCTGCTTAACTTTAAAGCATCTGTAAACTCAAAAGTTGCTTTAATTGTTGTTAATGAATGCCATCCATGTTTTAATGCAGCACAGCGAAGGAGGTGGAGGCCATTGTGAGAGCTGAAGGAGCCACTCCAGCCACGGTCGGAGTGATCGAGGGTGAAGTCCACATTGGTCTGTCGTCAGAGGAGCTCGACCACCTCGCCCGCTGCAAGAGCTCCCTGAAGGTGTCCCGTCGTGATCTGCCCTACGTCATCAGCAGAGTGAGACCACAGCACACTCAGTGGCATCCACTTTGATAACCCGAGTCTGACACTATGGTGGTGTTTTGTTTACTGTCCTGTCCCGTGTGTTATTTTCTCAGGGGCTTTCTGGGGGAACGACAGTGTCGTCCACGATGATCGCAGCACATCAAGCTGGCATCCCGGTGTTTGTCACAGGGGGCATCGGAGGAGTTCACAGAGATGGAGAGAACAGTATGCACACTTATAAATACCTTACACTTATTACTCTTAAACCATAAAAACAGTCTCACTAACAAGATGGTTTTGTCCTCCTTTCACATGGAGAGTGAACAGTCATGTCATCAGGTGTGTCAGCTATATCAGTTTGGATTTGATGGTGAACACCATGAACAGAGATGAGGGTGCACATTTGATCCAGATATGATACGAAGGCCTGGTGACAGGATGGAAAAAGCCTAAAAAATGTTGGGACAGGAAGTTTGTCTTATAGGTATGTCTGAAAGAATCAGGTCCAGTTTTGTAGCTGGTTTAGGGTAGTTTTATTCACTGTGCAGTGGAGACAGAAGATCACATCAAAATTGTAGATAGACATTAAAGCTATCAGCACACAAGATATGAGTTCTATGTCAGTCCAGGTGGAAGGTGCCTGAGTGGATTTAGGCTCAGTGCAAAAGAGTTTTTGATTTGATTACTTGAGGTGTGACTTCTCACAGAGATCTTTTGAAGGAAGCTATTTTACACTGATTAACAATCAGCTTCCCTCAACACAAAGGTTACTATTACACAGAAATGGCAGGAATACACAAAGCCAATATGATAAGAAGACACTGAATGCAACTAAGAGATATCCAATTTTCTTCTATATCTGCTAAGAGGAATTTGGTAGTATCATGTTAAATAGTTTGGTGAAGGCTTAGCCTACTGTAATGGCTTGACTTGACCAAAAACAAGAAACCTACAAGCCACTGAGGGGCTGTTATACCAATGTTTGCCTAATTGACACGTCTCCTTTGTGCATGTCGGTTCAATAATTCACATTCCCAAATGTCTGTACAGCCATACTCAGGTTTACTACACCACCCAGGTCCATCCACAGTGTTGACAGCAATTCACACATATTTATATCAATTAATAATTTGCATGAAAACAAACAAACAGCTTAATGGTATGCTACACATCAGGGTCAACAACACACCTGATCTGTGATTCCTGATTCCCCATTCTCCACATACCACCTACTGTGCAAAAGGGGGAATCACCAGAAGTGGTCACATATACAGACACATGATAAATCCAATACAAAAATCTCCAATGCTTACCATCAGTCACCACTGAGTAAATGTTTACCCCGCCAGGTCTGGACATCAGTGCAGATCTGACGGAGCTCGGCAGGACTCCCATTGCAGTCGTCTCTGCTGGTGTCAAGTCTATTCTGGACATCGGCCGCACCCTGGAGTTTCTTGTAAGAATACTGAGATAATGTTGTCACTGTACAATGATGCTGATACTGTGTGACTTGTTTACTTTAGTCAGAAAATACTGATTAGCAGCCTTTACTTTATGTAACTTTGGTTTATAGTGACTTTAGTTTTAATTTGTACACCACAGGTTATTTTGTTTGTTTTAATTGGTGAAACCAAAACTTAACATATAAAGGGGTGTCAGAACATACGTACAATAAAACAAGCTTTACATGACAAAGACAGAGGATAGGGCTTAAGTGCAAAGTCCTTCCATTTCCTTTTAAAGGTACAGTGAGTAGGTTTTGGTGGCATGTATTGCTGAGGTAGCAGATTGCAACCAACTGAGTACCCCTTGGCTCTACTGTGTAACGTGAGCTGCTGAGTGCAAAAAAGTGGTAATGCCGCTCAGATTGTTCAGAGGCCATCCTTACCATATTGACATGACTTTAGGAGCAACAGGAGTCAGACCACAGTCGGGTACCACAGTTTTTTCTATGATGGCCTTCAGGTAACATAAAAATGCGAAAGACTTTCTCCAGAGCCAGTGTTTGGTTTGTCCGTTCTGAACTACTGTAGAAACATGGTGGAGCAACAAAGAGGACCAGCCCCCTATGTAGATAATAGGGCTCATTCTAAGCTAATAAAAACATGATTGTTAGTTTCAGGTGAAATGCTGCACACTTTTCCTTTATAAAATAAAAAATAATCAATATAATAAATAGAAGGAAAAAGAGAAGAAAGTGGACAAATACGTTTCGTCAGTACAAAGCAGAAGATGTTGGGCAGAGCTGTGTTTAAAGAGGACTCTGTATCTTTTATTAGGAAACACAGGGAGTCTGTGTGGCCACTTATGGAGCGCTGAATAATTTCCCCGCCTTCTTCTCTACACAAAGTGGATTCACTTCACCGTACCATGTCTGCAACCCTGAGGAGGCAGCAAAACTCATCGGTACATCAGCATTTTATATCCTTGGCCCTTAATACATCGAAGTCAAGATTCAATGTCTATCAGCTGGTATGAATGTGGATCTGTCTGTTTGCATCATTCAGCGAGCACTCTGTCTCTGGGTCTCCAAAGTGGAGTCCTGTTAGCAGTGCCCATCCCACAGGAGCATGCAGCAGCCGGCCAGCTGATAGAGGAAGCCATTCAGGCTGCAGTAGCAGAGGCCAGGTACAGGAAGTATCTGTGGCTAGTAATCTGTTGTACTTTTACTTTGAGTTACTAGCTCAGTTACAGCAGAGGAACTTTTTTTTTTGTCTGGATTTCTTTATGATCGTGACAAAGTGAATTGAAACGACTGTTTATCATAACTGGAAAAATGATCACATTCTGTTCTCCTTTTCCATTTACTCAGTGCTAAAAGTATAACAGGAAGAGATGTGACACCGTTCATTCTACAAAAGATCAATGAGCTGACTGATGGAAAGTCCCTTCAGGCCAGTATCCTTCTGAAAATCTGAATCATCAAACAGAGATATCAAACATATCAAATTCTTCGGAAAGGAAAAGGCACAAAAAACACAAAACGAGTTGTTTTCTCATGCTGTAGGTCAGACCATAGAGCAGTATATTAAAACTAAAATGTCCTTAGCCTGTTATGTTCTCAGATATTGCTCTCATTCATAATAATGCTAAAGTCGGCAGTCAGATCGCCTGTGCTCTGTCAAAACAAATGACTGAGAGAAAGACTCATCATCATAGAAAACACTCATCAGACTCAGATATTGTGAGTATAAACACCTATGATGGACATCTTTAATCAAATATTGTTGGCACAATACAGTACGCACAATGCTGTTCTTTTACAGGTTGTCATAGGGGGAATAAATGTGGATTTTATTGCTAAAGGAAAGACGAAAACACTTCATGTAAGTTTGATTTATCCATGCTACTGCAGATCATGTAAGGCCATATTACTGTAAGTTCCTTCTGAGAAAACTTGCCTCTTTCAGTTTGGACAGACCAACCCAGGAAGTGTCTTTCAGTCGTTCGGCGGTGTAGGACGGAACATCGCTGGTGTGTTTTTATCTGATTATGTACATGCACATGTTTTCATCAGTACTTGTGATTCTCTCACACTCACTTGTTTGGTACTTTCCCTCCAGACTGTCTGAGCCGATTAGGCCGTAGCCCTCTGTTCATCTCAGCTACTGGAGCTGATGCACACAGTGAAGCAGTGTTTAACTATTGTACACATATGGTATGTGATCATAAACAGATGTTTATTAGTATGCATGATTATGATCCCTTTTTAGAATTAAATATGTAAATATTAACTTTCTTATTTCTGTAAGAACACAAGTGGTGTGGTGAGGCTAAAAGAGCAAAGCACAGCGACTTACTGCGCTGTTATCACTGAGAGTGGAGACCTGAGTCTAGGGCTGGGAGACATGGACGTTCATCAGCAGATCACAGAGCAGCATGTAAGTATTACTGACAAAGTTATTAATTGTTAGCAAGGCGAGCCCACGATTTGTGTTCTAATACTATATTCACTATTTAAAGTTATAGTCCTTAAAGGAACAGTGCATAACATTTTGGGGATCTATTAGCAGGCATAGAATATAACATTCATAACTCTGTTTTCAGTAGTGTATAATCACCTGAAACTAAGAATCACTGTGTTTTCATTAGCTTAGAATGAGCCCTTCACATCTACATAGGCAGTGGGTGCATGCAGACATTGCAAATAATTTGTGTGCAAGCTCATATGTCACAAAATGGCCCAGTGCCCCCCCAGTGATCACTTTCCAGGCTCAAGACAAATGGGGATCATGTTGTTAGTGTTTTAGCTCCAACTCTGTCCAACAAAAAGTAAAATGCCAAAGATTTTCCAGTTGCACCTTCTCTATGTGTATATTTGCTGTTTTTCTTTCACTTCCAAAGATAGTAAACTGAACACCTTTGGGTTTGCACGTCCAGTCTGACAAAACCAGAAGGCTTTTTTTATTCATTTTATTTATTTTATAGACAGGAAATGTTTAATCAAAATTTAAGCTGCTGATTATTATTATTAGTAATGACTGAATAATTATTAGTTTCAGCCCTAGTTTGTTTTAATTTTTATTTTTTTCTATATTTGACCATACCTTGACACATTTGTTGCACCTTTGAATATCTTTTTATAGGTGTCACAGTTTGAGAAGCAGCTTTCATCGGCCACTCTCGTGTGTCTGGACGGAAACATTCCCGTCTCCACCATCGACTATGTTTGTTCCATTGCCAAAAAACACAACATCAATGGTGAGGGTGGGCAGTCGGTCACTATAATGAATGATTGTGATCAGAAGCTTTCATTGATTTAATATAACACAATCAATGTGTGGCACAGTTTGGTATGAGCCAACAGATTCGGATAAGGCTTGCAAGCCTTTCTTGTCAGACGCCTGGAAGTCTCTGTCCTATTCATCCCCTAACCTGGCAGAGTTGTGTACCATGAACAAAACCCTGGGTATCCCAACACCTGAAGGTAAACCATATTCCTTAAAGGTGCAGTGTGTAGGATTCAGCAGCATTTAGCGGTGAGGTTGCAAATTGTAAACAACTGAAACTTCCCCCATGTGTCAACTACTACAATGGCCAATGCAAAAACATGAAAAGTCCCGTCCTTTCTGGTGGACCACCATGGGACCTCACTTCAGAAAAAATATGAACGGTAGTCAACGGCGAGAGACAAATATTTTTTTGATCCCCTTTGAATTGCGTCATGAATCACACATATGATGTTTGTCAATGTTTTGCAGGTCAAGAAAGTCGCACTTTGTTGAAAAACTGTATCAGACTGAAAATACGTAATTAGAAAGGAGACGCACCCAAACGTCATGTAGTGACGTCTCGCTCTCTGATGCTACGATGCCTGTGTGTTTCGTACTGAGATGAACTCACACCAGCAATGGGTCTCACTCATTTTTTCGCTTCCCGGCTGATTAAAAAGACCGGGAGTCTCTGGATAAAACACATAAGGTAAGATAACGTTTCATTTGTGTGTGGAACATAGCTAAGTTAGCTAGCTAGTGTTGGTAATGTATGTTGTATGAGACAAAAAAATGTATAGTTCACTAAGCAGTTACACACAAAACTAAATGCTGTACTACGACAAACTGAGACTTTCTTGACTTGCAAAATGATGTTGAAAATTGACAAATATGATGTTTGTGTGATTCATGGCGCAATTCAAGTGAGAACAAAAAATACTTGACTTCCGTATATACGTATATATATATATATATATATATATATATATATATATATATATATATATATATATATATATATATATATATATAGATAGATAGATAGATAGATAGATTTTTTTCTTTTTTTTTTTTTTTTGGAAATAAGGTCCCATGGGATCCACCAGAAGGGGCAGGACTCCTTGAAGATATATTTATATATAAACAACTCATTCATTCAACGACAACACAACAACTCTTATTTTCAGGTGATTATTCACTCAAGAAAACAAACTTAATATTATGTTCCCTAAATGCTACAAAATGGTCCTTTTTTTAATGAGTATTTTGTGGTTCAGCTTCTGCTTTTGCTCCCCTATGCTCTCAAACACACATTCCCACGTACAGTTGTTGCAGTAAGGATTCTTGTAAAAAATGCAAATAGTGTGATGGTGACTGAGGATGTGGTTTGTCTCGTGGGGTGGCAGTGCTGCCGAGCTCTGTGGAGGAAGTGCTGTCTGTTGCTGTGGCTCTCTCCCGCCCCCTGCTGGAGCATCTCCACTGTCTGGTGGTGACTCTGGGGGCTGGTGGAGTGCTGGTGTGTGGAGAGCATGACTCAGGCTCAGTCAACCTGCAGCCAAGAAAACAGAGGAAGGTAAAAGCAACTTGTATTTAAACTGATAACAATGATGATGAGTGCTATGACAGTGGAAGTAAAGATGTTTTTCTGCGCCTGTGTTTGCAGAGGAGGCAGCTTTGTGCTGTCCACTATCCAGCACTGACTGTGACAGCAGAGGAGACAATGAATGTGTCTGGAGCAGGAGACAGGTGCCAAAACTTCACTTGACCTACTTTCTACTCTTTATACCTCCCATACAAAAAAAAAAGTTTATTCGAGTAGGCTATTAGTATAGAGAGAGTATACTTTTAGATTACTTTTAAGTACTTATCGGAGATAAACTTAACAAACCTATACTTAAGAATACTTGGCTGATACCAACAAGTATACAAAAAAAGTCAAAGTGTACTTGGCAAAAATACAGAAAGTCCAAGTATGCTTATTTGGCAAAGTACTACAGTAGAAGTTCACGTACTTACAAGTATACTTGCAGTAAAAACTATTAAAAGAATAGTTTACTGAGAGTATACTTTAAAGTGCACTTTCATAAACTGAAATATGGGCTACAACATTTAACTTGTAAACTAGTTGTATACTTTTAGTATACAACTAGATACAGTAGTAGTTTACTCTACTGATACAGTAGTAGTTTACTCTTACATTTAAAGTATACTTGAAAGTATACTTTTACAAACTTAAAAAGTGGGCCAGTTTAGTCCCAAGCAACATTGAAGTAGTGCATTTAAGGTATACTACTAGCACACTGATATTAGTATACTTTTTACATCAAGTATACTTGGAAATATATTTAAAGTATGGTTAAGTTTACTTGAGAAAATGAACTTGAAGTATACTTCTCTTTTGTGGTCCTCTTCCTGTCCTTGTCACACTTTCTCTCACTGAAAGAAATCATTGTGACTCAACAACATTAAAACAAAACAGCACTCATCCTGCTCTGTCTGCAGTCTCGCAGGTGCTTTAATAGCGGGGATTCTCCAGCAGCGAGACACAGACAGCTGTGTTCGGATGGGGCTCCTGGCTGCACGGTTGTCCCTGGCGTCACCGCATCCCATCGCCCCCATGCTCACCTCAGACTCTGTAGATCCCAACAAAGTCCAGACTCGGTACTGGCCCAAACCCAGCTTCATGTGGATAGATTAAAAATATTTTCAAACATTTTTAAAGCATTAATGAAGAAATGTTTGAAGATTGCATCTATTGGTTTGTTTATTTGATCATTTTTTAGCCTTAAAATTTGTAAATGAATGTAAGAAGATAAAATTGTTATAAATTGAATCCAATTTTATTTGATATTTAATATTCTATAAAGTGATGAATAAATGAACCACTTTTTTAACTTTGCTTGAGTTAATGTTTACAAATCCTTTTCCAAATTAGGGCTGTCAACGTTAATAAGAGGAGCAGTTTAAATAATGCTCCAAACTTACACTAGATTTTGGAGAGGAAAAATTGGCATGGCCATTTTCAAAGGGGACCCTTGACCTCTGGCCTCAAGATATGTGAATGATAATGGGTTCTGTGGGTACCCACGAGTCTCCCCTTTACAGACATGTCCACTTTATGATAATCACATACAGTTTGGGGCAAGTCATAGTCAAGTCAGTACACTGACACACTGACAGCTGCTGTTTTCTGTTGGACTGCAGTTTGCCATGTTATGATTTGAGTGTATTTTTATGCTAAATGCAGTACCTGTGAGGGTTTCTGGACAATATTTGTCATTGGTTTGTTTTGTTATAGTAAATACAGTATTTACATACATTTGCATAAAGCAAGAATATTTGCTCACTCCCTTGTTGATACAAGTATTAAATAATAAAATCTCCTTTTAAGATACATTTTGAACAGATAAAAAAACCTGCAGTTAATTTGCAATTAATCACGATTAATCATAGACAATCATGTGATTAATCACGATTAAATATTTTAAACTATTAATAGCCCTAAAATAAATTAGTAATCATTACAGCAAGGGGTTTTGATTACTCATGATAAAGAAATATACATGTTTAACAGCAGTGGTGGAGGAAGTACAATGTAGTAAAATGCTTTCATTACAAGAAAAAAGGAAAAATCCTGCAATCATACTTTTATACTTACTTACATTCATACTTCCTTTTTATTTTTAATGTAGGTCAAGGTGGAGCTCATTTTAACTACTTATGGTACTGTTGTGTAGTTAGTGGTACTACTAACAATCTAATATTTTAGAAACTAATCTTAATCTACAAAGTAATCAACAAAAAAGCCCTTAATAAAAATATTGTAAAAAAATAGTAGTTTATTTCTAAAGCACTTTTCATATATATATATATATATATATATATATATATATATATATATATATATATATATATATATATATATATATATATATATATATATATATATATATATATATATATATATAACATATATAATCTGAAAAGATAATATAAATGCAGTACAGTTGAAGTATAAATGAATATATCACTATAAAACATAGATATTTAAGTTAAGTAAGGGTACCTCAAATATGTACTTAACTACGATATATTTTGGTGTTTTATTTGTGTATTATCAAACGTGTCCCTTGTCCTAGCTTAAAATCATTGAAAACACATTTTCCCACAAAGCATCTGTCCATCTGCGCAGACTCAGTTGCACAGAACACTTGCCCCACTCCCTCCTCCCTACTTTAATGCTAGCTAAGATGGTGGTTTGAGCGTAAATTGTCTCCACAATACCAAGAAAAGAAAGGGGCATAACACCTTTATAGCCTTTTAATTACAACAGAACAACACAACTACGGTTATCTTAAGTGACCGGTTATAGAAATTTTGACATTTCAGACACATTGGCTCGCAGTCCCCGCCCAATTTGGTGTGACTCCCTTGGAGTGGAATCCTAAGCTAAATACGGACAGGGTAAGTAACGCTAACGTTAGCCAAGTTGCTAGTTGGGCTAGCCAGCTCCTATTCTCCATTAATAAATAGGGGACAGTTGTGTCTGTCACGACTGTACAGACTGACGCAAAAGTATTCTCGAGTTTATTAGATCACTGTACAGGTAGCTTTAATGCCATGAGAGCAATGACAGTTGTTTATGGTGCCAACAACTTGCTCCCAGTACAGCGTTAGCTTGAGTAGGCCGCGTCGTAAGCTTGGCTCCAAAACCCCGTATGTTTTCATGATAAGGTAGCATGCTAGCTACGCCGATGCTAGCGGTTAGCATAAAGCAAGCTGTCAGTTTATATGTAGGATAAGCCGTACCGTTGTACCATACGTATTTTAGGATGGCAATATGAAGTTAATAATCATCTTTGTGTGTTTTAGTTTTGTGATTAAATTTACAAATGCTCCTGGATACTTGTTATTAGTTAGACCGGCTTCTTTTACCAATTCGCGGCTAATGTTAGCTTAGCCTAACGGTAGTCAAATAACATCTGTCATAATGTACAGTCCAGTAGGCAGAGCAGCTAAAGTTACCAGCTTGGCTAACTAACGTTGGGTATTCTGGCTTCTTACACGACTTTACCAATCAGATGATATCTGTAAGCGGAGCAGCAACACTGTGACACTGTGCGTGGTAATTTATCAGCAAAATGCTGCCAAGTATTTGAAATGCTGGTATTTCCCTGTTACTGTTATATTCAACTTTACACTGTCAGGTTTTACTAATCTGGGTTTGTCGTGAGTTGGCCCGCTGGCAGCAGTATTGTCACGTAGAAACCAGGCTGGCCTTTAACAGCAGAAGGTTTCATCTGTCAATAAACGCAGTTTGTTGCGTTTCGCTTTAACGTCTATCATGACGATGAGTGTCCTTCTGTCAACCCCTGAACGACACCACAACATCCGCATTATCACTCTAACATGACAGCTGTTTTTGACTAGTTTTCTAAGATACACACTGGTTGTCTTTTATGAGACACATCTAGCTTAAACTAATGTAGTCTAATACGATGAAGTCCTGCAATGTCTCAAAACTTAATGGAGGTTATAATTTTCAATTTTATTTCAAACTATTTTAGACAGGTGTTGATTCAAGTTTATGGTAATTTTTGGAGGCTATAGTTTACAAACCTTCACAGTCTCCAGTAGCCCAAGGTGACTCCTTCAATTTTTTTGTTTTGATCAACATAGCTCAGACGATATTCAATTTTCTATTAAAGAGGACTTTGAAAATGAGTAAATATTCACTTTTACGAATGTCACCAATGCATGACTTTTTATTTTTTTGTTTTCAAATGACATGAGAAGATTTAATTTTCATTGAATCGATTGCCTAATTGTTTTCAGCTCTTGAAATGTACTGAGCCATTTCTGATATTTAATCCACCCTCAATTGTATAAATGTTATAGAGAAAACATTAGAAACATCTCTGCCTGCAGCACAATGCAGTTCACTAGCACCCCAAACCATATCCTCCAAAAGGACCATGCAGTGGAATCAAAACTTCCCTAAAACATTTGATGAAAAAACAATCAGATTATCCATCATCAAAGTAAGATGTATTGCATTAGATTGTAGTAGTTTAGCCAGGTGGACCTAATAGACTGGCATCTTAGTGTAGTGTTTCTTTTTCTGCCGAAAAAAATATGTAAATACATTTCAGTATGATATTGTGACCTTGGTGGTCATGAAGTCCGTTTCAAAGACTATACCATCCTGCTACAAGTAAAAAACAAATGCTCAGTTGATGTTTTTTCAAAGTCATGATGGAGCTCTTAAACTTAACTCTTGTTTGTTTCCCTAGCCCTGTGCTCTGTGACCAGCTTCAACACTCACCCTCGCCACACCATAGGATGTCCCACAGCCCTGAAATGAAGGACGACCCCATGGAGTGCCCTCTGTGCATGGAACCACTGGAGATTGATGACGTCAACTTCTTCCCCTGCACCTGTGGCTATCAGATCTGCCGCTTCTGTTGGCATCGCATCCGCACAGACGAGAACGGCCTCTGCCCCGCCTGCAGAAAGGTGAGGAGATGATGACATGGCCACGATAGCAGAGAAACTCATCACAACTGAGGGGTGATTTTTGTCTGTCATGACAAACAGAAAGGATGATGATGTTGAAGAAGAAGAAGAAGAGAAGAAGATCAACCTTTATTAGTCCCACAATGGGGAAATTCAATTTACACTCTGTTAAACTCATACATGGTACATGCAGACCTGAAACACACATACATGCATTAATGGAGAGACATCAGAGTGAGGGGGCTGCTCCTGACAAGCGCCCCGAGCAGTTGGGGGTTTGGTGCCTTGCTCAGGGGCACCTCGGCAGTGCCCAAGAGGTAAACTGGCACCTCTCCAGCTACCAGTTCACACTCAGTTTTTGGTCCATGTCGGGACTTGAACCGGTGACCCTCCGGTTCCCAAGCCAACTCCCTACAGACTGAGCTACTGCCGCCCCCCAAATATTAATATAAAGAGGGGATAAACTTTGGACCCCCCTATTAAAGTAGCCTCTTAGTTGAAACATTAGCTCATCATCAATTACAGTGTACAGTCTCAGCAGTTTGGCTAGTGATGCCTTTTGAACCACCATATTGATAACTAATGGCCCAATATCCTTTACAAAGCTATGTAATTAAACTAAAATAAAACTAATTAAACTAACAATCACCATCCTCTTTTTTTTTTTTTTTTGGTGTAGCCATACCCAGAGGACCCCGCTGTGTACAAGCCTCTGTCACAGGAAGAGATCCAAAGGATAAAGAACGAAAAGAAGCAGAAACAGAACGAGAAGAAGCAGAAGGTGACAGAAAACCGAAAGCATCTGGCCAGCGTCAGGGTGGTCCAGAGAAACCTGGTGTTTGTTGTGGGACTCTCACAGCGACTCGCCGACCCGGAGGTGAGTGCAGTGTCTCCACCATGAACCTCAGTGACTTTTATGCTACCTGTGACTTTGTGAGTGTTTGAACTGTTTTAGCTTAATGTGAAAAAGGTTGTGACAAACTGAAGGCTCTAACTGAGCAGATATAATTTTGGACCTCTCTAACTGATGCACTGAAAATAATGAACACTTTTGATATGGAGTTATTGTAATGCACATTTTGATTGTCTTTTAGTGAAACCTCATTCTAAAGCCCTGATGATATTAATGTTTTTTTTTTTGCATTACACCCACAGGTCCTAAAACGACCAGAATATTTTGGGAGGTTTGGGAAAATCCATAAAGTGGTCATCAACAATAGCACATCCTACGCAGGTTCACAGGTGAGATGTTGGATCAAAGGATGACAGGATGTACTTGCGTTTATACATTTATAAACATTATCGTAACTTAATCAATATTAGTGTTTCAGAAATGTGAAACCTTGTGTTTTCAGTTTTACAAATATCAATATCTGTTTGTTATATTTGTTATTTTAATTGCATATTAATTAGTTTTCACTAGGGCTGCCCCTTCTCAGTCAGTCAGTCACCTAAGCTGTTGTTTTGGTCTTAGTCAACTAAGATGTTAGTTTTTTGTGTTTTTTCTTCATGCTGGTTGACTTATTTCCAAGAAACTTATGAGCAGATCTGGTAAACACAAGATTAAAAGTGGTGCTTTTGTGTGATTCTTTGTGGAGAAACTGAATTTTACTGATTAGTCAACGAAATCAGCTACACATTGTATATTATCTTAGTTAATCACTGTTGCAGTGTAAGCAGTCGAAAATGGTAATGATTATTCGTTGTTGCCCTGGAGCAAACATAATTAAATGCTGCAATAGATGTGTTTGACTTGTGTGTTTACTTTTTTTCTGGTTTTCCAGGGGCCCAGTGCTAGCGCTTATGTCACTTACATCCGCTCTGAAGATGCTTTAAGAGCAATACAGTGTGTGAACAATGTGGTTGTTGATGGCAGAACACTCAAGGTGAGAAGTTATGGATATGATTAGAAGTTTGATTTGCATAAAAGCCACATGTAGCTTTATTCTGTATTTTCTTTGTGACTGTAAGACATAAACATCTTTTATTAAACAACCTGCAATGTAAAATAGTATGATTTAACTAAAAGTCCTTGAAAGAAAAGTCCTTAACTATTATCTGCTCGTTCTGTCTCTCTGTTCCAGGCTTCTTTAGGAACAACAAAGTACTGCAGTTACTTCCTTAAAAGTATGCAGTGTCCTAAACCTGATTGTATGTATCTACATGAGCTGGGGGATGAAGCAGCTAGCTTTACTAAAGAGGAGATGCAGGTAAAATATTTGTTCCTCTTTCTGAAATGTGGATTAAATTGTTGCTCTTTGCTATGTGTATTAACAAAAGGATTAATGTTGTCTTATGTTGTGTCTGTCTGTTATTAGGCGGGGAAACATCAAGAGTATGAGCAGAAACTCCTCCAAGACCTCTATAAAATTAACCCTAGCTTTCTACAACCTCCAGCATGTGGAACAGAGAAGTCAAAGAGTAAATCCAACTCCACACAGAGGTATTTTTTTTTTTTGATTAATTTATTTTTTTCCTCTATGTTCTTTCTCTTATTACTTCCACTTGTGCTGAGCTTGATTTTTCTGCTGCTTTTGTAACAGAACCAACAGTAGCAACGGTAAAGATGGGTGGCCGACGCTGTCAGGACACAACAAACTGGCCAACGGGCTTTCAGAGGACCGCAAGTCTCCTCCGCTGCTAGACTATCTAGACCAAGAAGTTCTTACTTCAGATGGGCTAGAAACAGACCTGGGTCCTGGTCAGCGTACTGCGCTGTCCCCCTTCTCCTCTAACTGTGACAGTAACAGGTGGCTACTCCTTGACAATAGCACTTTAAAGAAATTATGTATTTTTCAATAAGCTTTTTTTTTTTTTTATATGTATCTAAATTTGTTTATTTTTTTTCAGTCCCAGTGACAAACCTCCGGAGTCGATCGGTATGGTGAATGGAGAAACTTTACAACAGGTGAAAATCTCCAATTCTCTGATTTACATCAATTACACCCAAATGAAGATGAATCAGGACAATCACACAAGTGCTCTCCTCTCTCTTCTTCCAGATACCCACCAGTGACTCCCCCTCTCCTCCCCCGGGTTTAACCAAGCCCAGCCTGGTGGTGCCCATCAGTGTGTCAGACCTCACAGCCCGCTCACCCTTTGAGGGTGCGGCAGCTGAGTCCCAGTCGCTCTTTTCAGACAACAGTAACTTCAGACATCCTAACCCTCTCCCTGCTGGCCTGCCCCCCTTCCCCAGCTCCCCCCGCGGTAATTCTGACTGGCCCATGACCCCCGAACCACAGAGCCTCTTCACATCAGGTACAATGGAGATTAAATTAAACATTTTGTAGGTCTTTAGTACCTGATTGGTTGTGCTTTTTGTCACACTTCTCAAATAGTGGGTTGACCTGCAACCAACAGTGTTTTCATGATGCTGACTGTAATAGTGTGTCTCATTCATTTAGGTGTTTTCTTCTGTTGCATTTCTGGATAATAAAATTAGGAATTCCCTTAATAGATAAGATTATGCGGAACAAGCGTTAAGTAGTGCTTGAAGTGGGCTGGTACTCAGCAGTACACAGTACCAGCATTTGTACAATTTACTTGAAGTACCGTGACTTTTTCTTGTGCTCCGGTACTTGTCATAAGCTTCCGGTACTCTTTTCTGCCCTCTCCATAGCCGTTTCTCTGGGAGATTCATAATGGCGCAGGACCAGCATTTTTTTGTGCCGCGCCTCAGCAGCCGTATGAACATAAAAACAATGTGGAGAGCATCTAGACGAGCTGATGCACAGTACGGGGGAGGGGGGCTAGAATGAGGGTGTTGCAATTTATTGATAATGTTAACATACTGTTATAATAGACTTAATAAATGTCATAATTTATTTTATTTGTGAACAAATATTAATGAAACAGTTAAAAGGTTTGATTTGTATAATACAGGGCAAACGTTAGAGAAGAATTGTGTAAATTATAAACTTATCATTTAACTAGTAATAATAATAGTCCAAAATTAAGTCAAATTATGTAGATTTAAGCCAAACGGTTTCAAATTTTCTTGAGGGAGGACCCCCAAACCTAATATCTCCTTTTATTCACTGTTGATATTCAGAATGTGTCTTGTAGGATGTAGGAGCATCCTCAGTGGGACATTGCTCCTAAAACCTGAGTGATACCCTACTACTACTGTAGGCTACAAACAACACAGGAAAGCACTAAACTACACTATGGGTAAATATACAAACACACCACCGTAACCCTGCAATGTTCCAGTTGGAATATTATTGCAGTATAACTTGCATACTATAGAAGATGCATATCCCAAATATAATAACAGAAATAAAACTACAGCTGATTATGTTTGACACTGTATAACATGCTTAAAGAAATAATGAATAATAACTCACAAGAGATTGCTGGATTGCTGATAGCAGCTGATACAATCAACATGTGAATAAGAGTACTCAATTTCTTCCACTTCGAGCACTGGCTATAAGCCATCAGTTATTTACTGAAAGGTGCATCTCCGGCATCCCTATAGTGTTGATAGATATGTGTTGGTAAACTGTAAGATTTAAAGACTATTCTGCATGATGGCATTAATCTTAGAACAGTAATTTCGGAGAGACAGATTGTTTATTTAAATCAATTATATGATATAATATGACAAACTTTACTTGTATAGCGCTTGTTTTGACAACATTATACAAGGGCTTTACGTGGAAATTAAAAAAGAAAACTACAAATATAAAAACAATAACATAAGTAAAAAACAGGAATGAAATCAAAGTTAATTGGAGATTAAAATTTATACTCTCAAGGCACTTTGTCACCAGCCAACTAATTAACTTGTCACTCAAAATCCGACAGCGAGTCGACTAAGAGTTGCTCACATTGATGACCGCTCCAGTAACTTGTCTCTTCTTCCCTCAAAGACACAATACCAGTGTCTTCTTCCACAGACTGGCAGGCGGCCTTTGGCTTCGGCTCGTCCAGCAAACAGCAGGACGACGATTTGGGCTTCGACCCTTTCGACGTCACTCGCAAGGCCTTGGCTGACCTGATAGAGAAGGAGCTGTCAGTGCAGGATCAGAGCCCCCTGTCCCCGGGGCTCCTCCCCCACGGCGGGAGCAACCACGGTCCCGGCCTGCCTCCTCTCAACCCCAACCCCGGCACCTCTCACCACTTCTCCAGCGGCCTGCCACGCCTCCCACAGCTCCACCACAGAGCCATCTACAGCTCCTTCAGTTTCCCTGGCAGTCAAAACAGCCAGGCCAGTCAGCAGCAGCAGCAGCAGCAGCAGCAGCAGCAGCCAGCCGCCAGACACCCCTGGATGGGCGTCCCGACACGAAATAACCTCACACACTTGAACCACTCAGCCAGTGCTGCCTCACACAGTAATTTCCTGGACCTGAATCTGCCCCCTCAGCACAACACAGGGCTGGGAGGTATCCCCATCTCAGGTACCAGACTCCTGGGTCACTGTGGCACCTTTGCATGTTAAAACAGAGATCAGATGTGTTGCATAATGATGTTATTTAATATCACAACACATGTACACTGCCACTTTGTTTGTTTTTGATTAGCATTTATTACCTCACAGAGGGAAGGCTGGTAGATGCAGTTCTGCAGCTGACCACTAGTCTGTGATCAAACACCTGAGGAACTGACCAACCTGTTCTCTTCTCCTCTCCTGCAGAAAACAGTGGCTCTATAGACGGCTTAAATGTGAAAGAGTGGCAGGACGGCCTCAGAGCTCTCCTGCCCAACATCAATATCAACTTCGGGGGCCTCCCAAACTCCTCTTCGTCTTCATCCTCCTCATCCTCCAACAGTGTTAACCACATCGGTGGGCCAGTGGGGCCAGCAGGCATCTCACACAGCCTGAGCTGGGACGGCACAGCCAGTTGGATGGACCCTGCTATCATCACAGGTAGAAACTGTCACTTAAATGGTTAAACGATTAGTTAGGTGATTGAGAAAGTAATTCAGCAATAATTTTTATTAATTATTAATAATTTATTGTCATTTCATTTATAAAGCAAAGGTGACAAACATTTGCTACTGTTTTATACTATTGTAATTTGAATTAGCACATTAACTATTTCATTTTTCTATTAATCTGCTGCTTATTTTCTTGATAAAAGGCTTGTTTTATGTTCTGTTCGTATTTTTTTATGATAGTTTTAACTTATGTAAAGTGTCTTTGAAAACTATGAAAAGTCCTCTATAAATGAAATGTATTATGTTAAAATGTAAGAAAATAGTGAAAAATTGCCATTGCAGTTTCTTAAAGCCCTTCAACTTTGGACATTCAGTTTAAAAATTATAAATCTCACAGCTGGAACCATAAATTTTGAAAAATGACTTAATCAGTCAGTTATGTAAATGAACTGAATTGGACACAGCAAGTAAGGAATGACATATAGCAAGCTGGTCATTGTTGTGAAATACCCCTGTAAGGGCAATGAGCTTCGCGTCAGGGTCATGCATCTTCCTGAAGGGGTTTATTTTATAATCGTGACATACTAGCTGTGCATTATCCCACTTATTACACAGTTAATTATTTGAGAAATTGATAATTTGACACAAATGGTCCTCCAGAGTCCAACATCAGAACTGCCTCCATAGCAACAGTCTGTTATACATAGCAAAGGTCTGTTATAAAGAAATACCAGACTGCTCGATGCCGAGATTGACCAATCAGAACCAAGTATTCAACAAAGCTGTAATAAATGCTTATAAAATGTCACTTTAGCCCTTGACAATTGTGATTGATATTTTCACTATTTTGACCCTTTTATTGACTTTTGTAGAAAAATAAATCTAAAAGTAGATGAGCTCTTAAAAGGTAGTATTATTTGCAGCCTTATTTATGACAGCGAGTTTCTGACCGAGTGTGTGGCAGCGGTGAGTATTGGTTGTTGGTGGCGTTCTAGCTATGAACGTAGCTGTAGCAGACAGTGTGTGTACAGTTTATTTGTCGGTGAATAAATGATACGAGGCTACAAACTACAACTCCTCAGCTGGAAGTCCCGAGACAGTCCCTTCCTGTATCTGCGCCAAACATTACGAGCCGCTCCTCTACATTTTTCTCAGCTTTTTAATTAATTATTACTTCTTTTAATCGTTTAACTGATAGCGTTAATCGGTTAAGATGTTTAATGTCAGTTATCAGTTAAATGGTTAATTGCTAACATCCCTAGTCGATACAAAGTAGCTTATTGCACCTGAAAGTCAGAGTGTGTAAAGAAAGCATTATTTTCACATCATTTGTATTTCAGTACAAAAGCCTTCACAATAATATAGCAGCTGCTGCTGGCTTTGTGCCTGCTGTAGTATAACTTCAGCAAGTGCTGCGATGTTGATGTGTTGAAGGGTGTTTATTTGTTGGTCATCACTCACCTGTTCTGTGACCCCTCTCCTCCCCCCTCAGGCATCCCAGCCTCAGCAGGCAACAGTTTAGACTGTCTCCAGGACGACAACCCACCACACTGGCTGAAGTCCCTGCAGGCGCTCACAGAGATGGACGGCCCGGCCAGCTCTGCAGTGCCCACGGCTCCCCAGCCCCTCCACAGCGGCCTCCTCGATGCCCACCTCCCCCTCCACCACAGAGCCGCCGGCGGCTGGGCTCCCTACCTGCCCCCTCCCACAGCTAACCCCGCCAGCCAGTTCCACTCCCCTCCCCCCGGCTTCCAGACCGCCTTCAGACCCCCGGGACAGCCCGCCACAGAGCTGCTACAGAGTGCCGCCGTGGACCGCCACTGAACACAGACAACAGCAGATACCCATCCATTCCCCCACTACCACTTTATACCCATTCATCTTGTACCCCGCTCCCCCCTCCCCTCAATGCAATACACACCAATCTGCAGAGTATGAAAAATTATTAACAAAGTAACAAACATGCTTTCTTCTTTTTCTCTTCCTCCTTCCTTTTTGTCTACTCCGAAGGCCTATTTGTTTTTGTTTGTGGCACACGAGTTATCGGCACCCTTTACCTGCGACCATCACCACTCCTTAGACCTAGTTCTGGGCGATTCATCGTGTAGCTCGCTGTTAACGGAGAGCACAAGAAACAGTATAGCATCGAGCGCCCAGTGGTGACACAAGACTTAACTCCACAAACTGGAGAAGAAACAAATTAGCTGAAGGGGGATCTTTTTTAAAAAGTAACTAATGATTAAGCATGAACAACATTTGTGTTATTGAAAGTTGAAGTCACGATTAGTTTTCGAGGAATGAAGCAAGCTGTGAATCTGCTCTTGAAGCTTTGCCCCAAAGACCCTCATCCTCCCCACTTTAACAGGAGACTGTGAAGCGGTTAACTCTTACAGCGAAGTTGTGAATATGGCGAGGTGAGAGAGAGAGAGAGAAAAGGGGTTGGCACTTAGCTTTTTTTTTTTTTTTTTTTTTTTTTTTTTTTTTTGAGTGGTTTAAAAAGAATATGTTAAAAAAAAAAAAAAAAAAAAAGAACTGAGATTTGGTTAGAAGAGAGTGAATGCAGATGACACAGGAGTTGAGGGCGCAGGCTATGCATGGGCTCCCTGTTAGGTAGGGACACAGATGGCCTGCTTGAGAGGCCTCTTGGCCCAAATTCCCTTTAGAGGAGGGCTCCCACTGGCCCCGTCCTGCTGGAGGGAAAATTTTGCTGAACCTCTGTATCAGAGGGTAGAGCACTGCCTAACCGCGGGGCGCCAGGGCGTTGGGAGATCATGGCACACATCCTGAGCACTAGGGTTAGACTCTTACTCACAGTGCCACTGTGTGGTACCTACAGTAGCTAGCCCTAACATGGACAGCCACCAAGTAGATAAGACAATGACTGGATGGATGAGGATATGTCAAAAATACTAAAGAGGGTAGCAACAGGGTTAACAGGTTCCCTTGTTCGACCCACGAGGGCTTAAACGAGGCCTTAACATGGACAGATGAGAGAAAGGATCTTGAGTGATTGGAGGGGAAGTCTAGCGTCAATGATTGCTATAAAAAATATATATATATGCAATATTGTGTGACTTCAACAGCCGTATGTGAGCGTGTGTCCCAAAGGAAGGTGCTGCAAGACCAGTACTGTAGTAGTGATTCAGCCTTTAGGATTCGAGATCGACCTCTCCGACCACCGCCTTTTTTTTCTTTTTTGAAGTCTTAATTCTGATCCATGTTCGCTCTGTCTCTCTTTCTCTCTCCTATTCCCCAACCCCCAACCCCTCCCCTCCTGCTGTTCCCTATTTAACAGTATTTCACAAAAATGAACAAACTCATCCAGGAGAAACCAACACAGAGTCATACAGTGGGTTTTAACATGATGTTGCGCGAGAAAAAAAAATGAGGCGCTTAAAAGGAAGTGAACTGTCCTCTGCAGGTCTGGAAAAATGAACCTTAAATAAAACTGAAAACTTAGAGCTGGTGTTTGTCTGCTGTTGTGTTCTCAGCACCCTTATTCAAAACATGTGCACTTATAAATATTTAAACTTTAAAGTACTCACCACCATACTTTGCGTAACTCCTCAGGAAGGTCACTATAAATCACTCTTGCTCGTCGTCCCAATGTCTTCCACTAGGGGGCAGATCACTTTCTGTCAGAGATGAAGCTCTGCAGTTAAACTTCAGCTCACACACAAGGTTACACAGAATGACTTTGATACTACAGTATATTTCAGATGTACTATGTTTGTTCCCACTGAATAACACTTTATAAATATTTATTAGGCACATTAAACTAGTACATGCAATCTATGAAGCAGAAGAGATGGAGGTGTTACCACATTCTTCAGTGCCATATGTTTGTCTTTTCAGTGGGAGCAGAGCATGCATGCATATCGCAGCCCTTCAGTTTGCAGCGCTGCACTCTCCCCGGCCGATGCAGCAGTAGGTACCTGCAGCAGAGACCTCCTTTTTGGTCCTGTGGGTCTTCTGACAGACACAGGGAGGAGCACAGTCCATACTCGGAGAGTGGTTTCATCTGAATCAGGTGACTCAATATACACATGATCTCAAATTTAATTGTTTTGGTCTTTGCAGAGCCCAGGAAGCCAGTCCACATTTAGTCCTGGTTAGGGCTGCAATTAAAGATTGTTTTCGTTATCGATTAATCGGCAGGTTATTTATCTAATTAATCATTTAGCTAAATTTGACTCTAAATTAAAATTACTGTGTTCCTGTAATTTGGGGGATTTGCAGGATGTAAACAGGAAGTATAGAGTCAGTCAGCTGTGGACTACAAGCTGAGCCCCTTTTTATTTATCCTATGTTTGTTTACATATCACCAGATTTCCACCATTGAATGTAAGCATTGTGTTGATAAGCAGAATATAAACATGGAAGAAATTATTTACAACACCATAATGTAGTAAATATAAAGGTATTCAAGAGTTTATTCATGTTCACTTTTTGCCAACAATTATAACTTCCTGTGAAGACATATTTTAGATTATTAAGTTTCAGGGAGTTTCAGCCCCCTCTAGTTTCAGTCACTGTAGTTTCACCCCCCTCTGGTTTCAGGCCCTCTAGTTTCAGCCCCTCTAGTTTCAGTCACTGTAGTTTCAGCCCCCTCTGGTTTCAGGCCCTCAAGTTTCAGCAGCTCTAGTTTCAGTCACTGTAGTTTCAGCCCCTGTGGTTTCAGCTCCCTTTGGTTTCAGCCCCCTCTGGTTTCAGCTCCCTTTAGTTTCAGCCCCTCTAGTTTCAGCCCCCTCTGGTTTCAGTCACTGTAGTTTCACCACCTCTGGTTTCACCCCCTGTAGTTTCAGCCCCCTCTGGTTTCAGGCCCTCAAGTTTCAGCAGCTCTAGTTTCAGCCCCCACTGGTTTCAGCCCCCTTTAGTTTCAGCCCCCTCTGGATTCAGCCCCTCTAGTTTCAGTCACTGTAGTTTCAGCCCCCTCTAGTTTCAGCCCCCTCTGGTTTCAGCTCCCTTTAGTTTCAGCCCCCTCTGGTTTCACCCCCCTCTGGTTTCAGCTCCCTTTAGTTTCAGCCCCCTCTGGTTTCAGCTCCCTTTAGTTTCAGCCCCCTCTGGTTTCAGTCACTGTAGTTTCACCCCCTCTGGTTTCAGCCCCGTCTAGTTTCAGCCCCCTCTGGTTTCAGGCTTCAGGTGCTGAGGAGGCTCTAGCAGAGGAAGGTGAGTGTGTGAATAATGCAAGCAGGCAGCAGATTCAGGAGCTGTGACAATGAGTCAGCAGCAACACAGATGGGGGAAGCTCTGCTGAGAGCGTTCCTGGACCAACACACTCTCATGCAGACACTGCATTGAAACACGACGGAGGTAACTGTGATGATGAATACCTGACAAGAATAGCATCTGTTTATTTTCTACACAGAAATTAACTCCAGTGTTTGGGGTCTGTTTTCTGCTCTGGTGTAAAAAATGCTGGCACAGAATTTGCCTGAAAGCAAGCCGGACTTAATTATTAAGTGCTCTGTGACAGACAGTGTTGCCTAAAACGAATAATTAGTTTATTGATTTGCTGAAACTGCATATTCATGCTCATTATCATAAGGGGAAGACGGAGGACTGAGAATGAACGATGAAGCAAAAGAAATTCGAAGAAATTCACTGAGACAAATCCCATTTTAGTTGCTTATTGTAAAGACCGGGGTCAAATAGTAGCAGGAAGTTCTTTTAATATAAAGCACCAGAATTGGGATTTTTACAGCATTGGGACTTTAAATACCTGCCTGTAAATGTCTAACTGATGGATGCTGAGTATTTGCAAATAAATGTCTACAAACAGCATTTAACTCTGGCCAGGTGTTTCATCTAAACAAGCAGAAAAAGCCCTTATTTTTCACTCTGTCCTCTTCAGGGGTTCAGTCTGTTAAACTGCTGAAATCTCGCTTTCCTTGAGGACTGCAGCTATGAGGGCATGTGGAGAGGGCACAGTAGCTGCAGTGGCTGCCAGTAAGCGTGAGCTGCCTGTGCTGAGAGGCACTGATGGATTATGAGGCAGTATACAATAACACAATGTTTGTAGGCGGCTTGCATCTCTTTCAGTGACATTTTGCAGGTGAATCAGGACTCTCAGGTGCTGCTGTGGAGATGAAGACAGGCTGCTTTTAAGCTTTTTCCACACTGACACTCCTCTGCACATTTATATTAAATGCTGCAACCCGCTGTACAAAATATAAGAAACAATCAAGGAAAGCCTCTGTTGCAGTTTATATTTGCTCAAGGAACAGTATGAAAAGGATTTGCTCGGGGTCATGCAAAATCATGCAAGTATCGCAGGATCGCATATGGCACGGAAATCCATCTTGTCAGGCTTCATGTAAGGTGTTTGTGTCCAGAAAGCTGGTGCACGGATCAGTCAGCGCCCTGTGAGGAACTACAGGCATGATTTAGGTGTCTGAGACGAGAGGCAACAAAAATGGTGGATCCTGAGGAGATTAGCGTAGCTGAAATAGCATCAGTTATATCAAAACTGTAGAGAAATTTCCTCGTTGAAGAAAGAGCAGAGAACAACAGTGAAAGCTTTTCTCGATGGAATCTTTGATTGACACATGGTTCATCGAATATGTGTCTTAGCAGCAGCTAAGTATTTTTTGACATTGGAAGCAGTTTCCAGTGAAGGTTTGGTTCTGTGGGACAAACCATCTGGTGAGTTAGGTGAAAAAAGCAAGCCTTGTTAATTTTTTTCTTTGGATCCGCCCTTTCACTTCAAAAAAACCTGCAATATAGCAATTACTCTAATTAATTAATTATTTAAATTAAATT
This sequence comes from Pterois miles, assembly GCA_947000775.1. Classification (NCBI taxonomy): domain Eukaryota; kingdom Metazoa; phylum Chordata; class Actinopteri; order Perciformes; family Scorpaenidae; genus Pterois; species Pterois miles. The sequence continues at coordinate 8,509,150 of CAMQGK010000144.1, read as the reverse complement.
AATTAATTATGATGAGAACTGACCTGGTGTGCCTCTCCAAACTTTGTTCTGTATTTGTTTAAAATAAGTAGACTGTTTAAGGACTTTTCATCTTGCAATCATTATGTAGTGATGCTAACAAATCTGACACTATATACTGTATGTTCCAGTACCATAGTATCATACTATTTAGTATGCCAGAAAAAGATTGTGTCCCAATACAAAGTATGTCAAATGCATTATGCCAATAATACCAGGATGTCCTACTACATCCGGTCACAGTATGCAGCAGTATGTAGTCCAGCATGCTTTTTCTGGCTATTCTGACCCACAATCCTCTGTGCAGTGGATATATGAGCAAGAGGGTCAAAGTCCAAAGCACAATGTTATGAAGAAGTAGTATGTCCCTATTGTATATACTACATGCAACAGTGCATATTTTGTAAAGGGCAGCTGCAAGTTGACTTGTTGGCTACAGAGCCACTGTGTCTACCATACTCACAGTAGTATTTTGAGCTAAATGCTAGCATGCCGATGGTAAACATAACGCTTTCCTGCTTAATGTAGCGTTTTCGCACGCTAACATGGCTAATTTGAGCTAAACGCAAAGAACAGCTGAGAAGGTAAAGGGTCATCAAATGCAATGCATCCTGAGGCGGACATGAATGACTGTGTCAACTGTTACGGCAGTTCATTCAATAGTTATTGAGACTTCAATTAAATCTACAAATATCAACCTCATGGTGGCGCTAGAGGAAAGGTCAGGGGATCATTCCCAAACTGTCAGGGCATCATGAGGGGGCAGCCCTGTGGTTAAAGGGGGAGAAAGCCACAGGTGCGCCAAGTTAGCCATCAGGCTGGGTGTTTTCCTGACGGAAGTCGAGCCACTTTGTCTTCATGCGCCACTGAGCAACTTTTAGAAGAATGAAGGGGGCTACTAGCATTGGTCCATGGCTCAGTTCGTTACAACAAGTAATATTAGCAGTCATTTCAATAAGAGGCCCAGGTGCCCCCTTGACCTAGGCCTGGTCAGTAATTCATCCATGAGGATCTGTACAGTTATTGCTCAAACCCAAACTGATATAAGTTTTTTTAAGTATATCAGCCAGTGTTTTAACTTCAAACCTTCATGTGTGTCATTGAGGAGGACAACTATAACTTGCATTTTGAGGTTATGTGGTTTTCATACATGTCAACATTATGAAGGTCGATAGTACACAGTATATATAAATATAATTTCCTGGCCCTGGTCTGGCTGCCTGCATGGGAAACCTGTAGGGACGGCTCTCAGCAGAAAGCACTCTCTCCATTTGTCAACCTTTGACAGGCTCTCTCACCAGTGGAGCTGCCTGCACTGCAAGAAATTACCATTTTCACAGGTTATGTAGTCTCATATTAAGCTATTAAAACTAGAGGTGTAACAATTCATTGATTAATTGGTCAACAGAGAATTAATCTGCAGCTATTTTGGTAATTTTTCGAGCAAAAACAGATAATTTTCTGCTTTACATTTCTAAAAAAACATAATTGAAAAATGCCAGTATAACTTAATAATTAGACTTCTGTGTGTGTGTGTGTGTGTATATATATATATATATATATATATATATATATATATATATATATATATATATATATATATATATATATATATATATATATATATATATATATATATATATATGTATATATATATATATATATATACCTATTTATATATATATATATATATATACACATATATATATACACACACACGTATATATGTATATATATGCTATATATATATTTACATATTGCACTCCTGTCCTTAATTTTTTTTTTTGTATCTTAAGAAGGTTCTAAGTACAGTTTCAAAATGCAAAAAGAAGAAATGAGAACAAGAGACCAAATGTTTTGAGCAGGCAATTTATTGAAAAGAATAATTTCACTGAAATAGGCTGTTCATCAGCTGATCAAAAGTTCAAGACCACATCCTTTAAAAGCCCAAATCTATGCAAAAATTTGGATTCCATGTCATTTTCTGTCAAGTAATCACACTGTCAAGACCTCTTGATGGGAAAAGCACAAAAACTCACTGCCTTCGAACGTGGCAGGATTGTTGAGCTGCATAGACAAGGCCTCTCACAGCGTGCCATCGCTGCTGAGGTTGGACGCAGTAAGACAGTCATTTTGCATTTCTTAAAAGATCCTGAGGTTTATGGAACAAAAAAATCAAGAGTGGTAGACCCAAAAAAAATCTCACCGGCACTGAGCCGGAGGATCCGAATGGCTGTCCGTCAAGACATGGGACGATCCTCATCCCAAATTAAGGCCATTACTGGTGCTGACTGCAGCCCAATAACCATCAGACGGCATCTGCAAAGGAACGGCTTCAAAAACAAAAAACGTCTTCAAAGGCCACGTCTCCTTCAACGCCACAAAATTGCCCGTTTGGCCTTTGCAAGGGAGCACCAAACATGAGACGTTCAAAGTTGGAAGAAAGTTTTATTCTCTGATGAGAAAAAATTTAACCTTGATGGTCCTGATGGCTTCCAACGCTACTGGCATGACAAGGAGATGCCACCTGAGATTTTTTCAACACGGCACAGCGGAGGGGGCGCCATCATGATCTGGGGTGCTTTTTCCTTCAATGGAACAATGGAGCTCCAGGTTGTGCAGGGGCGTCAAACAGCAGCTGGCTACGTGGAGATGTTGCAGCGGGCATCCCTCATGACTGAGGGCCCTCGTCTGTGTGGTGATGACTGGGTTTTTCAGCAGGACAATGCTGCAATTCACAATGCCCGTCTGACAAAGGAGTTTTTTCAGGAGAATAACATCACTCTTTTGGATCATCCTGCATGTTCCCCTGATCTAAATCCAATTGAGAACATTTGGGGATGGATGGCAAGGGAAGTTTACAAAAATGGACATCAGTTCCAGACAGTGGATGCCCTTCGTGAAGCCATCTTCACCACTTGGAGCAACATTCCTACAAGCCTTTTGGAAACACTCGCATCAAGCATGCCAATACGAATTTTTGAAGTGATCAACAATAATGGTGGAGCTACTCATTACTGAGTCTGTTTTTGAGACTTGAATTTCTGTTTTAGGGTTTTTATATTCTTAAATTTTGATCAGCTGATGAACAGCCTATTTTAGTTAAATTGTTCTTTTCAATAAATTGCCTGCTCAAAACATTTAGTCTCTTGCTCTCATTTCTTCTTTTTGCATTTTGAAACTCTACTTAGATCCTTCTTAAGATACAACAGTGCAAAACGTAAATTCCTGCAATTTTTTAACTGGTCTTAAGATTTTGATCAGGAGTGTATATATATATATATATATATATATATATATATATATATATATATATATATATATATATATATATATATATATATATATATATGAGAGTGTGTGAGAGAGAGAGAGAGAGAGAGAGAGAGAGAGACTCAATATGGTGAATATTTTTTGCAGTGTGCACATAAGCCTTTACAGTAAACTCCACCAGCAGTCCAGTTAATGTGTCCCGGCCAGGAAAACTGACATGCTCCTCCATCATCGTACAATATGTAATGGCCCTGCTGTATGGGGTCTGTATGTGGTGCAACATGGACAGCGGGTTATGTCCAACAATGTTATCTATGTCCTCTCCTGTAACCTCAGGGAAAAGACACACCCCATGCATGTTTTATTTTCCTCTTTTGGCTTTTTGTCAGGAAGACATGACAACTATTTATGGATCATCAATATTTAACCTGAACATCAAAATACCTCAATGTGACACATACGGTTAAGATCTGTATGCATCTATGATCTGAAGAAGTGATAACAAATCAATATAATAACGTGTTACAGGAGATGAATGACTGTCAGGCTGTAGGTGAGACATCTTGGCCCAGTTACTTAAACAGTGAAAGGAAAGGAAAGGACAGGAAGATGTATGAATATCATGACATTACAAGGACATTTTCCGTGCCATGAGGACGCATTTTAGGCTTTTCAGGTGTCATTTGTAGCTATGCCACACAACAAAACTATGGTAACGTCCGCAGTTAGGTTGAGGCAATAAAACCACTTAGTTAGGTTTAGGAAAAACATCATGGTTGTGCTATTTAAAAGTACATAAACTAACTAAGACACATATGGCAACAATGTCATATATAAGTACAGAAAACAAGTTTGTAACATCACTAAAACACATTTACAACTTATAAAACAAAACACCAGTCTCGAACACCGTTCTCCAGGATAAAAGTTGTGTGTTTGTTGGACACATCCACCTCCCCACTCACCCGTCATAAGTGCTCTTTCTCGCTTGTTATTCTATGTCACGAACTCTAGTATATTTACCCAGATGCCTTTACTTTGCAATCAGTCCAGACATGGCGTACAAATGACACGCCAGCCACTAGAAAAGAGCTCTCTCTTATTGCACACGAGATGCCTTGTACATTATCGTGTCATTCATACATCTTTTTGTGTGAATGGGCTGTAAAGGAATAGTTCGACATTTTGGGGACTATGTGACCCTTAGATTCAAAGATTCATACTACTTTTATATCTATACAGTAAATATAAATCTGGATCCAACAGCCGTTACCTTAGCTTAAAGACTGGAAAATAGGGGAAACGACTAGCCTAGCTTAGGTAACAAAACTAGCCTACCAGCACCACTAAAGCTCACCAATTAACACATTGTATGTTTTAAAATTACAAGTTGTGGTTTTATGCATCATCATGTACCCGATTAGAGTTAATTAGCTCTTTAGACAGAGCCAGGTGAGCTGTTTCTCCCTGTTTCCAGTCTTTGTGCTAAGCTAAGCTAACCAGCTGATAGCTGTAGCTTCATATTTAGTGTAGATACAAAACATATGATTTCTTGCAAAAAGTTTTTTTCCTCATTTTTCATGTTTTCTTACAAATGTCCACCAACACTTGATGCACATGTCAGTTTCCACTCCAGTTTTTTTCAAAATAAAATGTTACATTTAGGAAACATGTACTTGGTTAAGTTTAGACAACAAAAATACTGTTGGATCTTAGGAAAAGATTGTGGTTTGTGTTAAAATAGCATCAGAAGTGACGTAACTTATAGATCATGGTTTGAGTTAAGATAACTCAGAAATTCGGTACGTAAGATGTTACTAAACATACTGAATAAATCAACATCAACTTCTGGTTTCACATGGGGTACGAACCTCGTTCTCCTGAGCAAAGTCCGGTGATTGTTGATCCACCCCGACCTCCTCACTGCATGCCATTCGTCGCTCTTTATACTTTTTACATTTATTACATACAAATAGATTTTGTAGGATGTATATGAATTACACTGCATTAACTTTCATACTGTCGCTACGAATGGTGTATGAGAACAGCCTGACAGACATGAGGATGGTCAGTCAATCTTCTCAGATAACTCTTGCCAAGAAAACAATTTCCCAAAATGACAGACTATTCCTTTAAAAGATAATCAGTAACCCTGACGGTATCAACTCCTGAAAACCCTCTCCGGCATTACAGTGACCTTTACTGGTGCTTCAGACAGCAGTGTGTGGATCTCAGCACGGCCCTCGCGGTTCATGGTGATATCCTTTTGTGGTTTTGTATTTGCCAGCCTCCTGTGCTGTGATGTAATTGAAGCGGGAAGGTCACAGCGCTGGTTTTCGTTGATGTTAATTTTTGAATTTTCTCCCCAGACAAGCACGCTGACACTGCACACTGGGCAAGAGGAGCATGTAAACTGAGATCCACATCGCCTGATACCACAAGGACACATCCAGACGGGGAGAATTGATAACAGTCTAACACGGCTACTGGAAAGATGGTAGGAAAGAAAATGTCCATTAACAAGTGATTAATTGTCAGAACTTAAATCTTAAACAATCTGAACATTAGGGTGAGATATTTCTGCTTTTTTAGCCATGCTAGTGGCATGGCTCCAGAGATGTGGGTCGATCTATCCACCACTTTGATCCAGGCTGGAATACTTAATCTGATGCATTATTGTAAAATTAAACATGAGCTTTCATGATCCCCAGAGGATGAATTCTACTGACTTTGTTGATTGTCTGACTTTTCCTCTTGCACCACCATGTGGTTGACATTTGGATTATTGAGTATGTCTCAACAACAATTGGATAGATTGTCACAAAATTAGGTTGAGACATTCATGTTTCTCTGAATTGTAATGACTTGTTCAATACTATACTTTTAATCTAGCACCATCACAGGGTCAATTTTTTTAATTTATCCAATAGTTTGGTTTATGACCACAAACCAGGCAGCAGCCACTGGGTCTGAGAAGTGAAGACAATGCTGAAGTGCCTTAAACTTGCATTCTTGCTAATGTCCAGCAGGGGCGACTTTTCTGCTTGCAAAAGAAGTCTGACTGTATAGATGTCTATGAGGAAATGAGCCTACATCTCACTTGATTTATTACCTCAGTAAATATCATAAACATGAGTTAATGGTTTCAATGGATAGTTTCAGATCTTTTTCAATACAGCATGATGTCCATTTAGTAAACTATGGTCCATTTTAGAGTCAAATAGACCATAAAGCAGGGGATGCTTTGGGGTGTGACTACCTTGTGATTGACAGGTCGCTACTACAGAGTTGTCCGGTCTTGGAGTTGTTCGTGTTTTTGTGCAACTTTACTTCTTCAGTAGTCAACAATATTTTTGCATCATTGGGAAAAAACTCCATAATAACCTTTCAGCATATTGTAATTCAACTGCTCTGAGAGAAAACTAGACTTCTGCACCTCCTCATGGCTCTGTTTTCAGGCAAAATCTAGCCTGTGACAGGAGACTTTGACCAATCACAAGTCATTTCAAAGAGAGCGCATTCCTATGGGCTGTGCTCCAGCTGGTGGGGGATGATTGGTAGATACTGAGGCACATGAGTTCTTTCAGATTATCTGTCTCATGCACAACTGTCAGGATATTGTGACCATTTTATAAAAATAACATTTTCTAATCATATTTGCTCCACTTCTACCCACTGCAACTTTAACCATTTCACAGTACGTTTTCGGTTCATGAAAGTTAATTGTAACATTTTGGTCTCATGTCACATCTGGTTCCAAAAACCAAGATGGCCACGGCCAAAATGCCAAACTCAAACGCTGATGCAAATGTTAGTTTCTAACACACTATATAAGAGGCTGAAAATGGTAAACATTGTACCTGCTAAATGTTAACATTGTCATGATGAGCATGTTAGCATGCTGATATCAACATGAAGCAACGTGCAGCCTCACAGATCTGCTAGCACAGCTGTAGGCTCTTGTTCCGACGCTGCTTCTTTTCATGGATGAGTGGATGAATAGATGGACTCATCAGCTTATAGACTGATTGTTTTATGGGCACACAGAGGGACGGTGGACAATCAGACATATCGATGCTTGTTTATAGTTAATGTACTCCGTCATGCATTACTCCTGGAACTCGGTGTGATGGCAGACACTACACCACAGGATGTGAGTGTGTCTACATCAATGGAAATTGGATAAAGTGATAAAAAGACGAGTGAGTAATTCATGATGAACTCGTTCCTCCTGATCTGTCCACAACCATGGTACATTTAACTGGCCTGAGTTTCACTGAGACCATTTGTGGACTTCCACAAGGATGAGGAAATTATGGACGTGGCCTTAATTATTAAACAAGTGTGTCAGCAGCCCGGCCTGATGGAGGTAATGCAAAGAGGAAGTGGGCCAGAGAGAGGGCCTCGGGGATCGGGGGGGATAAGAGAGGCGGGTGGGCTTGGACCTGGGGGTGGGGTAGTGTTAGGCCCAAGGGCTTTGGCTCAAGCATGGGAGATCCAATAATGCTGTCAAAGCTATTTTGCACATTGTTAACATTCAGAACCTACTCTATGTGAGGCTGTTAGAGGTGGACTACTGGGCACCTGGTTTTAAACAGCGATAAAGCCAACACCAGAGGACACTTGTGATATGATACAGAGCAATCATACGATACTGTGCATGCACAGCTGATTGGGCCACAATGAAAAGGCCCTTGAGAAACTTTTTGGATGACGTCAACAGGAATGGCATGGCATTTTTGTACAAGGGATATGGGATGAGTGTCCGTCTTCAAAGAAATCGATCGGGGAATATCAAGTGAGCCAGAGGCCTGACTCAGGCAAACCGGCCATCCTTTGTACGTGTGCAAGAGTGTGTGTGTGAGAGAGAGATAAACCGAATGAAAGATAGAAGCAGTGAAGGAATGAGCACATGCAGCCACAGTACATCTGCTCACAGGCATGGCTGTAAACATCACCCCTCGATAAGGAGACACAGCCGGCGGACACTGTGTTCAGGCAGTTGTAAGATAGAGCGTAGAGTGGGGGGTGGGGGGGGGGCATTGAGCTCGATGGCCGCTGACCGACAGCACCTCAATTAGTCCCACACGTTGATCAGGGATTAACAAGACAGTGGCTTAAACCACAGTTTCAATTACATGCTTCTCATTTGCATGTGGAGGCTGACACCTGGGTGCTGACCTGAAACGTCCAATAAACATCCAGCAGGAAGTAAAGTCGACTTTCTAGAGGATGAGTGTGGTGATATTCTATACTGTTCTTGTTGACAACAAATCCATGAAAACAACAAAAACAATTAAGTGATCCTATGTTTAAATGATCTGACATGTTGCTTTATTACGATAAACACTGGCACTGTGAAGATGTATTTGAGCCAGTCCTGCATACATCATATTGTTGCCACAAACAATAACTTAAGCCGGGGTTCCCCAAATAGCATTTGCTTATGGCTGGGGTCCCCCTTTGACAAGATGTCTTTAAAATCCCATTGACAATAATACAGCAAATGTTTAATTAATGATTAAATGTATAAAACTTATGAATATGTTTCCTTACTTTTATTAATGCAATAATAATTTAATTTGTCTTTAAAATATTTAATCATTCCATTAGATTCAATATTTCTATTTTCCAATATAAGCATTGTTTTCAGTTTAGTTAACACATGTGTCTATGTGTTTGAGTCTGCTCGTCAGGTCTTTTCATTTTCAAAAATGTGTCCATTTTTATAACTAAGCTAGCAATCCATATTGAAAGGAGCAGAGCAGGCAGATCACTGCACTAGAGCACCAAATTCACAGCTGAAAATAGTTCCCGACGAATGCACAATTTACTCCACTCTGAGTATCGTTTTCTAAAACCTTTAGTGCTCAGCTGTTTTACGAAACTATTCAATCTTTTATAAAAAAAAAAAAAAAAATCAACTACATATTTGTGACTTGCTTAAAGATTTATGTCTTCAGTAGGAACCAGTGGGCTTTTGGCAGGGTGCCACAGACAGACTGGAGAAATCAAAAAGATGATTGAACACATTTGATGGTGTTGTGGAATTTGTTGACAAACATATGATCACCATCCTTATCCTTTAAACCCCACTGTCAAACTATGTGCTATATAGAAGAAGTGGACGTAGTCACAGTGACACCACCCGCTGGTTTGTGGACTGCTGTTTTGAAGCCTTGAGTTTGGCATTTTGGCCGTCATCATCTTGGTTTTTGACTGTCATCATCTTGTTTGTTTGCAACCAGTGTGACAAGAGAGGGTGGAGCAATACAGCTAAATGCCAAGTAAGACCTTTTTAATGTGACCAAAACATGGACTTCTCCCAGACTGGATAACGCTGTGGTAACAACCTGCCAATCACAAGGTAGCCCCGCCCTAAAGCATACCCTGCATATGGTCTATTTGACTCTAAATGGGACCATAATTTACTAAATGAACATCACGCTGTATTGAAGGGGACTTGAAACTAGCGATTGAGACCATAATCTCATGTTTACAATGTTTACTGAGGTAATCAAGTGAGAAGTAGGCTCATTTTCTCATAGACTTCTATACAATCAGACTTCTTTTGCAACCAATCGCGTCGACCCCTGCTGGCTATTAGAAAAAAATGCAAGTTTATGGCACTTCAGCATTGGTTTCACTTTTCAGACCCTGAAGGTTGCCTACTGGATCAGTCCCAGATAAAGTTTCCAGAGATGCCAAATATGTCAGGCAGACTTTTGGAAAAGTGGGTGAAAAATGATGCACAAGACATTTACAATATTTCCCTCTGATGGAGTGGTGTGTTGGTGTGTTTTAATAAGTGTAACTTATGAAGAGTTGGAACAAGCCAGTACAAAATATATTGTCATGTCCATGGTCCAACTTGTGTCTCTTGTGTCTCCTTTTCCGTCATGTTTTTCACTTCTCTTGTCTTCCATGTCCCCGTCTCGTCTCAGTGGCGTATGCCTCCTCCTGTCCTGCCGTCAACCTGGGCCCAGTCTGTCATCACCTCTCGAGGCTCCCTGCTCTGTGCACACCTGTCAGCAATCTAGTAGTCAACCCTGGATTTCCTCCCAGTCCTCCCCAGATCATTCTGTCTACTTCAGTGGTAATTAGATGTTTCAGGTTGGTCCTTGTGTTCGTGTTTTTGCATTATCTCCTTGTGTGTTTGGTGTATGGCCTAATCCTGGTTTCCTGTACTTCAGGATCCCAGCCATCCCCCCTGCTGGCCTGCATGCACCTCATGCCAACCCATGGTCATCCACTCTGCTCAGCTGAACCTGCCATTCCTCTTCGTCCTGCTTGCCCTCACCAGCCATCACCATCAAACCTGAGTACGTATCAATAAATCAGTTACACTTCTTCTGTCTCCCATCAGTGTCCTGCATTTGGGTCCACCCAGCTAACTACACCATAACATACAGAGACCCCTTTCCACTGTAGTCGGATAGTAGCTGATTATTTTTTATTTTAATTAATTTATTCATCTGAATTATTTCATTTTTGCTGATACGCCTGATCTATCAAACTTTCAGTGAGTGCACAACAGCCATTTGAGACAATATTACCCGGCCGAAATTCATGCACAAGGAAGTACATAGTGTACAGAGTTTACTACACAGAGGTGTACTGACCGAAGTATCTGATTGGAGACAGTCTGCTTCAGCTGGTTGGTGCTAAGCAGGTAGCGTACAGTGGATTTATATCAGTGCTTCTTTTTAATCTCTGAAAATAGCTGCCTGCTGCCGTTGGAGATGAGGTTGGTGAGAGCAGTGAGACTGAACCTACATAGTAACTTTAAACCAAAACAATGAGCTGAAAGAGGCTACAATGCTTCTAAAGGCCTTTTTTGTAATTAATCGCACATTAATATACTGTATATTTTTAAACTATTGGTTTTGTCATGAGTAGTTTTACACAGAATGTAAATATTACACAGCGAAAAGCAGAGTATTTTTTTTTTCCAAAATAAGGTTGTTTGGTTTCCTTTAGCTTACCGTAATCTGCACCACGAATAAAGGCATCAACCAATCACTTTGTGCAGCACAGGTTGAGATGCGGCTACAGGAATACAAAAGTGCAAACCGAGACAGCAAACTTTATTACGCCTTTCAGCCTTGACAAAAGCAGCGCAGACCAGATCCACTCCTTCTGTATTACCCTTCACAATAAAAGCCTTAGACATACAGTATAATATATAATAATTATATCAGAGTATTTCACATTTTCGTGTTGTTTGTTCATCCCACCCCCCAGTGTGTGGAGGCTTTTAGAGCTGAGTCAGGTGGTAATTCCCTGAGGGCTCAGTTTCACGTTACTCCGATAGGAAATGTTATGATAATCATATGAAAACAGTGATTAGTGCAGCTTTAAAAAAAAAGGTCACGAGGACATGGAAAAAGTAAATATGAGTTATCTGACGGTCATGGTTGGGTGTTTGGTGTGTGCATGTGGGTGAGTGAAAGACGAGTGAGAGAGAAAACTAATAAAGCAGGTGTGATATCCTCTACTATGACTGAACTCCTCTCTTACAATACTGTGTGCTATTACAGTCCGGTGGAGATTCACAGCACTCTGGAGAGTGAGACAAAGACAGACAGACAGACAGAGAGAGAGAGAGAGAGAGAGAGAGAGAGAGAGAGAGAGAGAGTATAGTGTGTGCAAGAAGAGTGGGACCGGCGCCAGCTCACCCCACCCTTACTGCTGCTGCCTGCAGAGTGAGGAGTGCTGCATTTCCTGAGGGCAATGCAGAGGACAAGAGCGAAGAAGAGGCTCACTTCTGTTAAGGTCACCATACAGCAGACAACAGAGAAACTGAGAGGGACAGAGACAGATGGACAGATGAGCTGCAGCATTCAGCGTGATGCCTCTGGTGTCCAATGTTCTCCACAAATATTCAGCTTCACGCCATCACAGGACAGAAGTGGGAATGAATCATTTTCACGCCCCAAAGCATTGCGCCCACTTTTTTCAGTTTCATCCCTCGACTGTTCTATGATTGGATGTGTTTGTTTGTTCCCTTATTTAGTGTTACTGCCCTCTACAGCTGCATGTATTTAATATGAAAAAGACGTCTTCGTGATGAGGTTTAATCTGAAATGTTGTCAAAATCACACTCTTGGAAACAAGATGCTTTAGAGTATGCTTGGAAAGGTTATACTCTATTTTAAGTAAATGGATGGACTCCATATCTCAAATCTACTCTGACGCAACTATTTTGATTACTCAAAAAAGCAAAAATACAAAACATTCCCTTGTACCAGCTTCTCAAATATGAGATTTTCTCATTGAAAATTGTACACTTTATGACTATACACTGAATATCTTTTGGTTTTTGAAAAAACAAGCCGTTTGAAGACATCACCTCGGACATAAGGATATTGGGATGGTATATTTCACTATTTTTATGTAAGGGATAGTACACAGTGAGCCAGTCATTGTGAAATAAGCCCAGACAGGGTGATGACACACGGATGCCAAGCATCGCCCTGAAGGGGTTTATCTCACAGCAATGACCCACTAGCTGTACATTGTCCCACTTATTACCTAGCTACTTAAGAAATCAATAATTTGACATAAAAACGGTCCGCCAGAGTCCGACATCAGGACTGCGCTGATAGCAACGATCCGCTATAAAGAAATAACAGAGCGTATAACACTGATTGACCAAACAGAAGCAAGTATTCAACAACGCATTAATCCATCCCTGGTAGAGCACTCCATGGATGACATATTTTTGTAGGCCAACCAGGAAGTTAGCATCACACAGGTTCCCCCAAAATCCAACAGAAAAATCCCATTGGGTTTTGGATTATTGCACAAAATTAGCTCTGTGGCAAACACATTTATGATACTTACATGCTTGATGATAATCGTCACAAATGAACACATTTATAATATTGTCACCCGATTTGATTGTTATCAGGCCATTAAATAGGCTAGGTGTTATCAGTCACTATAAGCACCATAAATGTGGGTCATTAGGGGCCTACTACAACTACTATGTTGTAAAAGTAAAAGCGAAACATCTTCTAACATGTTATAAAAGTGAATAAGACATTAGGTTTTGAACGCAAACAGAAAGGCTTTAGATTTAGGCAACAAAACCACTTAGTTAAGTTTAGGGAAAAACATGTTATTGCTTAAAATAACTACATTTCTAAAGTGAAAATGAACCTTAAGGTTGTGAACACAAAGATAACTAAGCATTGATGGTTTCACAGGGGATGTGAACCCCCTCCTGGCTTAAAGCCTTGTTTTTTGTGTCTCCAATATTGTGTTAACCACAGGCCCTGTTTCAGGCATCTAACTAAAAACCCACTGACTCCCAGACAAGGGAACCAGAAGTGCTAAAATGTCAAAACTCAGTCTCTTTTCTGGGTTTTATGACTCATTCCTGGAGCACTCTATAACTTCATAATCCCACAGCAGATAAACAGCACCTTAGAGTCATGTTGTGATGGTTTTACACATGTTTGTGTGTGACTACAGGAAGAAGCAGCGGAGAGTGGAGAGGAGCTCTTCTTCAGGACCCTGAGGAGGGTAACAACTCGAAGGGAATGACAGAGGTAAGCGGGCCTCCCTGGAGACAGCAGGATTAGTGTGTAACCATTACTTTAGCCCAGTGAATCACTGCTAATGGCTTCAGTGAGAGGCTACTGTAGCACAGAGGACACATCTAGATTGAGACCTACAGTTCTGCAACAACACACACTGCAGCATATTTCTGAACATGGTTTAATTAAAGGGATAATTCAGCTGTTTTGAAGTGAGGTTTTATGAGTCCTTATCCATTGTCAGTGTATTTGTATTATTAGATGGCGGTCGGCGTGCCCCCAGCTTGGAGAAGCAGGCAAGAGTTATCGCAGCAGAGCAAAGCAATGTACTGATGTGGAGGCAGCAGAAAAACATATTTTAGCCGCCTAAACAAGGTCTTACCTAAAAAAAAAATGCCATCTCTTTAAGTGTATGCTATATTATTGTCATTTGAGCTTGCTGTTGTTGAAGTCTTTTTAGGTAGTTAAAATATGTTTTTCTGCCGTCCCCATCCATAGCACTCTCATCGCTTTGCTCCGGTGTTGGTGCCCCTGTCTGTTTCTCCAAACTGGGTTTGTGCTGACTGTCATCTACTGTAAGTAACACACCTACTATAGATAAGTACATCATGCATTCCCACTTCAAAACGCCCAAACTATCCCTTTAATGTGCAGGTCCATAGAGCAGATATACACCCCCATCCCGAGCCAAAATGAGCATACAACAGCAGATTCTTAAAAATTTATTGAAGTTAATGTAAGATGAAATCATAAGTGATATAAGGAAAAATAAAAGACATAACCCTTGCATAGATCACAGACCATGCCTTTGTCATCATGTGACAAACTGAACACATTGGAGCATAATCCTTGGTAAACGCAACATGACAATGACGGCTGGATTAGATAATAACACAATCAGAGTTTGGTTTGCTTGTGGATGAAAAGAAGAGCAGAAACAGTCTGTTTTTAGCGCTTTGCTCCAAAACTTCCCTACAAGCGATTCAATGTGCATTCTTGACAGGAAAGACAAACTCATCAGCCACCTAACACAAACAGTCTTCTCATCAATAATCCCCACATCCCAACATTTGATCCTGTTCAGTGTCTCCTCAGCAGGCAGAAAGCAGTCCGACGTTGACATCTTCAGCAAACAAGAATGCCTTAAAACCAAATGTAGTACAGAGGAGGGTGTGTGGCCCTGTTTAGACATGATGGGCATGTTTCCAACAACACAGTATCACTACAGTCTAGACTGAGATAAGAACAAAATGTCACTTGAGGGAGAGTTTCAGTCCTAGAATAGAGATAAAGTTTGAGAAACTAGCCCTTTAATGTCCTTGCTCACATTCAGAGCCTATAGCGAGCACAACCTGAAGATCACACACGGACGCTGAGCACGGCTCGGACGCCCAACGCCGTCTTACTGATGAGGTCAGCGCTAAGGTGCTTTTAAGGGATCCAGCAGAGGACACGACAACTTCTGAACAGGGCCTTTCACAGGAAGCCTTGGTGCAAATGAAAGCAAGGGTTTCTTTTTTTAAATGATGCAACTGTATTATAGTTGATCCACAGTTTGAAAGGCAAAACTCATGCAGTCTTCCATCGACCATGCAGTTTTTTGCGGTTAGTAGGTTTCTGTAGAGATACATTATGCAGTAGGTTCAGCAGTGGAGATTGGAACAAATGTGAACATGGTGTTTGAATGATTTTTTCTTCTTCTTTAAACCAAAAAGACAAATCATGAGTTGTTTTTTATAATAGTACACTTCTTGTCCATATCATTTAGTGTATAGCAATTGATCATAATACAGTAGTTTCATTATCATGGCTTGCCAGAGGAACATATTGTCTTTGATATTCCAGTATATGGCATGTTCTTCCTAAATCAGTCATGTTACAGTGCCACCAAAAAAAGAAAGGAAATAAAAACACGTTTTTCATACGTAACTGCAGTATATATCGGTTACTTTTCTCTATCTTATTGTAGCTAAATTGCATTTTGTTCTCGTGACATTTCATGTTTTTATTTTTATCAATTAATGTCATATTTTTTTTAAGATCTTCTCACTCGTGTTTGTTTGCAGAAGCATTAACATCTAACAGTAAGCTAAACAAATGAATATGTAAAACAATTTAGGCACCTTCTCTGACTTTCTCTCACACATCTGATCAGTCCGGTGAACTGACGATAGATCCTCTCTCTAAGTACATTATGGGCTGTTCCTTTGGGACTGTGTTATACATTCGACTGAACCCATCAGCAGCCTTTCGTTCCTGACTGCAAAACAACTCCAGTCCAACCTTGGTGGTTAATGAGGACCGCCACTATTACAACACCTATATTTGGACTTTTCACGGGTTTCTCTCGGCCTCTACATTTGACCCCGCTGACCTTACAAAATCACAGCACAGAGGGTAAGAGGTTGATACATAAACAGCCCTGTTGTGAGTTATCTTATCAAGTGATCTCCGACATTCAAAATAGATTTTTTTTTTTTTTTTTTTTTACAAAAAGCATCTAAGAAACAGTTTATCTGTTGTTCTATTGCTGTTAAGAATGCATGTTTCTGTTGGGTAATTGAATGCATAGCACCATCCATACATGCCCTCACAGCGCTGCTAACGTGAGGGTGTCATTTTGTATTTTCTTCGCCTCACTTTCAGCCGTTTCCTGCAGGACATGTTACACACGTCGCTGCTTTCAAGCATCAAGAAACTTGTGAACAAAGCGAACAATTTCCTGATAGCTGCATTAATGAGACTACTATAATTTCATTGTATCTATATATAGTAATATAATATATAGTGTTGGGTATTATTAATGTCCTTCTGTATGAGAAACCCTTTACAAATTGAAGATCCCTGACACAAATGTGTATCTTTTTTTGCTTTCATGATGAGTTGCAAGGCTCTGAATTTGTTTTTTTTTACCTCGCCTGAGGCAGACACTCTTTAGCAGTACAGTACAAAGATTATCCAAATAAAATGACAAACAAGTGCCTTAAATTAACCAACCAGTCACCAATACCAAACACAAGAAATGGAAAAGGTCTTATAACATGTGATGGTACCACCAAGACAATAACGGTAGTCCTGTACTAGCACCACAAAGAATAGCCAGTGCACCAGCAGAAACAACTACATGACATTCAAGTAACGCTGCAGTGGAGATCTTTTTTTTTTTTGTCAGGAGAGTGCTAAATTAAAAAAAAGAGAGAGAGAGAGAAAGAAAAAAGCGTACAGTACATAAGAAAATCTTACTATTATTTGGGTGAATTCATCTCAAAACTGAGTGATGTACAGTAGCTGGAGATTTTCAAGTAGTTGTTACAATTTGTCCAGATCTATCAGCAGTTAGTCTGTCTGGAGAAACAATGTACTACGTGTGAGCAAGCACAGTGAAAAAGAAAATCTCACTAGCAAAAAAAAAGGAAAAAAGGGGGGGGGGGGGGTTCAGGCAACAGAAGAAAATGACTGTGCAAAAAGACGGGCAACATCATAATGCCCAAGGATTGCAGGGTTTAAAAACTATAACAAACCGCCGTCTTGTACACGAAACACATTCAGGTGACACAACAGTAGCTTTAGATACCATCGTTTCAAAGAAACCAACATAAGAATAGTCAATCTTCTGCAAACTCTCTACATGTGAATGTTCTGATTGTGCGTAGCTTTAAGTGAACAAAAGGAGCGGCATTGTGGTACACTATTCGTCCTAAGTGCTTGTGTAAAGGCTATGCTGTGGGACTCTCACATTCAATGTTGCATGACTGCAGTTTTATACTTAAGGTTCCATTTTGCATTATGGTATAGGAAGCCCTGCATTGAAGCTTGCAGCTCTGCAGCAAGTTTGCAATGACCTCGCTGAGGTAGAGACCCTGAAAGGATGCGTGGTGCATGAACACAAAAACAACAGCGATAAATAAAACATGTTTAAAACCTATATGGATATTCCCTTTTGAGTTGGATTGGTAAACATGCAGAGTACAATACATCGCTGCTTAAGGGCATAATTAAGTGCGTGATGGCATGAAAACTGGGTTGTGCATAACAGCCATGGATCATCTTTTTTGTTTTTGTTTTTGACCACAATCACCTGCTGTTTCAGCCTTGCTCATCTTTAACATCATAATGTATCAACACTAGAGCAGAAGGTAAACCAGCTCTGCTCAACCTCACAAATCCCATTGTACACAGAGGCACTTTCACTGGTCCTGTTGGTGAAAAGGATAAAGGCACTAGCAACTAATGTCAGAATAATTCTCTGTAATGTGAAGTGAAATTTGGTATTGATCCTTTTGTTTTAGTGGATTCCAAACCAATATGTACTCAAATTGGACGTGGAAATGGAAGCATGACTAATGATATGTTAACTTTTCTTGTTCAAAGGTCCATGCACTGCACTATTGATACTGTAATTGGTGCTTATTATAATTATATGCATTTTCGATAATATTTATTCAGTTTCTTTGACTACTTTTAAATTGCATCCTCAAGGTGGGTTTGGATATATTTGATCGCAATTCGGAAAACATCCAGAATTTGATTTCCTTAGCTTCCCTGACAATAGGGCACTGCAGGGTGCCTGAATTGCAACAAGCTGAATACTCATGTCATGCATTAAATATACCAGGATACAAAAGTACCTTAGTCGATTGACCATAATGCAGGTTACTTTTTTCATGCTATGATCTCATTTTATGTACTGTTCCCTTAAGATTTAACATTCAATTTCTATACTTCTAAATGATTAGCATTTCAAATTAAAAACTCATCCAGTGCACTTGTATGAAAACAGATGAGAAGGAGGGGGGCAAGGGATGGAGGCAGGTATCCAAAAAGAACATCCTTTCCAGTATGTGAGATTTGTGTCTCGTGCATGCCGATATCAAAATGGAAAGTCTCTAATCATGCTCGTGTGAAGCTCACTTTAACATTGTGCTGTGTTGCATCTAAAGGGCATGGCATTGAATCACTTGGTGATATCACAATTACAGCATCTGCTGAAAAAACAGCAGCATTGCGGATGTCCGTGAAAGCAAGTAGATCACCATCTGTTTACATCCAAACAAGAGAGATCAGTCTTCCTCCTATAAGGTGCTTTGCTGAACAGTAGATATCCTTTGTAGGGAGAGAGAGGAAGAGGAAGAGGAGGAGGTAGAGGAGGAGAAGGAGGAGGGAGCTGGGGGTCACCTAACTTCTTGGTGCTTACCACTTGACTGCAGGTGCTTGCATATCTCTGCAGACTTTTCTGGTGCATTGTGCAACTTGCTGAAATGTTATCTGTACTCCATGCATAAGATTTTAAGTGTCACGCATCGTCATCTGACAGAACAGTGTGTGCTCGGCGTCCTCCGTGTATATGCGTAATGTTTTCTTTTGGATGTACCTATATATTTGTAGGATCAGAAGAATTAATTATTCTATCTACCTGTCATATACTCTAAGAGCTTTGATTTCCTTTCTATATAGCTGAGCGTAGTTGTAGGCCTAATGCCATATAGAGCGCTTTGGGTAGGTAATGAAGCATTCCTAACTGATGGTCTACTCCACATATGATAGTCCCATATAGATACCAAAGTTATCTAACTAGTGTCTAAACATCTGTAAGCAGCTTGCTTTTATTTACACAGTTTTGGTTGGCTATAGTGCAATTGCCAGTTCTGAGGTTTGCCTCCCTAAAGTTGTCAATGCTATTGTTTATGTCTCCATCAATCTCCATGTATTCTGACTTGCTGACGGTGGACGAGCTACGGCGGCTGGAGTTGGTTTCAGAGGGGATGTTGGGGTTGCTGACGTTAAGCAGCTGCGCCTGCTCTTCTCCCTCGGTCTCCCTGTGGTAGAAGTAGTTGAAGTTGGACACAATGACAGGCACTGGGAGCGCAATTGTCAACACTCCAGCAATGGCGCACAGAGATCCTACAATCTTGCCTCCTATAGTGACCGGGACCATGTCCCCATAGCCCACAGTTGTCATGGACACAACGGCCCACCAAAATGCATCCGGGATGCTGCCAAAGTAGGATCCTTGCTCCTCTGCCTCAGCAAAGTAGACAGCACTGGAGAACAAGATGACTCCAATGAACAGAAAGAAGATCAGCAATCCAAGCTCTCGCATGCTGGCCTTGAGGGTCTGCCCCAAAATCTGCAGTCCTTTGGAGTGTCGTGACAGCTTGAAGATCCTGAACACCCTGACCAGACGGATCACCCTGAGTATGGCCAGAGATGTTGCCTGCTCCCCCACTCCCTCTTTCTCTGGGTCTTCGGCTAGCTCGGTGCCGAGCGTGATGAAGTAAGGGATGATAGCCACGATGTCAATCATGTTCATCATGTTCTTGAAGAAGGCCGGTTTGCTCGGGCACGCCAGAAAGCGTACAATCAACTCAAAGGAGAACCAGATTATACAGAGTGTCTCAATGACGAAGAAGGGGTCAGTGAGGATATTTGGCTTATAATAAACAGTAGTGTTTCCAAGTGGCACCATTCGACCCCTCGGGTCCTCTTTCAGCTGTGGTAAAGTCTCTAAACAAAATATGACTATTGAAATCAGGATTACCATCACAGACACTATGGCGATCCCTCTCGCAGTGCCTGAGCTCTCCGGGTGCTCGAAGAGGAGCCAAATTTGACGCTGGAACTCCTTCTCAGGTAAAGGACGCTCCTCCTCCCTGATGAAACCCTCATCCTCACGAAACTTCTCCATCGCGTCCACTCCCAGCTCGTAAAACTTGATTTCTTCTGAGAACATATCCAAAGGGACGTTCACTGGTCTTCTTAGCCGACCCCCAGACTGGTAGTAGTAGAGGATGGCATCAAAGCTGGGGCGGTTTCTGTCGAAGAAGTATTCATTTCTCAGGGGGTCAAAGTACCGCATCCGCTTTTTAGGGTTGCCGAGCAACGTCTCTGGGAACTGGGAGAGAGTTTTCAACTGCGTCTCAAACCGGAGACCAGCTATGTTGATGACAACCCTCTCGCAGCATTCGTGGTCGTTGTGGTCCGGGGGGTATGTGTCCTGAGGATGGCCCGGGACAGCTGAGGTGTCGTCCATGTTATCTCCTGCTACCACGGTCATTTTGGGAGGAGGAGGTAGAGGTGGAGGGGAAAGAGGAAGAGGAGGAGGAGGAGTTGTGTTGGGTTAGTCTGACTGAGCAGGCATTCAGGTTTGGGAGCAAATTTTCCACTCCTCAGCTTCCCACACCCCTTAAATTGTTGGAGACGTCCCCAGATGCGAGGGGGCTGGTTGGCTGCTTTGCCTCAGTGCGGCTCCACTGCGGGTCTCGCTGACTTGACCATTGCTGCTCTCCGGTGTTTCTGCTGCTGTTGATACTGCTGCCTCTGTCACCCAGAGAGAGGGAGGAGAGAGAGAGAGAGAGAGAGAGAGAGAGAGAGAGGGGGAAATAATGGGATCAAACAGCCAAGATATTTGCTGGCTCAGCATTTTTTTTTTCAGTTTATTTATTTATTTATTTACTTCTCTCAACCTGCAATTAGTGCAGCCATCCAGTAGTCAAGGCAAAGACATTACATCAAGGAATTTCTATGAAATTTCTATAATATGTACATTTATAACCTTGCTGTAGTACTCAGTCATGATTTTATGATGATGGTACACTACATTGCATTTTCTACTTTCCTATTGTAGATTCCTTTATCCTGTTTCTCTTTTACACTCAAGATATTTCTGTGCAGCTTACTTTTAACATACAAATGCTTTACGTCTTAAAGGCAGTGATTTATCCTACGCCACTCTAACCAGCCTGAATTATGATGTGACGCATAACATCTGATACTGACATTACACCAACTGATGTATCTACATGCAAACAGCCTTTAGGCCCACTATAAAGATGCAAAATGCATCTGCGAGATAGAAAAACAACCCAGTAGTTGCCTGGTGTCTTCAGTAGCTGTCTGTGGAGAGAATAACAGCGGATGTCATTATTGTATAAGTCAGCAGTTTGGAGGCTTACCGTGGGCTGATCTTGAAAGGTCTTGAATGTGTCTTATCCTCGAGTAAAACCATCCAACAGCAGGGCAGCAGTGGGTGTCATGTGGCAACTTTACATTGCACCTACCAAGAAAAAAAAAGCCTACACTGTGCTCATCGCCATCCTAACTGTGTCCGCCACAAGATGAGATGAAACCAGATGAAAATCAGGTGAGTCTAACGAGGAAAGCCTGAGATGAGAGATGGAAAGCTGCAGCGTCGGTAGCTGCTGGCGCGGCGGCACGGTGGTGTGAACAGCTCACTGTATACCGCAGGAGAAAATCTTGCGCTGCAATTCAGGGGGGGAGATACATTAAGGGGCAATAAGCGAGCCCTTGACATTTCCAGACATCACTGCATCAGCAGAAATCTGCTGCTTCTTTTAGCGTGTAGACAAGATGACGAGCAGAATGTGTTGCAGCGCGGCTCGGAGCTTCACAATAAATAAAAAATAAATAAACCAAAACAGATAGTTGAGTGTGCAGCAGCGAGGTCCGGATGTTTTCTCCACAATGTCAAGCAAGTTTTCGCTGTGCATTTTTACATGCAAGTGCAGGGGAGGTGAGGGGAAAGAGAGGAGGCGAGGGGAGGGAGGGAGGAAGAGGAGGAGGAGGAGTTGGAGGGTTTCGACGCAATGCAGACCGGCTCTCTACTAAAGCACGCCGCCAGAAGTTCTCCACACACCACAAAAACAAGAGCGCTCGTGTGCCAGCTCTGGCGCAATCCGACTGCAAGGAAGGACAGTTTGTGACAAAACCTCTAAATCCACAACTGAGCAACATTTGAGATGTTTAGTGATTTATAAAAGTGGCAAACGTCATCAGTTGGTGAAAGATTAAATCACCTTTGCATCCCATCACTCCAGGATGTGATGTTTACAGGGGATGTGTCAGTATCTGAGTCTATTTCATTATTTTACTAGTGAGCAAAGAGAAAGATAAAATCGTCCACGCTGTGTTTGCAGACCTACCTTCTTCCTTAGCTATGAAACATTACATAAAGGGAGGTTGCACCCAGGATGTGCACGGCTCACACCCAATATCTGATACCCTATGATGCTGACTGTGTTATAATATCTTCACAGCTACATATGTCTCCAGATGTCAAACAGATCCGAGTGAAAAAAAATGCAGGAATTCTGGCACAACGCTCTGCAGAGGACGAAAGGTCAGTTTCAGCACCACGGACAGCGCAGGTGATTGATTCACCGTATAAAGAACTACAAATCCCAAAACAAACCAGAAGGTACTCAAGTCATTATCATAACAAAAAAGCACACATATTTGCTCACTGTTGACTTAGGAGGATGGTTTTCCAGGACCTGAGAAACTTCTGACTTTCGAAAAACACGCATTCAACACTAAATCAGGTCATCAGACTAAAATGTCTAATTTGTTAAAACGTGCCTCCAGCCAAATAAATCCCCCCTCCATTTATCACTATGACAGTTTAATAAGTTAATTGCTTTTGTGGCAAGACAACACAACGTCTGTTTCTGTACCCCTTTTTTCAGTCATTCAGCACCAAATGTGATCAAGTGTGGGCCTATTGGACTAATTAAAGGGCATGGATTTGTACAAAAATGACTTGCTGTTTGCCTTCTGCGAGTCTGGGTGAAAAATAACAGTGCTATGATAGCTGATTCATAATTTATTTATTTTTAAAAAAAGATTAAGTTAAGTTCACATACATGTTTGAATTAGAAAAATAAATATTTTATTACATATAAACTTCACAATGCATTCGTGTCATGCATCGCAATGTCTTAATGGGTTATATGTTGTTTACAGCGAGCTGCAATGTTTGTAACAACACAGAGGCAAGTTGCGATTCCAACTTTGCATTAAAAGCTGCATAATTAAGGATTAGAAAAACGCAGTATGCGCAAGGCTTTTTATACACAGAAAGCGTGGTCATGAAGTAAAGCCTAAGAATGTCGTTGTTTCTACAGATGATACACACAATGTCCATTAAGGCAGACTGAACCTTCCTCCTCTATGATGTCTTAACAACACTGGCAATGCACGAACATCCGTGAGAAAATGACCCAGTACTTTGGAGAAGAAGATGATCCCACGCTTGTATTTTGTTGCGACTCTGAGGGGAAAACAAGCTTCTCATAATCGTCTGCCTCCTGCAAGTAAGCAGAAAACAAAACCCACCATAATATTAGTAAGAGATCTGCTGAGATTAGTTGGCCATCACAAGCATCCGGATGCACACGGAGTCGGAGAGCATGATCTCAGGGGATTATACCTAAACCAGTCAAGGCCAGCTGTAATAGTGTAAAGATACTAAAGTATGAAGTATTCATTTTACACACAGTAGAGCAGGAGTGTTGTTGTCTGCAGGGATATTTAGCATCCACAGAGTGGCGCTCAGAGCTCACTTGTTCTCATCAGATTCATATAGAAGCACATTACAAGCTCCAAAGAAAAATTCAGTCGGAGGTGTATTTTTAATCTCTCATAGTGAAATTTATTTTAATTTATTTTATATATGAAATATTCTCATAATTGTGAAAAAAATCACCGTGCGCTTTCCCAGTGCAGAGCTGGTCGCCAGGTGCTTCATGTGCGTTTTTACGCACGGCTGAGCTCTCCTCTTCCACTTTATCCAAACAGAATAGGCTGATGCTCTCAACGGCAGAAACACAGTTTGGTTCTTTTTATAAAGCATTTATGAGAGATTAAAGATGAGAAAACAGCTCCAAGTGTATTTTCCTTTGGTGATTTCATATCATTATATAGATTAGACAAGTTTATTATGGTATGGCTCAGTTACTGTTGATGGTATTGCAAATATTCCATGCGTAACGCAGGGGTTCTCAAGCGTTTTCATGTGAGGGCTCCCAAATATGACGCTTTGGTGCACAGTCCCCCACTTACTGATTTGTACCCCCTTCATTTCCCCTCCCATTGTCATCTAGAGAATCAAATAACAGCGAATTAAGCCAGTCCTCGTTTTGGCGGGGTTTGTAGCCTAAATATCTGACGCTCAGCGTTTTGGGAACCACTGTACGTAAAACAACTGCAGCATCCCACATGAAGGAGCCTGAACTGTATGTCCACTGGAAGACAACTCACCAGAAAATGAAACCGCCTCCCAGCGGTTTATACATCTGTCAGTCTCCCTGTGTATGTCTCCACTGGGGTTACGTTTGGATACGTCAAAGTTTCCAAGTCGTCGCTTTCCTGGAAGGACTCAGTTTTGGAGAGCGACTGGCTACTTTTGTTTGAATCACTGTCGCCTAAGGAGGGCTGTGGCTGCTGTCCGCACGTCACGTGTACGTACTGAACATTTTCCTCATCCTCGTTCTCTCTGTGGTAGAAATAATTGAAATTTGACACAATGACAGGGACAGGTAAAGCAATGGTCAGCACTCCGGCGATGGCGCACAAAGATCCAACGAATTTCCCCCCGATGGTGGAGGGGCACATGTCTCCATATCCAACTGTGGTCATTGTCACCACAGCCCACCAAAACGCATCAGGAATACTTGAAAATCCAGACTCGGGGTCTTCTGCTTCTGCAAAATAAACAGAACTGGAGAACAAAACAACTCCAATGATCAGGAAGAATATGAGTAGTCCCAGCTCCCTGAGGCTGGCGTGAAGCGTTTGGCCGAGGATCTGGAGACCCTTCGAGTGTCTGGAAAGTTTAAAAATCCTGAAAACACGCACCAGACGGATGACCCTCAGTATGGCTAGAGACGCAGCCTGCTGGCTGCTGCCCTGGTGCTCTGCCAGATCAAGGCCCAGGGTGATGAAATAAGGAGCTATAGCCACAACATCGATCAGGTTCATGATGTTTTTAAAGAAAGCTGCTTTACTGGGACAGGAGAGAAACCTCATGGTGAACTCAAAGGAGAACCACACAATGCAAAGCGTCTCCACCATGAAAAACGGGTCTGTGAACGGACTGGGCTCTTTGCCGTGCAAACTCCCATTGACGTGGTTGTCCAGCACTGTAGGGACTTCTCTGAACTCTGGTAAAGTCTCCAAGCAGAATATGATTATGGATATTAATATAACCATAACTGACACAATGGCGTTTATCCGCGCAGGTCCTGAACTCTCTGGATACTCGAACAGGAGCCACAACTGGCGTTGATACACGTTGTTGGGCAGCGGACGATCCTCCTCCCTCGATAAACCCTCATCTTCTCGGAAAAGGTCTATGACCTCCTCTTCGAGTTCATAAAACTTTATTTCCTCCAGGAAAATATCCACAGGTACACTGACGGGCCTCCGGAGCCGCCCTCCTGACTGGTAATAATAGAGGACGGCGTCAAAGCTCGGCCTGTTCCTGTCAAAGAAGTATTCATTTCTCAGCGGGTCAAAGAAGCGCATCCGTTTACGCGGATCTCCCAGAAGCGTGGTGGGGAAGCGGGAGAGGGTCTTTAGCTGCGTCTCAAAGCGCAGACCTGAGATGTTGATGACCACCCGCTCGCTGCACTCCTGCTCCGCTGCTTCCAGGTCAACAACAACATCTTGCAACAAAGGAGTTACGACCACCGTGTCGTCGTGGTTCTCCTGGGACACCACGGTCATCTTTTTACCCCTCCGAGGGTAAATCCGTCACTCACCTCCCTTTGCGTTTCCTTTTTGCCCTTTCGCCTTTTGTACGTCCTCCCAACTCTCCTTCTTAGGCAGCCACCCAACACTCAAAGTCCCCTTTTTTATTCCCCAGTAGTTTTTTTTTATTTGTTGATATCCAAAATCGTTGCGCTGTTGTTGATTTACACCGTCCTTTTGTCAGATAAGTGCGTCTGAGCTGTCAACTTTCAAAGGCGCAGACAGATCTCCACTTGCATAAGCTATACCGATGGTTACAGCTATCATATTCACACCATTTTAAACTCCAAAGCCCTCCCCAAGTTGGAAGACCAGATGACACTTGCTGCTGCTGCTGCTGTCCCTCTCACACTCACTCACTTCACTGAAGCACTGCAGTGATTTACAAGGGGTAGCCTTACAAATGTAATCTTTTAATTTGAATTGCAAGTTTTTAAAATGTCCCACATCCATGTCCTCGTTCTTGTTTTGTTCAGAGCAAAAGTCCATTAAGTTTTCCAGATCCAGAGTGGACTCAGAAATGCAGTCTCTCACCCTGCAGGGACCCTCATTCATGAAATCATGGGGCTATTCTTGTCACAAGGGGAACCTCCAGGACCGGTGTGGGTCACAGCAGCCCACAGTTTTAGAAACCAGACAACTGCGACAAATAGATCCAGGTTGTTAAGTGCGGTGAGATTTTCCTGCAGCTGCATATTAAATCTGTCTTGAAATAAATAAGATGAAATAACCTGAATGCTTTGAAGCACGGGGGCCTCGTATAACCAGCAGCCTTCCTGGATCTAGCCAGTGGAAACTGCTGGCTTGACTGACACTTGAGTAGACCGGAGAGGATAGCATCCTCAGGAAGCCGCAGCCAAAATAACATTCACCGTTAGTAACACTTAAAGGGGCTCAATTGTAGGCCACAACTTGGAACACGGTTACCCCCAGAAGACAAGTGACCTGGCACCAGGGTCACGGAGATACTGAGGTGCAAAAAACAGCTGCAAGTACTTCCAGTCTTATAGAGTGGATGGCGTATTTTTGTAAGCCAAGCAGGAAGTAGGCATCGCCCTGGCTTCCTCAACATAAAGTTAAAGGGATATAAACTAAATAAAATAAACTCTGTGGCAAAGAAAAGTTTAAAATACTTAAATGTTTTGTTCAGCAAGATAATCTCCACAAATGAAGACCACGTTTATGTTTGTTGAAGCATGGGTGCAACCAGCAATCTAATGTTAGCCTACATACAAACTACTGGTGCCTTTAAATTGGATTCATGTTCACCAGAACAGAGTTGTGACATGTTTGTTAATATCAGAAATGGCAGAGGCCGTGTATTGTAAGTTCACAGCAATTTTAGTCATATATTGTTTTTCTTCATAATATTATACGTCTGAGGAAAATGTTGATATTCCCAACAGCCTCATCTTTCTTCTCTGTCCTTTTACCTTTGCATTTCCTGCATTATGTTACCCACTAGCTAGCTTGCTAAGCTGTTAGCCTCTGTGGCTTCTAGATGCCAACAGTAATATTAAAATTGTCATTATTTAGCAGCGATGTTCTTCACGACTTAACCATTTGAACGCAGCGCATGAGTTCCATTTGAAGGCACCAGTAGCTGCGCACCCAGAGGCCCGGAGACAAGATGTAACTTTAACTTTCCATTACCTTCACAAGTCTGTGTAAGAGAGCATAACACCAATCTGATCATGAATGTAGTTGTAGAGATACTGTGGTTAGATGGTGTGTCTTTCTAGCGAAATAGCTACCATGTTGCTAACGTAGCAGCTAGGTGGCTCACGCTAGCAACAAGCTACAGCCGTGCTCTGGTCCTGATTGGCTGGGGCGGGTGTGTGGGCGGGACCTTGGCATCATTTTTGTACTGTGGGAGGAAGTGGAGATGCATCGTCCATCTGTGTATACAGTCTAAGATTTTATTTTTATTAAGATACCTGTGCTGTCTTTTAACATGTTTTAGCTCCTTGTTTTGATTCTTCAGTGTGCCAATAGACTCAAACAAGTCATGAGAGAAAGCAGTGACTGCTGGAAACAAATCCGGAGTTTAAACTTGTCGTGTTAATTACAGACCTTATTTCAGGCATCTAACTAAAAGCCTGTTCAAGAAAAGCATTGACTTCCAGACGAGGGAACCAGAAGTGCTAAAATGTTAAATCATTTTAGGACTCATTCCTGTTGCACTTCTTTATGATCCTGCAAAAGTATAGAGCCGACTGTCTTTCAGGTTACAGTTTAAAAATTCATCCTACTCTTGAAGACTTAATGGTAAAGTTTAGGAGCTGTGGCCCGGGTGTGTGTACAGTGTGAAGTTACTGCAGCATTGTGATCTATTTATAGCCAGTTTTTTTTTTTCCACTTTCATTGCTTCATAAAGCTGCATCAGGTATGTCAGTCACCGCAGTTGTACACACAGCAGCGCAACAATAATAGCCCAAGGGCGTAATCGGTGTTACTGAAGTTTCTAACACTGATGGCAGGGATAACATGCTACCACAGACTTTTATGTCAGAGAGGGTTTTTTGTGGTCAGGTTAACAAGCACAGCTCCCCAGAGGAGGAACAGTTTTTTTGGGCCTTTCCATTACTGAACAAAGGGTTAGATGTCAGAGTCAAATGTCAGTGTCAGGACACGATGCCGCCTGCTGCTAATGTGTTAGCATATAGCGCTCACCAAATGACTGTCTGGGTCGTGCCAAGGTGTCAAGCTTTGACCGTAACCAAGGAAACAAATAATAACAAACAAGCTGAGGAATGGGCACGTGGCGCTTGTATATCGGTCAGACAAAAATATAAAGTACTGAAAGGATTAAAGCCGTGTAATTTGCCTGTGTCACCTTGATAATTTTTCAAAATTCATTAGTGGAACATCATCTTTCATCATTTGAGTGCATTATTCATATGATCTCTTTTGACTTTTTAATAACAACACATGCTGTATTCTCCATGCGTGTTTGGAGGTGGGTTTCACAGTAGTGCCTTCTATAAAAATCCACACACTCAGATATGCACATAGATATGCATGTACGTGCATACGTCTTTACAGTGACTGCGTGTAATGAGACGTAGCCTGGGAGACACATGCCGTAAAGCCTGCAGGGTGCATGAATGCTGACAGCGAGGAACCTCCCGTCGTTATTAATGGCTCGACAGCCTATGAGTGCAGGAGTCCCCCATGGAAAGACGATACTGTGGATTTACTCACACCGAAGAAACATCTGCTTTCTCACCATTCTTCAGAGAAATCAGCATGTTTGAATGGTTGAGAAAATCAGTGATCAATGGACTGTAACTAAGTATATTTACACAATTACTGTACAATTGTGAAATACTCTTTAAAAATAATTAGTAGTTACTTTGCAAATTTAGATTATTGATACAAAATATAAGTAATCTAATGATAATATATTATTATTATAGGATATGCTACCAGCAGTATATAGTGTAATAGTAAAATATCTAATTGCAAGTATTTTGACTGATATTGGAATTTTTTATATGATGATAATGATGATGATTATATTAGTTATTACTAATGTAGAGAGGGTGATACTTTTTGCATCCTTATTCTCATTTTCATTGAAAAGCAAATTAAAATGATTATAGTGTGATTTTTGCAGTGGGGATCTGTAGGGGATCTGTACCAAATAAAGATGTTTTCTTAAGTCTGTAGAATATGATGTGTAGGCCAGGACATCTCTGCAGCAACACAATATTTAATTTGAAAGTTTCACACACATTTCACTTTTAACAAATATTGCGATTTTAACAAATACTGCGATACAAAAATTACAGTAGGCCATAAGTAGCCCTAATTAAATTAAATTAAATTAAATTAAATTAAATTAAATTAAATTAAATTAAATTAAATTAATGTTTCTGAAATTAAAAAACAATGCGTACTTTTACTTTTGGAACTTCAAGTATATCTTGATGCTAATTCTTTTGTACTTTTATTTAGATCGATGTAAGATTTTGAATGGAGGACTTTTACTTGTAATAGTGTTTTTCACTGTAGTACTTATACTTTTACTCAAGTAAAAGATCTGAATACTTCTTCCACCACTGATCTTCACCGATATGCATATCATCATGATTTAATAATTGTGATGATAAATACTTTATACAATCTATAAATGTCACAGCAGCATGATGAAAATCATTCTTTATGACTAAAAAAGTATTCTTCTTCATAATTATGTCATCAATTCTAATATGAAAATTGTTCAAATAATACATTTTAGCATTGATCAGATATTCTGAAACACAATATTTCTTTTAAAGCGGATGTTTATTAGCATTTTGATTAAGTGCACTTGTCTAAATATAGACTATATAGCTCATTACAGACGTGAGGTAATCACGGTAGCTACTTGTGTCAGTGACTCCTAGTTGGCTATCCTCCTCCCGAACATTACGCCAAGTATTTACAGCGTGTGTGTGTGTATTTCTGTAAGTGTGTATCTGGCGTCGCCATTAGTAGCTGCAATTGGTGAATGAACGCATATACATATAATGTTTGCGTGTGTGAGGGTGTGTTATAAATTGAAAAAGGAGATATTAGACGGTCACCGTGCTCGTCAACAGCTCCTTCAGGATCACATTGTTCATGTGTCTAATACTCTGAAAGAAACTGCTCTGCATAAACAAAACCTGCTGCTGACTGCTTCTCATTCAGTTTGTCATATCATTAAGTCCAGTCCAGTGTATTCCTGTCCAACAGGAAGCGTTCTGGTTCCCGTTTGTAATATTGACCAATCACATTTGAGCAGGCTTTGGTTGAATGCAGTTAACAGTCAGTGTGGAGAGCAAAATAGGCCGAACACATGCGGTCTTGGAGCCTCTCAGCTCGCCTGATGACAATTTAGCTCCTCATTAGCTAAAAAACAAACTTAACTGAGTGTAAACTGCCTATTTGTGAAACAATCTGCTTGTACACGTTGGCTCTAAACTCCAGCCTCGCATCTCAGTTTGCTAATCAGACTGTAAACAATGAGTGCCACACAGAAAAGGAAGTCCTGGCCCAGACATCCACAGGCTACACCAGAAACCCAGAAGAATTGGTCGTTGCCATCAGAGGCTTATTCTTTATCACACCGATAGCTGATGAGTTCCAAGATTGATAATACAATGACAATTAAATGTACAGTGTGCTGTAGAGTGAGCTCTATATGGGCTACAGCATACAGTATATTTTAGTCTTCACTCATCAACTAGTGCATATGGTGGAGATGTGAGGAGCGTGTGCAGCTGCATCTAATTAATAGTGTGAAAGTCTCTGCCTAATAGAGTCTAAGCTGTGTTTATGCCATCCCCATTACCCGCTCAACAAGTGAGTGGAGCACTTGGTCTCCTCACCCTGAGGTGTTTGAACCCAGGGCTTCCACTCTAGAAAGTGGATACTCCCAGCCAAGCTCCGGGTTTTGATATCCACCAATTTTAGCCTGCTGTCATCTGAAGTTGATGTTCATGTTTTTGCTGATAGGTAACGCGGGGCATGCGGCGAGAGATGAAACCGGATACCTCAGATCCGGAGGGAAGGGTTCCTTGGAATTACCTCTGCATGTCCCATCCCACGCCTACTTCGGCTTATCATTTCACTCCTTGATCGAGCCTTTCCCTTTTTTAGTAGACGGTGTCGTCCAAAGTGTAGGCTGGGGGCAACTGCAGGGGGATCATTACACAGGAGAAACCACACATGGCTTATTAATCAAGGAAGGTCTTAAAGTTGAATCTTTATTGGTAACTTTACGATTCTACTCTCAGACTCTACTCTCCTGGCATCTGACAGCACCAGGCTGACTGAGTTCCTGTTTACTTCTATCAGTATCAGTTTGTGTGTAAGACTCCTCTTTCTCAGTGTGCTGAGCCTCAACCATTAGATTTAACACTACACATGGATTAACATATCCACAGTATCAATACTAGAGCTGAAACACTCTATACAGAATTATCAGCTACAATCAGTCAAGTCATTTATCAGTTATTTATCTGGTTCCACCTTCTGAAATGTGAGGATTTGGTGGTTGTCTCTGTCTTAAGAAGAAGAAGAAGAAGAAGATATCCCTTTATTAGTCCCACAGTGGGGAAATTCAGTTTTACACTCTGTTGTTCACACAGTACATATACATGCGTCAATGTAGAGATGTCAGAGTGATGGGACTGCTCCTGACAAGCGCCCAGAGCAGTTGGGGGTTCGGTGCCTTGGCAGTGCCCAAGAGGTAAACTGGCACCTCTCCAGCAACCAGTTGGTCTTGGTCCATGGGGGACTTGAACCGGCGTCCTCCGCGTCCTAACCCAAGTCCTTACGGACTGAGCTACTGCCGCCCCAATCACAATCACTGTAAATTAAATATACAGTATTTCGGTTCTGGAATGTAGATTGGACAAAACAAGACATCTGAAGACATCACCTTGGGGCTCCGAGAAGTTATGATACAGCATTTTTTCACTACTTTCTAACATTTCATATTAAAGACTAAACCAGGCCTATTTAATTACTGTTATTATTTTAGAAGGGCCAGATTCAAAAAATAGTAAAATGCCAAGGGGCAGGACATTTACATTTCTTATGTCTGATGTGCAAGGCTGAAAATTTGAACATGAAAACAAAACATCTTTTTTAAAGTTAGTAAGTTGTTGTTTTAATAAACACAATGTTGCATTTAATGCCATTTTTATTATTGATGATAATAATAAAACAATATAAACAGCACTTTAAATAAGTTTTATTCAGAAATATTAAGTTTGAATTTGAACAAAGTTGCATGGTTAAGAACATCTTGGTGTACGTTGCTCAAATATCACCAAATTGTTTAAAATATAAAACTCATATAGGTGCTAATCTGCTTTGCTTATGGGAGAGCAGCAATATTCAGTTATTCTGGAGGGTAATATGCGGTGACATTAGTAGAGCAATAGGTCAACAGGTGTCAGCAAACCCACTTCTATGTTTGCTCAGAAATGTCCCTGACTCTCTAAGACGATATGTGGAGGTGGTTCAATCACTTATAATGCTGGTGAGGAAGGCCATAACGGCGAGGTGGGTCGGGGACGACCCTCCTTCTATTTCCATGTGTCTGATTGCCGAGGTTGAAGAAGAAGAAGATCTACCTTTATTAGTCCCACAGTGGGGAAATTCAATTTACACTCTGTTAAACTCATACATGGTACATGCAGACCTGAAACACACATACATGCATTAATGGAGAGACGTCAGAGTGATGGGGCTGCTCCTGACAAGCGCCCCGAGCAGTTGGGGGTTTGGTGCCTTGCTCAGGGGCACCTCGGCAGTGCCCAAGAGGTAAACTGGCACCTCTCCAGCTACCAGTTCACACTCAGTTTTTGGTCCATGTCGGGACTTGAACCGGTGACCCTCCGGTTCCCAAGCCAACTCCCTACAGACTAGCTACTCCGCCCCCAAAAATAAATTCCCTACCGGGAATCGAACCCGGGCCGCGGCGGTGAGAGCGCCGAATCCTAGCCACTAGACCACCAGGGAGTGAATCTGGAAAAAAAAAAATAAGACATCATATTGATTTCTTGACTCTTTCTTCTTTCTTGACACTTTTTTTTTTTCTTCTATGGACCAGTCTTGTAATGCTAGTGTATTGCTAATACACTGTATTGTGTTTTTTTGTTTGTTTGTTTGTTTATTTGTTAAAAGTTTAATAAAATAAAAAAGAAAACAAACAAACAAAGAAACAATAATGTAAACACCCATAAACTTTGATTGTTTGTTGGCAGGTTATTTAAATACAAACTAGGGCTGTCAATTTAAATATGTAATCGCATGATTGCCCATGATTATTCGTGATTAATCATTTATCTGTTCAAAATGTATCTTAAAGGGAGATTTGTCAAGTATTTAATACATGGGAGTGGGCAAATATGTTGCTTTATGCAAATATATGTATATATTAATTATTGGAACTCAATTAGCAACACAAAACAATGACAAATATTGTCCAGAAACCCTCACAGGTACTGCATTTAGCATAAAAAAAACTAATAATAAAATCATAACATGGCAAACTGCAGCCCAACAGGCAACAACAGCTGTCAGTGTGTCAGTGTGCTGATTGACTATGACTTGATCCAAACTGCATGTGATTATCATAAAGTGGGCATGACTGTAAAGGGGAGACTGGTGGGTACCCAGAGAACCCATTTACATTCACATATCTGGAGGTCAGAGGTCAAGAGACCCCTTTGAAATTGGCCATGAAAGTTTTTTCTTCTGAACTTCTGTAGATCGATTGTGTTAATGCATTAAAGAAATTTGTGGTGTTATAATGAATTTGCGTTAACGCATTTGGGCATTAACTTTGACAGCCCTTATAAAAACACAATGATATTCCTTATAACAATCCATAACAGCATCTATAGCATGAGTGGTAATGTTGATGAGCAGATAATAAAACCCTTATTGGAAGATTTTTTTAAAATACATTTTTCATATTTAGAAATGATCAAAGGGATGGCTTGAAGTTGTTAAAGGGCTGAATTCGGCCCAAAGGCCGCCAACTGAACAGGCCTTGACAAAATGAGGAATTAATAAAATATATAGATAAATTAATCAGTGATATAAAATAAAGATTAGTTGCTGCCCTACTCCCTCAGGCTGCTTTGACACTGTAATGACGGTCCATAACACTGATCAGCGTTATAGTCAATAATATAACAAGTTTTCCACCCGGGCCACCTTTAAAATTTTTTGGGGGAAGCCAAACCCCCCTTCGGGAAAATAACCCCTAAATTTTGTATGCTTTAATTTGTCACTTACAGCACCCACTAATAACTATTAAACCTTACATTAAATTATTTCCTTCTCCACTAGTGGTCACAATTACATGGGTTTTTACCTACTGGGTAAAATGCTATAAATCAACCTCCTGATTAGGACTGACACTAATGATTATTTTCATTGTTAATTATTTTCCTGGTTAGTTGTTTGGTCTATAAAATTTTCATCAGTGTTTGATTGATTTGATTTGATGACATCCTCAAATGTCTTGTTTTGTCCACAAATCAAAGACTCTCAGTTTACTGTCATAGAGAAGTAAAGAAACCCTTTTTTTCTTAAAATATACTCAAATTGATTAATCAATTATCAAAATAGTCGCAGATTAATCTAATAGTTGACAAGTAATCGAATTGTTGCAGCTCTATTGGTAACGTTGATGACATTTACACCCGCTAAGAAGGGGTGACTTCTACTAACACATCTATACCATTACTGTCACACACAGTAACTCCACTTCTACAGATAGATGAAATACATTTTCATGCTCTACTACATCCTGACTGGTTTCTTTTCTTGGCAAACTGCTGAAGACTCTACAGCCAAATCATCAAAAAAAATATTCTGCCTGTACAAATCATTTCATTTTAAGTAAGTGTAGCTTTTCTGATTATTTTCTTTATAGGGAGAACCATATTTACACTGGCACTTACAAGGCCTCACTTGTTCAGAAGCTCAGAGGTTTACTCAGCGTTAACTCCAACATTTGCCTTTTTGTAGCTCACCTGCCATGTCCCTGCATGTCACAGAGAGCTTTACAACGTAAACAGACCGCTGAACCGTGATATTAGGTCAGGCTGAGGCCGGTGCTGACCATCTGGACTGCAAGATGTTGCCATGTCTCTGATAGCATATAGCTTCCCTGAAATACTCAAATTTGTGCCTGATCGTTAATAAATCTTTCATTATGTCCCTGTGATCTCAAACAAGGCCAATTTAAGGCACAGGGGCCTGTTTTTCCTTAAGTTTAAAGAACATTTATGTTTATTTACTTTCAATTGCCACTGCTGGGAACCTATTGTTTAATTTGTGTTGTGTTCCCATGGTGTATCTAAATTAAAATGTTAACATTACGGTTGTTTTTTGAGCACAGAGGAGTTGTGGGTTTCTCATGCAACTGCTGGTTAACAGGTTTTGGGATGATGACAGCGCATGCTGAGTTGAACTGATAACGGAGGGTGCTGCTGCCATCATAGTTGTTATATAGGTCTATTCATAGATTATGTTTCTATATCCACAAGTATGTTTCGTTTCAATCAGCAGACAAAAAATACATAAAAGCCTACATGAATATTGAAAATATAGCCTTAATGTGTTTAATATAGCAACCTGTATTTCTCCGGAAAAATGGTCACTATTGTGTGCCTCAACAGTTGTAAAAACAGCACAATAAACAAGCCTTATAGATTCGCATCAAGAATTTATACTCGTGTTTGTGTCTGTATTATAGATGCTGTATTTCAGCTTTCACCAGAGCTGTAATTGAATCCAGCTCAAAGAGCAACTCTCTGCTGTGGAACCTTAGAGACTCCTATAAATAAACAGGCAACACTCCTTCAACACTTGCCTATATGGCACATGGAATGATTAGCTCATGGCAAGAGCCCTCTGATCTTACAGTATGTAGCCACAACTATTTTCTGTCAGCTATGTGCATTGCTTAACTCGAGGAGTGTGTCAAGAATGTGGTCTCCTGAGAATTCACAAAATTTAGTTAGTCCCTATACTGTACATCAGCCTTATATGCATTTGTTAATGCATGTTCCTGTATTTGGTTGTTGTGGTTAATATGGCAACATGAAAACACCAGTAGGTAAAGGGAATATGTAGGTAGTAGGTCATGTTTGCTGTATATTTCCATCAAATAGTTCGGCTCAACCACTGTTGGTGATAGTGGTGTACTTAAGGTATGAAAGAAAGAGAGAGATACAATTATCTTATCAAACTAATAAAATGTCTCTTCTTTATTTAATTTACATTCTTAGCCTTTGTTATAATACTTGACAGGATTACCATGTAATTTCTACAGAATAACTCCCTATAACCATTTACTGGTACTTTTAGTTAAGGTTTCATTAAGTATTCGCCCACTAGGAGGCACATTTGACACACAGCACTGATAAAGTTGTCTATCATTAGTTTATAGCTGTCATGACGAACCTGTTTGCAAGCAATTGCCCACTTAGTGTGACCCTTCACAGAGAGTAACATGAGTATCCTATTAGATTCATATTTCTGGACGAATATGTCCAACATCTACTCACCTTTTAGCTCTGGATTTGCTTCAAACAGCCACTGCTGTCTGTCTTGGCTCGTTTGAGTCTATTGGCATACTGACGAATCAAAACAAGGAGCTAAAACATGCTAAAAGAGGGCAGCTAAGTAATGAAAAAAAAAAACACATAGACTGTATACACAGATGTATATTGTACAAAAGTGAAGCCAAGGTCCCGCCTACACACCCAACCCAGCCAATCACCAGCACACAACATCAGCAGCAGCGTTCTTCACGATTTATCCTTTGAACGCAACACATGATGTGTCCAGGGCTTCACATGTTGTGAAAACCAATTCACCAGTAACATTTGAAGGCACCATAGGAGATGGGAACACCACATAAGTTGCATTCAAGTGGTTGGTCGAGAAGATCACCACTGCTAAGCAATAACATTATTAATGTCACTGTCACCGTCTAGAAGCCACAGAGGCTAACAGTGTAGCAAGCTAACAAGAAGGTAACATAACGAAGGAAATGAAAAGACATAATGACAGAGGAGAAAGATGAGACCATTGGGAATCTGAGTTTCCTCAGATATATAGTTACCAAGAAAAACGATATATATGACTAAAATTACAATATATGAAGTTATGCACCAAAAAATGAACTTCCATGGGCTTTCACACAACTTCAGCAAACACGCAACAAGTCCTGAACTCCGAGCTTTCAGAAGCTCTCCACATATGAGGTCGTGAACACCACATGAGGGGGCCTTCATAACGGCTCATTCGCAGACACGGAAATAAACGACCTCATTTGAAGGCACCATTACTGCTGATGCTGCACTGGAGCAAGCGGCTGACTTCTGGGTAACATACGTTCTTTGTTGTCATGTCGTTCATTTTTACAGTCTATGGATACAATGAACATGAACTTAAACAGTTGACCGTTAACGCCTCTCCAGCAATTAATGGCTGCTCCGCCTCTATGGACGGTACCGTGGGGGGTTAACACAGATGGAGCCGCTGGAAGTTAACCAGCAGGTGAGGTTAATTCCAATGAAACAACCAGTTAGCTATTAGCTAGCTAGCCCCGTTATATCGTGCATTTGGCAGACTAACGTTGCTAACTGTTAGCGCTAAGCTAGCTAGTACTTATGAGAAAACAGTGTGGAAAGGAGGCCTAGTAGCTTCCAGACTAGACTGCTGGAAGAGGATAAAGTTGTCGGACGTGATAAGTAAGAGCTGGATGGAGTCGTTTGTGATGGAAGACCTCAAACGCAGCGGGAAATCTGAAGCGATAACTTCGCCGCTATGACGAGGACAGTGGTCTTTTCCAGATACCGGTAGGTGAGCCAAACACTCCCCCTCCTCTCTCTGCTCTCTCTGGCTTTCCTGATGCAGTGTCTGGGCTGTATAAACATAACGTTACTGTGCAACTGTCAATGTGGCTATGATGCTTGTAGTAATGTGCGTACCTGAATGGAGCTGCTGACAAGCTTTGGAATGTGAAAGTCATTATTTCATATATTATATGATTTCATGTTGGGTCTTGTGTGGTTTGTGATTGTGTATAATCTGTGCAGGGATCTAGTAGTAGCTTGTTCGAGTCTCTTCATCCTTGGCTTGGTTTTATGATGTGCTGTATTATCGATAGTCTTCATTATCCCAAGAGGGAAATTAGTTTATTGAGTTATTAGCTTTGATAAGAATACTTAATGTGTAGGCTATTTTGCCTTCCATGTCATTTATGTGATACAGACATTGATACAGTTTGAATATGCCTTTCAATATATTCTGTGAATGAGTGTTGTTTTGGTCAACTATGTGCCACTACTAATCAGTAGATAACAGGCATTATGTCATCTTTACAGTATGTGCATTTGACATGTTACATATCATACATTTCATTTAGCAGTTTCACTCAGCTTTTTTTTGAATGAACAGATTTATGATAGCCAATCTAGTCTATGCTGTAGTCAACTAAAAATGGATATATTTCTCTGTCATGATCAGAAGTCTGCAGTATTTAACACATTTCCTCTAAATACTGAATATCTACTTTAGGTGGTCTATAACAACATCCTAAAAGAAGTGATTGGTATGAGATAAATTAATCTCTGTCCAAAGCATCTCAATAAATATATTCATGAGGTTGTCTCTCAATTTAGCCAGTCTATAATTTTGAATATAAATTGCACCAACATTAGCTATTTCTATTATAGCTATTTCTATTTTTTCTATGAATACTGCAATTTCATTATCGTATAGTGATGTATCTAAGTTAGGGTTGTAAATCATAAGTTTAAACATGACACAATATTATATCAGTTCCATGTACAACAGTGTGATATTTGCTGATATCACAAAGATTAACTGAATTGATAAAGAAACCCAGAGTGATGTATTGTTACACCCTTAATCTAAGTGTGCTTCTAAAGTGTGTGTAGACATTCTCCGTAGTAAGCAAGCAATTGACCTTGTGAATTATATTTTCAAGGCTTTATATATTTAGATGTGAAATTTGTAACCATTTAGTCCTTTCAAATTGTCATGATAACTCAATTATCAGTATGAAAAGGTAACAATCAGAAGTATTAAACCTGTGGAACAGATGAATCATATCCCAACATCTCTCCTTGATTTCACATGATCATAACTAATAACTGCATACTACAATGGTAATAAAGTACGTTACATACAGTACATACTGTTAGCTTTTAGCAGACATACACATGATGATACCTTTAGGGTAGAGCCTACATTAGGTTTATAAAAGTTAAAAAATATGCTCTTTATTGAGAAAGAGCATGACTTAACTGTACCAACATTGTCAAAAGAGACTACATTATACACTCTTGCTTATCTGATAATATAATGATGCACAAGAAAGTGTGGTGGCTGTTATCTAAACGAATAAATGCTGATCAGCTTGGAAAGGCTGCTTCATGCAATATATGCAAAGTGACCAGGGCGTGGAGTTTTAAGCGACAAGGTAATTGAATAAGGCAGCAACCCCAGCGTAGATATTCTGGAGGTAGGCCCCCAAACCATTATAGAAATTGTGTGCTTCACAGGGTTTTCCTGACTCAAAGGTATTGCTGGCAAACACTGATGTAGTATCAACTTAATAAAACCCTCTTGAGGAACATGCTGACTCATGAAATTGAGGATATGCAGACTCACAGATCAAAATATTTTATATCTGATAGTTTGACGCAAACATGTGGATGCTACGTATATCACCAGAAGACATCAGCGGTAGTAGAAAATTACTCTATCCTCCTCCACATGAATCAGGACAAGTGCAATGCAAAATTAAAGGTCAGATGATGACAAGAAGCAATGAAACATAAATCACACATCAAGTCATCAACAGTGGATCTGTCACAAAGGACATAGCAGTGAGAGTGTTCAGAGGTAATGGGCAGAGGCGTACACCCGTGAAACATCACATGATTATTGCTTTAATATCATCTGTGATTATGAAGCACCTGCCCCTGATTGATTTCCTATGAGAAGCAGGAAATGCCTCGTGATGAGCACCGCAGGATCGCAGGGAAACGCAAGTAGCAGCGAGAGCAAGAGCAAAGGCGCACTTCCTGGGGGCTTGGTATAAACCACACACTATCTGTGGTATAAACAACAATGTGGCTACCGTATTTATGCCAAGATGATGTTATGTTGAATGTTGATGGAGCAGCTACAATGTTAGCATATCCTGGCACTGATCAATCCAAACTCCATTCAGAAAACAAGCATTTTAAAAGTAGTTTTCTTTTCATCTTGCGAACACGGGACATAGTGTGAATTCAAACTTTTTACAAATCAGCATCATTATGTAGTTATTTCAGCATCCTTTTGATCTGTTTATTACAGTTAAATCACAGCACAGTCTGTTTATTTGGGGTTTATACCTCTGTAGCGACGGTTAGCTTGCTAGATACAGTCAATACAGCCCAGTGAAATTCGCACACCACTGCCGAATGAATCTAAATCTGAGCAAAATATTGACATTTGTAAAATACAATCAATAGTCTGTGTCATAAAAAGATGATAAACATTGGCCAACTCTAATGAGTTGACTAAAAACAATGGAACAAAAATATAGTGAGGGGGCATTTCACAGAGCAACTTCCAGCAGTTATGAGACTTGCTCTTATTGTTTATGGATAATCTTGCTTTGTTCAGAGGTTGCAGAGCAGTCTCTACTCTCTGAAGTACATTCAGTAGGATTACTTGAAGTGCCTGAGCATGTGTTCTTTATTGCTTCACCATATCCAACATGCTGATGGTCTACAGATGACGGTCTGTACGAGTCAGGCCAGCTGCCCTTGCTGTACACTAAAGAGAAGGCTAAAAGTCAGGGGGCAAGCTGACAGAGGGAGGGGCAGGTTGTCTCCTATTACTGCACTGTCTGCCTTAACTCAGCCAGACTTGTTTTTCCTTTTCCCAGTCTCTTTGCTTTTCGTATAACTACAACACCTGCTGCATGACCCTCTCCTTACTCCTCTCCCTAAAGTCGACCTTTAGGCCTATAAGAAAAGATTGGAAAGTCAGGTGTGTGTGGCTAGTGAGTAAAGAATGGCACGCTGAAGCTGGTGGTGTTAGTGTTGATCCACCCAGGGGACAGCCAACAGGTCCTGGGGGATTAAGCTAAATAAAGAAGCAGTCATCACTAAAACACTTAGGCCTAGTGTTGATAATGTACCTTCCATTTGTAAGTTTTTCTAATGTTTTATTGTTTAATAAGTATGTTATTAACTCAGCGTCACTATCTGACTAGATTAGGGTGACCACATCCCAACAAGTCAAATATGGGACAAAGACTATGTTTGTGTGGGACAATGTGGGACACATCCCCATTGATAAAGTTGATAAATAATGTCTAACTTAAAAAAAGGTACACATTTTTATTCTGCCCCTTACCTCATAACATTTCTGTGCTTTGCCTGAAGGCATCCATTGACCAGCACATCTCTTTTATAGCCAAAGTTGTATTTGCATTTCTTTATCTTTGTGGTAGTTTCCATCATATTTGGCCTAAATCTGCATAGTGAATTGCAATTTTGCCAGCATGTAGTATAGCAAAGTCGGTGAAATGTTAATGTGTGCTTGACCCACGTGTATGCAGTTTGATTGACAGTAAACAAAGTCCTGTGATGAAAGCCTTCTCTGCTTTCTTCACAGCCACTGGACAAAAGCCAGATTTAAAAAAAGTGTCTGTCCTGCAGTGGTCTGACTTTTGAAAACTAGAGCCTATGAAAATGTGGGACGTTGTCTCTCTATGTGGGACAACAACAACTGCGATAAAAATCCTGTGCTGTCCCTCATAAAGTGGGACATCTGGCCACACTAGCCTGAATGGTGTTATGTTATGTCACATCAAGTGCAGCCACAAGATAAGATAAGATATTCCTTTATTAGTCCCACAGTGGAGAAATTTACAATTTATTTTTTTTTTAAGATAAGATATTCTTTAAAAAAAAAAATCCTGTGTCTTAAAACAATATCCTGTGATAACAGAAAATATTTAACTACATTCTGTTGTAAATAATTGTAACTGCAAATATGTAACTAAGAGGAAGGAATACTTCCTGTATTTACAAGAGCAGAGCCCAGAGACGTTACAGCTGTATTTAGTAGAAATACAGTACATCTCAACTAAATCACACTTCATTTCCTGAATAATAGTTACCACTCCCACATTACAGTTACAGCTCCTGCATTACAATTGTTAATGTTTCGGTCCCTCACCATCTCTTACTTTGCACGTATGCATCTTGCTCTATAATCACAATATAACTGACCGATGTGAACATAACAGACTGAAACTTACACTGAAACAATTGTAATCAAACTGTTAGTGATCAGTATCTTGTCATTCAGTCCATCATCATTGAAACGTCACTTTTGATGGCTCAATTAAGTTATATGAAGGCTGAGAGGCTACAGCTTACACCATGGTTTATTATTAGCTATGTAGTGTAATACTAGTGGATCATATAGCTCATATTTAATGGCCGACCTTTGACAAGGTTGCAAAACCTTCTGGGTGATTTGTTGGTGCCTTTAAGAATAACTACCCTTTGAAAGTCTATTTGTCATTTGACTGTTTGTGTTTTTTAGAGCTTGTTGTGTTTTCAGATATGATGGAACACTACAACACGGAGCAGTACAGCTATGTTTTTCAATGTACTTTTGGCATGAAATAGAAGTGAAGGAAAGTGAGACTAACTTTGCTCTGGAGTAGGAATATGTCAGTGGACCCACATTTTTATTACAGTACATTAGGATGTCAGATAGACCTGCTATCCTGTCCCGTCGAGTCAATGTCCAGGTTGTCAGCTGTGTGTCTGCCTGGCGTAACGATACTCTGTCTCTGTCCAGATTAACGATAGCGATTGTCCAACAAACGGTGTGAGTCTTTGCACTACGTTAGCAGCTGCTAGCTACTAGTGTTGCTGGTGGCTTCGTGCCCGCTGTAGCGCAACTTCAGCGAGTTGGCGGGGAGTGTGGGTTTGGTGGTGACGTTATAGCTGTATGGGTGTAGCAGACAGTTTGTCTGTGAATAAATGCTAAGAGGCTACAAGCTACAGCTCCTCAACTTAAGTGCAGAGCAAACTTCCTGTATCTGCGCTGGCTCACTCTTAAGGTGGACCAGCTTTTCTCCTTAGTGATGAGCTGCTCCTCCACATTTTTCTCAGCCTTTTAATTAATTACTATTTCTTTTAACCAATTAACAGCATTAACAGGTTAGAATACTTAAACAAATGCAGTTAAACGTCAACTATTAACATCCCTACACCAGAACCTCACATACTTTGGAAAAGAAAAGACAAGACATACCACTAAACCTACTCAAGTGTTGCTTTTAGCAAGCTTTTAAAATACAAACATTTGGAAAGTACATAATACGTTGTATTCCTGCAAGAACATTCTCTTGTATTAGTGATTTTAGTCATTTTAAATTATTAATGTTATTTGGCTCACTCAGAGGCCATCCTTTCCATAATAACACTACTGTCGGAGCAACAAAAATCAGACGGCAGCTGGCGGTATCACAGTTTTGCACTCTGCATCTCACGTTACCACAGTTTTACAAGCATGTCAGAGAACTACAGGTAACTTCAGGTAATGTAAAAACATGTGTTTCTCTCTAGATCCAGTGTTTGATTTGTCCATTCTGGGCTGCTGTCAAAACATGGTGGACTCTGTGAAGAGGACCCGCTCCCTATGTAGGTATAAATGCCTCATTCTGAGTTAACGAAAACGATGATTTGAAAACATAGCTATGAATAT
Source organism: Pterois miles (assembly GCA_947000775.1). Lineage (NCBI taxonomy): Eukaryota > Metazoa > Chordata > Actinopteri > Perciformes > Scorpaenidae > Pterois > Pterois miles. The sequence continues at coordinate 8,464,448 of CAMQGK010000144.1, read as the reverse complement.
CATATTCCATTTCTACAAATAGATCCCCCAAAATGTTACACACTGTTCCTTTAAGCTACAATTGTCTCAGAAGACTAAAAACATTTCTTAAGATAGTCATTTGTAATGATGGCGTAGAAATAGAAGATCCTGTGACAAAACTGGTACATAAATAGGCATACAAATACTACACAAAGAGCTTCAAAAGGCTTTTTTGATAAACCAAAAGAAAAATAATGGATGAAATGAGAAAATCTAAGGGATGGAAACATCTGGGCCAACAAAATCCATCAAAGCAGTGAGATTTGGGAGCAATGGGATAATTATATAGTTTCCCTAAAAAATTATTAGATGCAGAAACTCAAATTTTGACGATTACTGCTGCTGTTCGTCGTAAATGTGAACGTTTGATTTTAGTCAAACCTGAAAAAAAATCTAAACCATTATTTTTCCCATTTGTACATTTATACCTCAAATATGGAGGTGAAATCTGAAAGTAATCACAAAAACATCCATCATGTTGTAAACAGTAGTAAATATAAAACAAGTGTCCCTGAATGCCACCAACTCTTTGCTCAATGAGCTGTTTAAAAGCTGTCTGTGGTGACGCTGATGACCTGCGGCTGCACTCTGTTCCTGTTACAGCTGAAGAGCCAGGCTGCCCTCCTGTGGCGGTAACGCTTCGACAGCAGCACATAGAGCACAGGGTTGATACAGGGGTGCAGGTACTGCAGCACAGTACAGATGAAGTAAAACATCTCCCAAGCCTGTCCGTGGCGATACAGCCCTAGGTACACACAGAGCTCCAGCACATAACCAGGCAGCCAGCACACTGAGAAGGTAGCAGCAGCCAAGAACACCATGACAGAGGCACGGCGGGTGTTCCTGGCACTGGACACCGACATTACAGGACTCTTGTGGAGAAAAAGAGCCAGCCGGACATAGTTGAAGGCGATGACTAGCATTGGAACAAAGTAGTAAAGTACAAACTGGCTCAGGACCACTTGGTAGTGGTGCTCATGAATGGTTGGAAGGCAGAAGGTGAAGTTGGCGAGGTTTGGGCCCAGGCTCTCTTTTGTGGCAAACATACGCAGGGGCAGGCTGATGAAGAAGCTGAGGGCCCAGACCAAGACAAACATGAGGATCACCAGGTCCATGGTGGGCGGCTGGTACGGGTTGGTGATGATCATGGCGCGGGTCATAGACACGGCACACAACGAGTAGGTGCTGGCAGCCAGGCTGAAGGCCAGCAGGAACTGGTAGACCTTACAGGATGTGTCACCCAGAGGCCAGGAGTGACTGACAGCGGAGTGCAAGGTGAAGGGGATGAGCAGGAGGGTGAGGAAGTCGGCCAGAGTCATGCTGAGGAGGAGGATGTCCAGGCGGTTCTTACGCAATGTGTTGTACTTGGCAAACAAAGAGAAGACCAGCAGGTTGGCACAGAGCCCGATGCCCAGGATCACGCCACAGGTACAGGCAAAGATCAGCACATAGGTATTGGGAACAGCCATATTATCACCGACTTGACATCACCTTTCAAATAAAAAACAAGCATTTATTCATCATTTATGTTTAGGTTTAGTTGATTGACGAAATCATATTTTGCAACTATTTTTATGATCTTTTCAAGCCGCCACCACATGATCAATGGTAAAATCGCTCTGTGCCATTGTTTTCCTATGGAAAGAGCAGGCGGGAAACGCTACCATTGGCATGGCGCACCACCCAAAACTGCCACTGAGTACTGCGCTCAAAGTTCTAATTATTTTAACTTTGACCTTGGTTGCCGTTGACCTTTCAAAGCACAGCTAATGAGATAACAGCTACAGCTGTTGCCTAGGAACAGTGAAGTAGCTTCCTTGCACCCTTTTTAATGACGTATCATACCTGTGTTGAGCTTTGCCTCTGCAAGGCCCTGCCCCCTACCTCGTGGTGAGCAAAAGCAAATTTCTTTATGATTTCTTTATGTCAAGGCAGCTTAATTGTTGAAATTTTGCTGGTTCCAGCTTTTCAGGATTTAACGCTTTTCTTTGTCTCATATGGCTGTAAAGTTAATATTTTGGTAAGTTTAACTATTGGCTAAACAAAGCAAGACAAACTTTGTCATATTGGCCTCTGAAAACATAATGGGTATTTTTTGCTATAGTTTTTTGTACACAAAACATTATCATCTAATTGATAAAATGTCATTAATATAATCATTATTTGGAGCTCTATTTATGGTATTAGTGAAAGAGGAAACTAGAGCTGCAACAGTTAATCGATAAGTTGTCAACAATTAAACTAAACTATTTTGATAATCAAGTAATAGGTTTGAGTAATTTTTTTAAGAAAAAAAAAAAGACAAAATTTTCTAATTTCAGCTCCTTAAATATGAATATTTTCTGGTTTCTTTACTTCTCTGTGACAGTAAACTAATTATCTTAGCTGTGGACAAAACAAGACATTTGAGGACGTCATCTTGGGCTTTGAGAAGCGTTGCTCAAACTTTTTTTACCATTTTCTGACATTTTATAGACCAAACAACTTATCGATTAATCAAGAACATAATTGACAGCTTAATCGATGATGAAAATAATCGTTAATTGCAGCCCTAGAGGAAAGATAGATTTCCTATCAAGACATAAAACCTTTGTTATGCTAGCATGGTCAAAATGCATTTTTTGTTAATAAAATAGCATCTGAAAGGCTTATACAGACCCATAGTGATTGGAAATGTACTATATATATACTGAGATATATCATAATGTCACCAAAACACACAATGTAATATCCCTAAAATAAAAGGTACATGGTTTTTACATAGCAACAGCAATATGCTTGTCTGCTAAGATACAAAAATTTTGACAGCTACTCTTAACTGCTGTATATTTGGACTGATAGTGTAATTAACTGTAAGAAGTGTTTGTCTGATCAGAGGTCATTGAATTGTAAAATGGTGCCAGATGTAACAACTCTCCATCATCTAGACGTACTCACCATCGTCGTTCCTCAAAGCAGTATCTTCAGGCTCACGTTTGTGAGTGAGCTATCCTCATAATGTTAACTTGTATTTCACTGGTGTCCATCCTGTTAAACTGGACTGATGAAGGGAGAGGTGGCAGCCTCTCAGGACTCATTACAAAGTGTGATAGCTGAATGTGAAGGGAAGGAAGGCAAACATCACTTGGGTCAAATTGATTCTGGTTGACTTGGTTTAAAGAGAAACGGCCTCAGACCAACTGCTCAGGGAACAGTGATGTACTATACATGCCTGTTTTGTCATTGTTATTAGAGGATGTGTATATTTTAGTTGTTTTAACTATTTTAATTTTATTAGCCACTGCACTTGTTGAACTAAAACAGTCTTTTAGAGACTATAAAAATACCTCATGGAGTGAGACTGTGTTGCTGTTTGTATAAACTTGTATTGACCTTTCCTAACCTGTTAAAGCCTCTCTGTTTATTAGGATTTCATTCACACTGTATGAATTATATTTAAAAATGAGCACTCTCCAAAGAAAAAGATACCAGTCCATTGATTACGTTCTCTGTTCCTCCCCTTCTCTGGAGATATTAATGTCTCTCTCCATTGTTTGATTGATTTGTTCGGTGTGAGTTGCAGGCTCCTGACGGCGGCTTTATCAGCCTTTCCACAGCATTTATGACTTGGTGTCAGCTAATGGCCTTCAGTGTACACTGCTGCTCTTAGCACAGGATATAGCTGATGCTGATGCATTTGCTAACCCCTCCATTAGCAGTGTCGGTGCCATTCAGTCAGTGGCTGTTAAAAATGCCACATGTTCTCAAGTGGGACATTAACAGCTTCATCGTGCTCTGTCCGTGCCCAAAAGTCAACAAAAACGTTCATGTCCTTCATCCATTCATCCATCTTCAACCACTTATCCCGTTAGGGGTCACGGAGGGGCTGGAGCTGGTCCCAGCTGGCATTGGATGAAGGCCAGGTATACGCTGGACAGGTCGCCAGTCCATCGCAGGGCTAACACATAGACACAGACAACCATTCACACCTACGGGCAATTTAGAGTCAGCAGTTAATCTAAATTGCATGTCTTTGGACTGTGGGAGGAAGCCAGAGCACCCGGAGAAAACCCACTCCAACACGGGGAGAACAAGCAAACTCCACACAGAAGAGTCCCAAGCCGGAGTTGAACCTGCGACCCTCTGGCTGTGAGGCGAACCACTGCCCCACTGTGCAGCCCCATTCATGTCCTTTTTATAGTAAATTTTAATAGCCTTTTTTGACCCAAATGTTGCTCTTCTTATTTCTTTTCTCTGTACCTCTTTAGTAAGGTCAGAGGTCATGATGAAATATACAAACCAGCACCTTAAAAACTGAAAGGGAATTATATGCTCAAAGACACTTCAGCAGGACAGATACTTACTGCTGATTGAACTCAGGCCCACAGTCATTATATGTCAAGCTACTGATTCTTCATGAAGAGGCTGGTAGTGCATACAGGAGCATACATACTCTCCTTATCAACTTCAAATTTTATTGATAAAATGGGTGCAGATTAGTCTGCTTTGCAGGCATAGATTTTGTATTACCTTGTATATCATTCACATAATTTTATTCACAATAAAGCTGAAATAATTTGTCAACTAATTGATTAGTCCACAGGAAACCAACTACTTTGATAATCTATTTTCAATTCAATTGTTTGAATCACTTACAAGCAAAAACACCAAACCATTTTCTGCTTCCAGATTGTCAAATGTGAAGGTTTGCTGCTTTTTCTTGTCTTATATGATCAAATACTGAATATATTCCACTTTTGGGCCACACAAAACAAGCTATTTAAAGAGGTAACCTTGGGCATTTTTCACTGATTTCTGATATTATATCAACAAAAGGACTTATTGAAAATAATACTATATGATATTAGAATATTATATAACTTTCTGAATAAATTGTTGGGTCAATAAAATGCCATAAAATAGTGAAAATGCTTGTCATTTTCCCCCGGTGACATCTTCAAATGTGTCTTCAAATCTTCAAATTCAAATATATCGCAAAAGACAATTATAAGCAGAAAATCAAGGAAATGTTTAGCATCTCCTCAATTACCTGTAAAATAATTTTAGCTCTAGCTCTTATTAGACTTGCTACAATAGTCTGTGGTACCAATGTTAATCATATTATATTACTTGAGTATAAAACCCATTTAGTTCATTTTCGCACATCAGCGCCCACGTTCAGCAAATAAAAAAACTCTGATTTATAAAATGCGAAGCACATTGTCGGACAACAAAGGTGGATGCTAAAATTAGAAACTGAAAGTGTTATTCACTTATCATGTGATGAAAGTATGGAGAGTTGACCGACAAGATCATGGTAGAGGATTTGATGTCAAAGCGATAAGCAAACTTCATTTGGCTATATTTTGGATTTAAACCCAGTGCTAATAGGGAACCTGAAAACGTTAATGATGCAATCTGTTAACTTTGAACTTTGTCTGATGGTGGTGGCAACCTCTGGAGGTAACTCTGATCTACACACACACTATCAAACACATCAGGGATTCCACCGAACAAGGCTGTACCACATGTGATGCGGCTGTTAGAGCTGATCGCAGCCATTAAACAATAATGGGCCACGCAACCATCCAGTGTTAAATATTAAAGTAAGTGCTCTACACATATTGAGCATCACTTGCGAATATCTTTTTCTTGGAAAATATCTGGTATAATCGGTAACACCAATGACATGCCATCATAAATGAGCTGTACATTTGAGACACATGGCCGCTGAACAAAGACACCATGATTCAAAAAATGTTTCTAATGGCTACACTTTTAATGTTTGATTAACTGGAAACATGTACAGTATGCCCTCAGTGCAAGTGAAGAACATTAAATGAGTCTGACAGCCCCTGACTCGGGCTCTTTCTATAAAAATAAACTATAATGTGACATGGTGAGAGTGGATTTGTTGAAGCATCCAATAAGTTACAAGTCCATGAGGGATCTAAGGTGGGAAAGGAAAGCAGGACCATCAAAAAGAAACATCAAAATAAAAAGTCAACCACAAAAGAACATGTACAGGATATAACTAAAGTGCATTATGGAATTTAGTCAGCAGCACTGTGATACATTCACAAAATAAATACACACTTTCAAAGTGAAATAAATTATGGCAGAACGGTTGGAACAGATGTAAGCAGTGAACAGTTTGTATGTAACTTGATGTTCACGATAGTCAACACATATAGAGCCAAACAAAAGTAGACCACTCAGCCTCCCAATTTTGTGAAGTTACATTATATTCAGGCAATAAATAGTTCCTCCTATGATCTACTCGTGCACACAGCTGGTTAGAGATGTCAACATATGGCTTTGTTTTGGAGTCAAAGTTACAGATGCCTACAGATGTTCCAAATAAATATGGACCTAAGAAGATATTAATTGATAGTTCACGAAACTTTGTGATCGAAAATACAAACACAGCAAAATATTATCTTACAAGCACAGCCCGGGACTGTAATATGAAGTGACTGAGACAGCCATGGGTAGGGTCTCTCAGATCCCAGTCTAGTTGAACTATGTCAGTGTCTTAGTGCAGTACCATATAAAGGCTTTTTACAGTCTCTTAGCCAGGGCACTGCGTCCTTCACGGCTTCTTTGTTGAGACAGAACGTGCTCGTCTCCGCTTCTTGTCGCTCTCTCTGCGTCGGCCTAACCTCACCTTTTTTTTTTCCTCTTGGTGGCCACTTTTAGTGGCTGGTCCTTATAAGCCAGAGCCTTGTTGGTCTCCTGGGGCAGGTTAGGGCCCTCTCTGTCCAGCCTGAACCTGTCAGGGAGGTTCTTGGTGGCCCCTGGGGGCTTCTCGAGCAGGGCATTCCCACTGAAGGTTTGGCTCTGGGTTCTGCTCTGCACAGGTGGAGCTCGCTCGTCGGCAGTGTGCACCTCCTCCAGCAGCTCTTGCAGCCACATGCGGCGCTTGAACTCCTGCAAGGAGCGGCCCTTGTCATGCATCAGCTGGGCGTGGCTCACTGACCTCTTCCTTAAAGCGTGAAAGTGAACAGACAGTCAGATCAACAAAGGTTGCATTAAAGTTCACTTTTTTATAAATGTGTCACAAATCTGTTTTTTTCCACTATTACCAGTGAAGCAATCATATCTGAGATAGCACCAGCAAAAGCTCACAATTTTCTTTTTGTTTGACTTTTTTTTTTTATTTTATTTTATACCACAGTGTTTAGCTTCTGTTTTTAGAAGTGGTGGAAACTGAAATGTAAGGTCAGGCACCAGGAAACCTCAGTACAGTAGGTGGCAGCATAAACAAGTCTGTGAGAGCCATCACTAATCTGAGCTCCAGACCCCAAAAAAACAGAGATGAAACAGAGAAAACCTTCGGTAGTTTAACATAATCTGATTAATTAACTGTAATTGTATTTTCTAAATCCAAATAATGGGAATCTCTCAAAAATGTTGCTTCACCACTTTTAAGTATTAACTTTTCTTTCATTTTTTTTAAGTTTCATATTGCCTAATGTTAAATTACTTTTCTTTGGTCATCAAAATTAATAAAAAAGCAACTCACATTCTGCTACTAAGTGCATCAACTGGTCTCCCATCAAGAGTCACTGGGGAGCACAGCAAGAGCACTGCCAGACTCCACTGATGAAGCACAACTATAGAGCACATCCTTGAGCTTAAGATCTGAAGAACACAAGAAATATTATATCAGTCACTTCAACAAATTAAATAAAGCTTTGTTTTATGAACTTCCACTAAATTTTTTTGTCAGTAGCAGTGTAAACAGCTGAAAAATGACACCGTTCCTAAGTATGTGAGATCTCTCAGGCAGCATCAGTTATGCCAGCAAACAGTTTATTAAAGTAAAGAAACATAGACTTACATGGTGTGAATCTTTACAGAGAAAATCCACAAAAAGCTCAATCTTCAAGCTCTTAAGAGATGATCTTTTTGCAAAAAATAATTTTAAAAGTAAAAATTATTCTGCCCAATACAATTTGGCCAGTTCAAAACTTATGTCCAGATCCATTGGTGTGAAGGCAGCCTGGGGAAATCCCCTGTCACTCTGCTCCATTCATTTGCCTCCCCACAGTGTGTGGCAAGCTATTTATTTCTCCCAGCGTCCCAATTGAAAGAGAGATAAAGATGGAAAGAGCAGCAGCAGCAGCCCATCAGCTGCAGCGCTGCCACTCCACCCAACGTTGCAGTAATCTCATGAAGAGTAACGATGAAGCATCTTCTCTGGTGGCCGCAGCCAGAGAGCAGGGCTGAGAGGGGTTTTTACAGTCCAGCACTGTGTGAGTCTGTCTGAGAGAGAGAGAGGCACAGTGAGAAAGCCAAACTCCTCTTTGGGTGAAGATGCAGGCACTACCTTAGCCCCTACCCATTAAGTCTAGTCCTAACACCCTCCCCTCTTTCCCTTCCCCCTTACCCTTCAAACACACCTGCTGTGACAACAAGGTGGCGCACATGTAACATCCAAAGACTTTACTTAACACAAGCTTAGTTTTTAATCAGTTTCCAATTATTATAGATGTACTTTCTAAATAAAGTCTACTAATCATTTCATCATAAAGAGGTCAGAAGTGACAGGTGTGAACCAGTGGAGGTAATCATGGTTTACCAAGCAGAGTGTATAAGGGGAGGGGCAGGGTTACTCCAAAGTAAACAGCCAGGCCTAACCACTTTCCCAGGGGAGAATGACCATAACCTCAGAGAAACCCAACCCACAGTCGCTCACTGCAGACCATTCAATTCACCTCCACTCTGCCTCAGCAAACCAGCTCACCACCGAATGGTTACAGTGGGCTCTGAGGTATCTCTCAAATCCAGCTAATAAGGAAAGTGGAGAGCTTTGCATTGAGGCAGCCGTATACAATCCCAGGTGCACTATGTAGGTCTGAAGTCTGAGCAACATTTGTGATTTTACTGAAAACGTATTAAATACGTGCATTATAGTTAGGTAGTCTGATGTAAGTGTCAGCTCTGTGGCTAAAAGTGCATGTATTTTTAGTATCATATTGATTGACAGCATGACATGCCCAAGTGTAGTAGTACATGCTGCATGGTTAATTTCAAGTACTTAAAGCAGCAATGGGTAGTTATTATTTTTATAAAACGGTCACTATAGCACCATAGACAGTAGTGTGTGAGACAAGTAATTTGCTTCTCCGGTGCTCCTAACGGCATCTGCAAGATTTCACAGACCGGAAGAAAACAACCAATCAAAACCGAGGAAGATGAAAATATGTGGCCACTGTGTTGTATTGGGGAAGACTGAAGGGACATAACAGTGATCAGCCTTAATTTATTAAAGTATAGCAAACGCTCAGGTTCAGGCAAAGTCGCAAAATAATTTTTAGATGTGTATAAAGTGTGCATAACAAGAGATGAATGTATATAAATTTGTCAAAATTACAATCCAAATATTCGTCAGATTGCATTGAAGTCTATGGGATCTTTACCTTTCATTCCCCCAAAAGGGGACATGGCCTTGATTTTTTTGTGAAGTACATGTATGTGCACTCTGTTGTGTAGTTATTGAGATTTTTCATTCTGAACCAAAGCATTGGGCTGCTACCATCCTTAGAGCTGCAATGCCATCATCATCATCAACAAAATCAATTGCAACCTGCAATGTTTGATCTTAAACATTGTCCTGGAAGTCAGGACCATAACTTCTGTATGTTGCTTCGCTTTTGAATATTTGTGATCTTGAATCTCACAGTCTGCAAATTATTTCCACATAATTCGTGGTAGGTACAATACAAACATGTTCTCGAGTTTGTTCGAAGTGATCTCTGCGTAAAATGTAATTGGACTCAAATGAACTAGAACAAGAACATGGCTGTATGTGTACTCAGGGTTCATGTGAGTCCCTCAGTTGTGATTAAAGTTAGTTTAGGTCTGGCAGCAGATTGTTCTCAAACCAGTTAAATGTTCCTGTGATTCATATCTGGGTCATGACCCATCAGTTAAAGAACAATAGTACAGCCTGTGCTGTGGATGCAGTAAGTACACTCTGACATTGTTAATGATGTGGCTCTAGGGATATCAGTACTGGTCTGTCGGCTAGTCGGGCTTCCTGTCCACTTCTTGACTTCCTCTTGAAATATCTCAAGAACCATTTGATGGATTGCCATGAAATTGTATATAGACATCCATGGTCCCCAGAAGATAAACCTTACTGATTTATATACTATTTGTAGTGCTGCCAGCACTATATGACATATTGACTTTAGTGAAATGTCAAATGAATAGTCAAATGAAATTTGGTACAAGCATTTGTGATCCCCAGAAGATGGATCCTAATGACTTTTGTGATTCCCTGATTTTTCTTGTAGAGCCATCTGCATGTCAACGGTTTCACTTGGTACAGATAGTGTACTATCTAGTGTAGATAGGGTAGTGGTGATCCTTTGACTTTTCTGTGGTTTCTGTGGTTTCTGTGGTGGTAATCTGTGGTTTTGAGTGAAATGTCTCTACTAACTTTTTATTACCATACCATTTGGTTCACAAATTCATGTCCTTCTCTGGATGATGATTATGGTAATGCTTTTGGTGATCTCTATGCACTCTCATCATTATTTAGGTCAAAATTTTGAATACTTTGGTTTAAGGCCAAATGCATTACCATCATCTTCAACTGTACTTTGTGTTTAGTGTTAACTAGAAAATGTTAGCATGCTAAATAGGAATGCTAATTTTTTTAGTTAGTATGCTTTTTTGCAACCAGAAGAGTGACAAGAGCCTGGAGCTGCATAGAGCCAAATGCTGAGCAAGACATGTTTAGGCAAACAAAATGTTATAATTTAATTTTCATGATCTGAGAACACAGTGAGAAAGGGTCAAAACTGGAAGAAAAAAACACCAGACCACACAACGCTGTAGTATTAACCTTTCAATCACAAGGTAGTCACGCCCTACAACATACTCCACTTTAAGGTCTATTTGACTCTAAATGGGACCATAATTTACTAAATGAATATCATGCTATGTTTAAGAAGACTTGAAACTAGCGATTGAGACCCTAAACAATACAATACTACAATTTTTACTGAGGTAATAAATCGCGTGAGAAGTAGGGTCATTCTGTCATTTCTATACAATCAGACTTCTTTTTGCGACCAGAGGAGTCGCCCCCTGCTGGCTGTTAGAAAGAGTGCAAGTTTAAGGTACTTTGACTTCACCTTTCAGACTTAAGAGTTGCCCACTGATTGTGCCTAGGCACAACTTTTAGGTTTTTGGTTCTTTTGAATCTCATTCTCTTGCTAAATATATTCTCTGGTAATATAATACTGTATATGCATAATGTAGTACTGCAGTATTTAACATAGATACAATATGAATATACTGTGTCTTTGCCTTTTTTTTAAGGATTCATAGTTAAAAATGTTTGCGAGGTGACTAAGATGAATACAGTCCATTCAAAAATCCTGAGTCATTTATGTGGTTACTGCACCTACTTGCACTGTTTTACTGGATGGAATAACTTGCATTACTCCTCATGAATAAAACCTATAAATTATTTCTGCAAGCAGTGATGATTAGTAGAATCACTTCAGGCTAGACTGTAGACCAGTTGGTGGTAAATTACTTAATAGAGGGCTCAGTATTTTACTAGCAGTCATGATTCAATTCAGCAAGGGGTCCAGAAGGGGTTTGGGGCTGGAACAAATATATGGCAGACCCCCCCTGCTGTCTCCAAAATTCAGCTTTCTTCTGTTTCCAGCGAGTCTGCCTCAAACTTCCAACACTTTAATATTCGTTGGGGAAAAAATACCTCATTTGATTCCATTCTGCAAAGACTTTACCTGCAAAAAAATATGAAAAAAATCCCATTTCCTGGCAGACGGCAGCGTAGGGAACGGGAGCCAGGAAAGCTGCTTTTGATTCATGCTAAATTGCACTCTCAACATAGAGCAGTATTCCCGTCCGTTTTTCATCCTTTTCACACTGCACCTACTTCACACATACAGAACATAATATACACACCCACCCACCCTCCTGTTCCAGGCATCTAGCTCACACACACTCTGCATCCAAAGAAACACCCTCATTTCATGCATAAATTCAGAGTTCGGCATCTATTTTTGGATGTGTTGTACCCATTCCCTCTTATTGGCCCACCCAATTATGTCATAAATCCATGCTTTAGTTGCAGCAACAGTTCCTGCTTTTGTTGTGGAGTTACGTTCACAGTCACCATGTACTTGGCATGTACATTAGTCAGTGTTAATTCCCGTGCAAGTCACACTCTGGTGCTGTCAACGTTCTCTATTATTTTATTACTATTTTACAGCACCACTCCCCTTTAACACTATCCCAGCTTTAGTGAAATTTGAACTTTACAGTTAAGTGAAAAGTGAAGACATGTACACTAAAAAATTTTTTTAAAAAATCATTCACTGCTGTGTCTGTTAAACATGACATTCAACAAACTTATATAACACCTCAAATGTCAGCTATTGCCATATATTTAGCTGCAAAGAACAGAATCAAAGGTTTTACAGTGTATTTGATAATGGTCCTTTTATGATGCACTGAGGGCTGTGATTGCTTGGCCATTTGTTCACATGAGAACTTAAGGTTTGTTATCCTGGAAAACCTCACTTGAAAAATGACTTTTGCAGAGTTACTTTCCCCTCATAATGGTTTTTTAACGGTGAGTTACTGTACGGTTCGTTTCAGTCATTTCATCTGAGGCATGCTTTATAATGTCATATTGTGGGTAGATGGAAGAGTTTTCTTCTAATCATTCACACCTACCAATCATAACTGTCATCCCAGGAATGCTATTTATTCCTCTTTACCTTTTTCTGGTTCAGCCATTTTCAACAGCTCTGCTACTGAGGCAGCGTTTTATTCATAAAAGCTCAGGAGATGAAATTTAAAATTGATGCACTTTGTTTTCTTTTCAGTTGGTGGTTTATTGGTGCTTAAAATGTGTCACTTTAAATCTGGAAGCTCAAATTCAGCTGTTGAAGAATAGCTCTTCATTTGATTTGCTTTGGGACACAGCAAAGTTACAATGCTGTGAACTTCAGGTGACTTTGTTTAAATAGTGATTCATTTGATTAGATGGACAGCTCTGGAAATGGAAATCAGTTGTTTACGATTTCCATTAAATTGTTCTTTACTCTGGCTGTTGTATCTGCTGAGGCTGTAAAATGCTGTCACCTCCGTCTGTCAAGAAAAGACCATGAAATGTGGCTGAAAGCTCCAGAAAAAATTAGTAAGCAGGTTTTGAGTTAAGTGTTTTGTCTGAACAATATTTTGTCCTGTTACTGATAGAATATTTCTGGAATGTTTGCAGATCATGACGAAAGTCGTGATTACATATTCTCACAATTTCTATTGTGACAATGATTCAGTGTTAAAACTTGTACACAATTTTATCCCAGAATATTTCCTGATTGGATTAGTGGTGCTGTGCTACTGAATATAAATGAATGAAGCATCCAGAATTATGTAATCATTAGTGCTGTCAGGCGATTAAAAAAATTAATCTAATTAATTACAGGATTTGTAATTAATTAATCTAATTAATCGCGTTTTAATCTCATACCTGCTAAAAGCCCCCAAATAAAGAATTTGAATTCTAGGACATTACAAAATTGTAGTGCATGACTAATCAATAGAATACACCAAGAAGAGAAGATTTGAAATCCACATTTTTATCGGTTAAGTGTGCTTTATAAATGAAATTCAAAAGAAAAAAGGTCAAGCACATCAGCAAACCAATTAGGCCAGGTGCATTTCTCAAAAATGCAATACAAATACAGTTAAATAAAATAAATAAAATTCAGAAATAAAATAAGGCTGAGTCTCAAATAGGCACATAAGCAGACTCTCAATCAAAATGAATACTAAAGCTGACTCAATACAGCAATTCAAAATGAATAGTATAACATGCCTCTAAATAAGGCAACATCAATAGCAAGATGCCAACAGGCATTTCCTTTAAAAGGGTCAGCTAACGTTACAGGAACTGACAACAGACAGCTCTATGTGTCCTTGAGCCAGTTGCTCAGACAAACAAGCTTGTTTACATTGTCTGAGTGTGAGGCTGCCCTCTTCTTTTCAATGATGTTACCTGCGAGTGAAAATAGTCTCTCACCTGGCCCAGACGTGGCAGCGGTAGCCAGGTAGGAGGAGAGGACAGCTGTTCATCAGCTCCTGCGTAAGCTGCCACCACTCCAGTGGACACTCATGCATTCCAATGCACGGCTCAGCTTTTGTAGCGGGCTAGAGGCCCCTGCTCCTCCTTGTCCGAGTCAGAGTCCAAGTGAAAGGTCCGAGTGGGCTTGCCTCGCTCTCCTGTGTCGCGTCCATCTCTGTTGTCAGTCACCCTGCTTTTGACTAGTGGCGCAGGTACGAAGTGACGCCACTGCAGCCTACGGGTCACTCAATGGGCCAAATTTAAAATGACTGACTTGCCATTCATGATTAATTGCATTAATTTTTATAGCGCGTTAATTTGCAGCGTAATTAATTAATCTAATTAACGCGTTAAACTGACAGCCCTAGTAAACATGTATGAGTGTTTTCGTCTCCTCGTCCCTTTAAAGTTTCTTCATATGACATCCAGAGCATTAATATAGCAGCAAACAACTATTTGCTGTGTAAAGATATAGAGGAGGAATGTCTCCCTGAGCAGATGATGAAGTCTCTCTCCCTCTGTGTGTTGTACGAGCTTGTCTTTGTTGACATAGCCGAGCTGCACTCCCCTCATGTGACGGGTACAGCTCATAACGCTGTCCCGACCGCCGGCGTTGTAGCAGAAGCATAGCACCCACCCATCGGAACCGCTACACACTGTTACCTCTTTTAGTCAGCGCCGTTAGCACAGTTATGCTGTGTTCTCACTACGAGCAAAACCACAACTTTTTCAATGGAAGCCGGTGACATCAACTACAAAACTGACGGCCAACATTTCATGGCGTGATGTGCTATGATATAAAGTTTTTTCAGTGCTCCAATGACGCGATGAAGCATCAACCAATCATGTTTTTCTTTCACCGCGTTCCACCGTGTTCCATCTAGAGATGCGCCGTTAGCAAGTCCACTGCTATTTAATGTCGTAACTATGTCAGCGTGCGCTGCAGAAGCACTTCAGTGGTGATTTGCTGACAATGTAGCTGACCACACAAGCCTTTATGTTGCTTTTGTTGCTCGTAGTATGTTGTCACTATGTTGAGAGCCAAGCAGAGGCAATAGAAATACCCCCAGTCTCGCATTTATCACCTTTTAAAGAATTTCTAATATTGTTGTTAGCCATAGTTATGTGCCAGTTATTATACAGTATTAATACTGTTTTAGGGCTGCATTTGACAGTTGTTTTCATAATCGTTTTCTCAACTTGTGAATTTATGGTTTTGTGTTGTTTTCTCACCAACAGTCTAAAACCCAAAAGTGTTCAGTAAACTATTATATATGACAGATAACAGCAAGAAATCTTCACATTTGAGCAGCTGGCAGCAGTGAATGTTTTTTATTTTTGCTCAAAAATGTATTGAAACAATTCATTGATTATCAAAGTAGTTGCCAATTAATTTCCTGACAATCAAATAATCAATTAACTATTTTGACTTTATAATGTTTAAATAATTATTTAAGAATCTGGATCCAACTGATACTGTGGATGTAGCTCTTAGCATATTTTTCCCAAAACAATAACATTTTGCACAACATTTTACATCTTCACATCCATTGTATTGCACACTTTTAAATTTGCAGGGTTTGAGTCGAGTTTTCCAAAAGTAAAAACAGACTTTTCGGTTTTGAGCCACAATGCACAATGGACAGTTTAGTTAGGATGTCAGAGAAGGGTCACTGCTCCACACTTTAAGAGGCATACATCCTGAACATTACCTAATTCCTGCTCAGGGTTACCCAAACATGCCCTCCTCCGTCACGCATTTACTTGATCTGAAAGTAGCTTCAAGATTTGTCTGTTTCTGTTTCTGCTGCTTGATATATGATAATCCTCCTCAGGTAGCGCTTTGGGGCTGATTTCTTATTTACTGCTAGACCTTTTTTCTTAACATTAACCATAAATGTCAAGCTCCTGGAGACAGTGAGTCGGGGAGGTCCTACTAGGACAAAAGCATGTTGTCCAGACTCAGTCTCGAGCACAGGTACATTAAATCATTATTTTTCAGACAGGAAATATCTGCCACTGGACATTTTGCCTGTAAAATGTATTTCTAAGATGAAATGATTCCTGCCTGGCACAGTTCTACTCTCATCTGAAGTGAAGTGTTTTTACACCCATTTATTCAATGTTAGAGCTTGTTTCTAGTGAAAACCATGAATGTTGTTCATCTTATGATTAAACCATGTGTTTGATCATGCCCAAGATGTGATTCAGAGTGATTCAAAAAGCAGAAAAACAAGTCCAGAGGCTGAGTCTTTGACCTGGCTTTATAAGGTGCCCACCACATTAGCATTTCTCTCTTGGCAGATGTTGATGGTGGGGTGTCTGACTGTGGCCGGCCTCTCTGCAGTGGCCCTGTGCTCCAGGCTCTGGGGAGGGGAGGGGGGTGCTCCTTACTCCTTGCTCACCCCCCCCCCCCCCAAACCTAAACCACAAGCTGCCCCATGTCTGATGCCCCCCCTCTCACTCTCCTGACCTCAGAGGTAGACCCCAGGCCAGCTGGACACAGCCTGAAACCCCACACAGTCACCACACAGCCACCACCAATGGCCGCCACCCTCCTGCCCCTGACCTATCACCCAAAACATTACCATAAACTTCAGCCCGGCTGCCAAGCAACACACGCAGCAGAGCTCACAGTCAGACTCTGCACTGCTCGTCCATGTAAAGATAGCTCTGTCTGAGGGGCGAAAGTGGAGCTGGTGTAGAGGGGTAAGCGCTCTTGGGTTATGATGGCATTTTACACGCAACATAAAACCTACTGTGGTGTTTTATGTTTTGTGGCTTGTGGGGATGCCGTGGCATTGCCTGTGGAACAGACTCCTGCCCACTGCAACAACTACTGTGCAGTATTTGAGGCTGATGAAAAATGTGTCCGCCAGTGTGAGAACCGCTTTGAAACATGCCACAAGCCTGCGTGCCCCACGTCTTTTACACGCTTGACAAATCGTGCCGTTTCGCCTTGCCTCAGCCTGGGCGAAAATTGAAGAATCAATAGAGGTCTGATTGAGAAGACCACACACACATGGTGTTACGGTAATGACGGACCGAGTCTGTTTGTTTGCATAAGTGAAGAGCAGGCTCAAATCGTTAATGAGTGCTTTGCGTCCAGCGTGCAACCACAGCTAAGCCAGTGGGTCAACAAGGTTGGCCAGACTAACCACTGTGTGTGTGTGTGTGTGTGTGTGTGTGTGTGTGTGTGTGTGTGTGTGTGTGTGTGTGTGTGTGTGTGTGTGTGTGTGTGTGTGTGTGTGTGTGTGTGTGTGTGTGTGTGTGTGACACATGTTCCTGCATGTCCTTGAAAAGTAAAACAAAGTTTGTAGAAACTGAAGTAATATTATCAGAATTAGTCAGACCCCACTTGTTTTGCTTGCATGTTAATTTGCTCTTACATCATCTATAAGCACTCGCTGTAATGTTTCTATATTTAACATCATTCTATATTTATTTGTGCTCTGACACACAGATACAGGTTTGTTTTCTCAGTAAAAAAAAATACATCTATGAGACATTTCAGTGAATATTTAGAAGAAGAAAAAAAGCTTCACTTGAAATTTCCAAATCGTTATAATGCATGGTGTGAGCCAAGTGCACTTCACCGACTCAAAGCTGATCCATTTACTGTAAATGAGCTTGTCTCTGTTGGTTTCCTGACCAATTACTGTACAGTGAACTTAGGTCCCGTATTTATTTATCCATAGGTTATTTTAAATGGACTGCACTCAATGCAGAGGCCTTGTTGAGCGGTCTTGTCCTCCCAGCCTACCCTGGGACATGCTAGCAGTGCTTGGCAGACAGACACGGATGCTGAAGGCAGCCTCTGGACAGCTTTATCCTGCGCCGAGCGGGGCCACCCGCTTCGTGCTCACCAGGGCACAGTGACTGGCACGCCGTTCCCCGGCCTCAGTTTTCTGCTTCTCCAAGAGAACTGGAGAACACTGTGCACTTTTTAAAGCTGTGTGACCATGAAAGGATATCAAGGCCAACCAGAGAATAGGAAGTCTCTAACTTTGCTTAATACATTATTAAGCAAGAACAGCTTTAAACAGACACTACACTGAGAGGATTATCAAGTGAATTATAGACATTTAATAGTGGTGATCTGAAGTACAACATGAGTTAATTAAGTAATTTGATAAACGGAAAAGCAAAAAAATATATTTACTAATGATTAAATATGTTTTGACTTCTTAAAATTGGAGCTGAAAAAAATAGATTAGCTGATCAACAGAAAAATTAAGAAAAATCTTATGTCATTTTTAAGCAGATATTTCATTGTACCAGTTTCTCAAATGTGATGTTTGGCTGCTTTCCTTTGTCTTAATGTAGGTGATGGAAAACTGAATTTCTTTCAGTTTTGGACTGTTGGTTGGAGTTAAGTTACCAACTCTGGCTCAAGCAAGAAAAGTTAACAATGTTTGGTTTGTCCATTCTGGGGTACTGTAGAAACATAGCAGTGCAACATGGTGAACCCGCTCCCTGTGTAGATATAAACGTCTCTTTCTTCGGTACCAAGAACACAATGATTGTTATCATCAGGTGATTATACACTACCATGCCCCTAATTATTATATACTAGTCCTTTAAGGACAGTGACCAAATGATATATCACCTGGCTAAATCAATAATTTGAATAATTGATAGTCGTAGCCCTAGTGTTAGTGTTAAAAAAAAAAGTTTGCTGTGGCACATTTTGGATAAATCATCTTGTAGGTTCGCTATAAAATATCCAGAGCATTACAATAGCAGCAAACAACTATTTGCTATGCAACAATATAGAGGAGTAATGTCTACCTGAGCAGAGAATGAATCTGTGTGTTTAAGATTAAGATTAAGATGAACCTTTATTAATCCCCGGACGGAAATTCAGGGCGGCAGTAGCTCAGTCCGTAAGGACTTGGGTTAGGACGCGGAGGACGCCGGTTCAAGTCCCCCATGGACCAAGACCAACTGGTTGCTGGAGAGGTGCCAGTTTACCTCTTGGGCACTGCCGAGGTGCCCCTGAGCAAGGCACCAAACCCCCAACTGCTCTGGGCGCTTGTCAGGAGCAGCCCCCTCACTCTGACACCTCTCCATTGACGCATGTATATGTACTGTGTGAACAACAGAGTGTAAAACTGAATTTCCCCACTGTGGGACTAATAAAGGAATATCTTTCTTTCTTTCTTTCTTTCTTTCTTTCTAAATTCAATTTTTACACTCTGTTGTTAATTTCACATAGTACACATAGACCTGAAATACATACATGCACAAACAGGACCTATATACATACATTAATGGAGAGATGTCAGAGTGAGGGGGCTGCTCCTGACAAGCGCCTCGGGCAGTTGGGGGTTTGGTGCCTTGCTCAGGGGCACCTCGGCAGTGCCCAAGAGGTAAACTGGCACCTCTCCAGCTACCAGCTCACACTCAGTTCTTGGTCCATGTTGGGACTTGAACCGGTAACCCTCCGATTCCCAAACCAAGTCCCTACTGACTGAGCTACTGCCGCCAAATATGAGATTTGGGCTATAAATATATATATATATATATATATATATATATATATATATAAAATCTGAGCTTCTCTGTGCTTTGTTAACAGCTGCACAGGCTGCACGCGACGTGAGGTGACGTGAGGCCTTCAGCTCTGTCCGCACTGTTGCCGTGTTTTTATGAGCTCCATTAGCTGTGAGGTACCGGTTCAGCTGTCGCCATGTTGAGAGCTGTGCAGACGCGATAGAAATGCTCCCAATCTCATATTTAGCACCTTTTCAAGGTGAATCCTGAAGACAAAATGAAACTGGGTCACTGCAGCAGCAAATAGGATATACAAAGAAAAATACCGCACATGAAGTTTTATGGCTGGAGCAAAGCAAATTTCAGAAGGAGCCACTTCATTGTCAGACTCACTGGTGCTAAATAGAGAAGGGATATGTCATGTTTGATAATTTATTATTAATTGGTATGGTCTAGTGTGTGGTGTCGTTTGGTTTAGTTTTAGTTTTTAGTGTCTTTGTAAAAGGAACTGTTAAATCTGCAATTGTCAAAGATGGTATTTGTTATTTTATAGAAAATGCATTCCAGTTCGTTTATGAAGCTAAAATAGTCAAATGTGGTGACACAAACAATGACATCATGCTGTTTTACAGAAGCCCACATATTTTGTTACTGACAATTTCACCAAACACAGACAGACAGCCTTTTAAAATTACATGAGCTCGGCCATCTAAGTGTTTTTTTTTTTCTGTGCAGACACAATAAATTAGAGCAGCACTAAAATGTGACCAAATACAAGAGGACAATGTTAAAGGAGTATCTATGTCTCTTTAGATCTACTCTAAATGAACAGACTCTGTAAACAAACTCTGTAAACTACTTTTTGATGGCTATTAAAACAGCTATATGTGAAAATAAATGCAGTAAAATGTCTCAGAGAAACAGACACTAAACAAATTTATAATACTATACTAATAAAATATCTAATAAAAATCAGGCTGATGCTAAAATCAAGACAGGAAAATAAAAATACAATTTCTTGAACTCTCATCTGTCTGACAGTGAAGTGGCATATATAGTTTAATTTTACATATAATTATAGCTTTATATACATGTGTAAAACTGTACCCACACTGAGGTATTATGGGGTAGACTCAAGCACAAGAACATGTACAGTAAATGCTAGGGCTGGGGCAATACACCTGTCTCTCCATTCAATACTATCACAATACTTTGGATTTTTAAGTTTTGTGATTCTACAAGTACTGCAATACTATTTTACATTTTATTGTAATAAAAGTTTAATCATACCTTTCTAGGGAAGATCTATTTTTACATAAAAAATGTTTGATTTTCAGCATGTATTTAGTCAGAGATATCCTGAAGTCAAACACATAAATCATTTTAATTTTTTTTCCAGCTACCCAAATCCATCCTCCTCCATTATCCCGTCAGGGGTCACAGGGGGGGCTGGAGCCGATCCCAGCTGGCTGTTGGTAACTTCTGGTGAGTTAGCAGAAGTAGCTAGTTAGTCCCACAAGCTAACCATAGTGGCTAATCACCAACTGCACTTCTTTTGAAAAGTAATTCGCTTTCAATTTAGCAAATCCTCCTTTATTTTTAACAGATATTTAAGGAAAACGATTCATTGACACGACACGCTGGAAGTTACACCTATTATTCACACAAGGCAACATGGGGGTAGGAATAAGGTGGATAAGGGACATGTAATGTTTTATACTTCTAGTGAGCCAATCAATCTTATTTCCATATATGTTATTTTGAAAATTGGATATAGTCTGATATGTATAGTTATGCTAACTTTGCCAAGTCAGTCATTTAACTCTCCTGTCTGTATACATCCATGGTCAGCTCCATCGGGGCCGTTCGAATACATTTAACATAAATGTCAGTATATGGGTGCTCTACAGTAGTGTTGGCTGATTTGATCACAGAGAAGAGAGTGGCGGCTGGCATGACCGCACATTATGGCAGCACGATAATGTTTCCTGTCCATGACAGAGTTAGCATGCAGTTTTAGCCATGATGTCTAGCTCTGCTTTTCCTGGCAATGTGTGAAACCCAAAGTGTTTCCATACTTTACTGTATGTGGTGTACCACTTTGGATTTAAAATGGGAGGGTGCAGGTCACATCCACATCGACCCTCCGTTATATACAGTTGCAAGAAAAAGTATGTGAACCCTTTGGGATTTCTTGGATTTCTGCATAAATTGGTCATAAAATGTGTTCTGATCTTCATCTAAGTCACAACAACAGACACACACAGTCTGCTTAAACTAATACCACACAAAAAATTATATGTTTTCATGTTTTTATTAAACACAACATGTAAATATTCAAGTGCAGGGTGGAAAAAGTATGTGAACCTCTGGATTTAATAACTAGTTGACCAAACATTTCCTGTAGTTGCAGATCAGACCTGCACAACGGTCAGGAGGAGTTTTGGTCCATTCCTCTTTACAAAACTGTTTTAGTTCAATATTCTTTGGATGTCTGGTGTGAATCGCTGTCCTTGAGGTCATGCCACAGCATCTCAATCAGGTTGAGGTCAGGACTTGGACTGGGCCGCTCCAGAAGGCCTATTTTCTTCTGTTGAAGCCATTCTGTTGTTGCTTTCCTTCTGTGCTTTGGGTCATTGTCCTGTTGCATCACCTGTTGAGCTTCAGTTGGCTACAGATGGTCTTAATTTTTCCTGCAAAATGTCTTGATAAAATTCAATTCAATGTATTTATTTATTTATTTATTTGTATAGCCCAAAATCACAATTTTGCCTCAGGGGCTTTACAATCTGTACAGGATATGACACCCTCTGTCCTTTTACAGAAACAACCCTCACATCAGATAAGGAAAAACTCCCCAACCAAAAACCTTTTAATAGGAAAAAAAGAAAAAAATGGAAGAAACCTCAGGAAGAGCAACAGAGATGGGATCCCCCTTCCAGGATGGACAGATGTCAATAGATGTCGTGTGTACAGAGTAACAACATATCAATGACAATCCATATCACAAAGATTTTTACAAATAGTGTGCAGAGAAATGAAAAGAGCAAGTGGATCCAGGATGATGTCAATTGGCGTCTCGGAGTCCCCAGAGAGATAGAACCAGCAATGGACTCTGCCAGGACAGCACAGTGTCCTTTCACACCAAATAGATAGAGCCAACATGTCCACCTCTCCGCACCGACAGATAGAGCCCGTCCAGAACGTCCTCCTATCCACGCCAAACAGGTACAGCCCGAGCAACATGACCTCCCCTCTACCATGGAATCAAGTCTGCCATGTGGAACAAGGCGGCATGAGCTGGACAGACTGGGAGGGTCACAGAGCTGCTGATGGTCCTGCACAGAGTTACCTGATCAAAGGGAGGGGGGGGGGGAGGCCTAGCCTAATTGGCAATTCATTTTTCTGTTGATTACAGTAATCCGTCCAGGCCCTAAGGCAGCAAGGCAGCCCCAAACCATGATGCCCCCGCCACCATATTTCACAGTTGGGATGAGGTTTTGATGTTGGTGTGCTGTGCCTTTTTTTCTCCACACATAGCGTTGTGTGTTCCTTCCAACCAACTCAGTTTTGGTTTCATCTGTCCACAGAGGATTTTGCCAGTAGTGCTGTGGAACATCTAGGTGCTCTTTTGTGAACTTCAAACATGCAACAATGTTTGTTTTGGACAGCAGCGGTTTCCTCCGTGTGTCCTCCCATGAACTCCATTCTTGTTAATGTTTTACTTATTGTAGATTTGTCAACCAAAATGTTGGCATGTGGCAGAGATTTCTGTAAGTCTTGAGCTGACACTCTAGGATTCTTCTTAACCTCATTGAGCGTTCTGCGCTGTGCTCTTGTGGTCAGGATGACCACGCATAGGGAGACTAGCAACAATGCTAAACTTTCTCCATTTGTAGACAGTCTGTCTTACTGTGGACACATGAATATAAAGGGTATTAGAAAGACTTTTGTAACCCTTTCAAGCTTTAGATGAACAACTTTATATAATCAACAATTCTTGATCGTAGGTCTTCTGAGAGCTCTGTTGTGGGAGGCATGGTTCACATCAGGCAATGCTTCTTGAGAACAGCTAACTCAAAACTGGTGTGTGTTTTTTTTTTGATAGGACAGGGCAGCTTTAACAAACACCTTCAGTCTCATCACATTGATTGGGCTGACTCCTGGCTCCAATTAGCTCATAGAGAAGTCATTAGCTTAGGGGTTCACATACTTTTTCCACCCTGCACTGTCAATGTTTACATGTTGTGTTCAATAAAAACATGAAAACATCTCATTTTTGTGCGGTATTAGTTGAAGCAGACTGTTTGTTTATTGTTGTGACTTAGATGAAGAAAAAAAAATGATACATAGGTGAATCCAATTTATTCCCATCTCTCGTAAATGCAGACAATATGTAGGTCAAACATTGTTCTGTCTGTCAAACTGAGAGAGGTGCGCTGAAATTTTGATAAGTTTGGGATGATAGTATTTCAACACAGGCCACAGACAGACATTTATGGATTGGTTCTTAAAAAATATCAGTAATGCTCCCTTTAAATCTTTACAAGGCACAGTTTTAAGAGGTGTTCTCGTCTCATGCTGACCTTTAGTTGATGAAACTGGTTCTGTAATTCTATATTTTTCAGAATGGGTTTCACACAGAGAAAAATATCCCCACCCTCTGAGGAAAAACTCTAAAATAACTTTTTCTTTCATAAATTGAAAACACGTGCTCGACCTTGATGATGTAAATGTTCAAAAGTGTTAATTCACTAATGAACAGTGAGTCCATTAGACATTCGATTACATACTCTGGGCAGCAGATAAATCAACACTGAGTGTAATTCAAACATGGGTTCTGGCCAGGCGGCTTGTTTTTCTGTCCGACTGTGGTTTTCCAACAGTCTAAATCCATGAAGCGGATTTGCTCACAACAGCCAACATATTTCTCCAATCTGCATCCCCTTGTAAAGCAAAGGAAGGAAGGCAGAGCTCACAACTGTTGGTTTTGTGCTGCCCACGGTCTCACAACCCTGTAACATAAGGCAGGGCTTTCATTGCCTCTCCACTGCATGAGCAAAAGGGAATTAACTTTTAAAAGTTTGTTTTGTAAGAGTTGTAAATAAAGCGGCACTGATTCAGACCTAGATCCCCTTTCTCTTAGATGGGGTATGGCTTAATGTGGGTGGCTTTGGAAATACTGAGGCATGCTGAATATGTTTATATTACACTGTCCCCAAGGAGAGTTGAGCTTTGTGGTGCAGATGGATTACAGGGGGAAAAAAAGCTGTTGTAGGCCTTTAAAGTTCAGTGTTAATGGTGGGAGTGAAGTGGCTGTGTAGGTGTGATGTGTTCGTTTCACGGGTCGCTGGTATTTCTGTCCACAACGATGAAGGGTCAGGGGGATTCCCACACCAGTGCAAAACTGATGGTGTTTTTGCTGAAGATGCAGAGTTTAAAGTTGTACTGATCACTAATCATAAGTTGTATGTAAAAGTGGTCCAGATTCTTCAGCTCTCCTCAGCTCTACAGGACGCTGCAGCATCTTTCAGCTCATTTTTTTTTTTTTTTTTTTTTTTGGTTTATGGCTTTAAGCTGCCAAGAGTTAGTTGAGAAGATTGATACCACTCTTATATCTTTGTAGTAAATGTGAAGATGCCATGCCAACTTTAACTTTATATCTTTGTTGCCTTGTTGTCTGGCACATATAGCCACAACATGCTGTTTTTAACACATGGATTAAACAAACTAGATATAATGTGTTAATTAGTGAGCTTTAGAGCTGAATACTGGCCTTAAAGGGCCAGTGTGTAGAATGCAGTGGGATCTATTGGCAGTAATTGAATATTATATTTATTGAGTTTTCATTAGTCTTTAATCACCTGAAACTAAGAATTGTGTTTGCGTTAGTATAAAATATAATATATTATAAAATATAATATAACCCCAACTGTAACCCTTAATATCTACAGAGGGACCTCGCCAGTCTGCACCGCCATATTTCTACAGTAGCCCAGACTGGACAAACCAAACAGTGGCTCTAATATAATCTTTCCATTAACAAAACTTAACATTTAACTTTACATTAACACTTACATTTAACATTTAACTTAACATTAACACTTGCCTTCTTTGGTAGCATGCAGCTTTGTAAAAAGTCCTTGCAGCTTTAGTGTCTTAGCTAGCAGCCCCTCAGCTGTCCTCTCCTTCTCATCTCCAGACAGGTTTCTGGATTTTTCTGCATGTTTTATCTCAAAGTGACAGTTCAAGCTGTAATCTTTGAATACAGTGATGATTTTTGTACTACTACGCACACAGCTTTACGGTCAACCTCCGCAAAAAATTACTTAGCAGTCCATGAGTTAGTAAAGACGTGCTGCTAGAGGGACTGCTGCTTGTGGTCTAGGACTGGACCACGTTTGAGTACCTCTGGATGGGGGAGGGGTCCACCGTAGCACCTGCTGTTCGTTGAGAAGAGTAAGAACAAAATGCGCTTTCACATCTCCAAAAGTCTCCAATAACACCAGAAAAAGTTGCTAGATTTGTCTCTGGTTGCTTTTTTATGACAAAGAGTCACTAGAGAGGTCTGAAAACTCACTAAATATAGTGACCAAGTCACTAAGTTGACAACACTACTGCCTCAGCAGGTGACGCTAAACATCACTCACGTCAATTTACATCACTGTCAAGTGTGACAGGAAGAAGCACACTAACAATACACAAGCATTTCAATATAAAAGCTGTTTTCTTCACTGTCTTTTTTAGCTTTCGTAGGGTAAATTGTGTGGTTTGACTGAGACGTCGCGGGCCAGACAGAACCATCACGAGGGACACATGTGGCCCGCGGGCCATAAAATGGTCTTCTCTAGAGGGAGCCTTTCTCGTTTCAAGTGGCATGTTCATCACATAGACCGTATATGTAGATTGACGACTTGTCTCTACTTCCTCCCACTGTGTGAAAGTGAAACCAAAATATCCCAGATGGATGTTGCTATCTTGCGGTTTTGACATCATTTGGAACCAGAGTCTGTGCAGTAGTGATCAAGCAAGGTCCGAGTCAGGAACAGCTTGTTAGCGTGAGCCACTTAGCTGCTGCGCTAGCACCATGGTAGCTGTTTGCTGGAAAGACAAACCAACTAACCATAATATCTCTATACAGTAAATACGTTTCTGATCAAATTGACACGTTCTATACAGACTTGTGTTTTCTATTTCAGAAATGCTATCTGCATATGGATATGACCACACACAATGGCCAGACATCGCTGGCTAACCGCCAGTGGAAATATCGCTAAACTAGCTAGCTACAGTCAGTCACTGTATGAACCATAGACTGTGTATAAAGGTCTTATATATAGTCGTTCCTCTGAATATCTTGATATACAGACCTTTATGGTTGAAACAGACATTCACAGTTATGGAAATTGACATCATCTGTTGACGCTCTTACTCTACTAGCTTTATATTCATAGCAGCTGTCAATCATGACATCTCATCCCCTTTTTATAGCATCAAATAACTAATTAAAACCAAGCTTATTAGAAAAATTAACACTTGAACATACATTATAAGAACCTAAAATAACAGTAGCCATCTTTGGGAAAATATGTATTTGATGTATTTTTCTTGGGGCCGCACGGTGGTGCAGTGGTTAGCACTAGGGTCGCAGGTTTGGAGCCGACTGGGGACTCTTCTGTGTGGAGTTTGCATGTTCTCCCTGTGTAAGAGTGGGTTTTCTCCAGCTTCTCTGGCTTCCTCTCACAGTCTAAAGACATGCAGCTTAGGTTAATTGATGACTTTAAATTGCCCGTAGGTGTGAGTGTGAATGGTTGTCTGTCTCTATGTGCTCTGCAATGGACTGGCGACCTGTCCAGGGTATACCCCGCCTTCACCAAATGCCAGCTGGTATTGGCTCCAGCCCCCCCACGACCCCTAACGGGATAAGCGGTTGAAGATGGATGGTTGGATTTTTCTTCATTTGGCCCAACTGCTAACATGCAGGGGATTTATGAGCTATTCTGCAGCCAGCCACCAGGGGGCGGTCAAGATCTTTTGGCTTCACGTCTGGGGAGCTGTCATGTCATCCATCTTTATATACAGTATAGTCTATGGTACATCACAATTTAACAGGTGATATTATGTCACTGTTGTATAAACACCGTATGCCAGTTAATGTAGGTTAAAAGCATTTTGATAAAACAAAGGCCAGAAAAAAAAAAGTACAAGGAGGGTTAAAACAGTAAAAGATGTTGATGGATTTATTTTAACACCTCCACAGCTGTAGATATCTGTTCCCAATCAGGACTTTTTATGTAAGAGCACACCAGCTCTCTTCTACAGTAATGAACCACAGCGAGAGCAGTACTGTACTCTGTGAGTGTGTGTGTGTGTGTGTGTGTGTGTGTGTGTGTGTGTGTGTCTGTGTGTCTGTGTGTGTGTGTGTGTGTGTGTGTGTGTGTGTGTGGGCGGGCATGCCTGAGGTTGCTGAGCCTCGGCCTTCTCCTCAACATTAATAAGGACTTCCTTCCTACCAGACATAGTCAAACACCTGATCACTTACCAAGGAGGACATGCCCACGCATCCCTCAGAGCTGGCAGCCTTCAGCCTAACTAATAAGGATCGGCCTGTGTTCTTTAGCTGCCCATCAATCAAAATGTTCGCATGCCGGACATCCACACACAAATCATGTTTTTTCTCCGTACTCCACCCCTAATGTGTGAGAGTGTGTTTATGTGTAAAGCTTAGAGTTAGATATCATGGGTGGCAACTATATCCAAGGAGACAGAGCAAGAAATAATCCCTCTCATGCACACACCACTTCAAAAATTACAGCTTTTTCTCCAATGGCAATAAAGTTTGGCTTCTTTTAAAAGATGTCGAGCCAAGATACACCAGGTGAAATGTGCATTTTCATGATGTGCATAACCTCGTACTTTCCCTCCTTAAATATCAGGTTTTGAAATGTTTTTTTCCGTAATTGAATTAGAGTGGCTAGTCACAACTGAACACATCAACAGGGTTTTCAGCCCAGATGCTGTCAAAGAATGACTTGGCCAAAGCAACAGGCAAGCTGCTGAACATAAAATTGTCTTATTTACAGAGCTCAGGCTTGTGGCTGTATATAGAATGGATCCAAAGGTTCGCAACTGCAGTATCATTATTGGCCTAAATTATCACTTTTCACTTGATATGAGATCAGGGATAGGTGATATCTCAAGTGTGTGGGCCACACATGTTGGCTGTCATGAATCTGGCTGTGTTCAGATTAGTGTTTCATGGTTCATATTCTGTCAGCATTCCTCCCAGGAACGCAACGTTTCAGCAATAATAGCTGCTATAGTCTCAGCACGGCTTGCAGGGAACAAAATATCCTTCAAATTAAACCAAAACCTGCCGTCCTTCACTCCTTCAGCCAGGGGGTTTATCATCGTGAAGCACAGCCTAAATGTGTGGTTCAGATATGATTGTTACAGACCTTTTTTAACCAGTTTTATCTGGTCTTCATGTTCTGTACGCAACAGAATAATGTCAATAGAACACTGACAGCATGCATTACAGACTGTTGTGGTTACCAGTAGAGACAAGACTGGCCTTAAACACAGTCTTACTCTTTAGAAACAGCATGTATTCTGAAAAACCCAAGTTTTTATGCAGTCAAATTACCAAATGCAGGGATGTTCAGTCATTTCTTTACAGTGGGTGATGGTCAAATCATGTTACCTCACCCAAAGTCACTCATCATGCCATCAATCATTGGAATAGTTGCCCTCTTTACACCCGTCGATCCTGTAGCAAATCCTCACTCAGTACCATCTAAGGATGCATTACATAAGCAGCTGATTGCTAGTCATTGTCAGTGTTGGTCATGTATGTTTTTTGTTCTATTTCCCTGATGATGGACCTTGAGGCTAAATGGTTGTAGATGGTGTGAATGAATGTGAAATTTATACATGCTTGGATAATTCGGATGACCACTTTTTTTATGATATTGATTTCCGGCCCCAGGAAGACTAGGTGGTGCCATTGGTATCAGCTAATGGGGGACCTTTTTAAATAAATAAATAGATGCAGTACCCACAGTTTGTATTTTGTTCCTGGGTTGCAAAATGGGCTCAATAAGAACCTTTATGACAAGCATAAAATTATTTTGGCTTCTTAATGAACCATTTTAATGTTGATGTAACAGTTGTTACATTTAGCCCCTTATTTTAAGGGGCAACACATTTACACAAGTACTCTTCTAAAATTCCTTGTTTTTATTGTTTGTGATCATGTTATTTGGCACATTGGTCACTGCTGTGGACACTGCTAAATATCCAGTTTTTCTTGAATTTGTTGCAAATAATCTATAAATGGGGTCCAATCTAGTATCGGTATTGGGTTCTGATACTGACATAAGCCACACATCAGATAACGGACTGAGGTTACCAATCCATGTACGATTCAATATGTAATGTTGTGGAGAAAAAGTGGAGGAAGTCCCTCAGAACTAGCAAAGAAGCAAGTAAACTACGCTAGCATCTTTAGCATGGAGGTCGAGTTGCTGCTCTAAGCCCAGAGTAGGAAATAAACACGATAAACAACACATTACTATTGTTTGTATTTTCACAGATTTGGTCCTCTGGCCTTCGCCCGGGGAAACATGGCCGGTCTGCCAGTTGTTAAGCAGATGCTGAGAGCCACTCCGCGGTGCTCTCAATAAAGATTCATTCAGTCACTCAACTAGAGAGTGTGTGTGCATAAACATGGCCTTCCTTTGTTTTGTCACAGTCAGTGACAGTCCTTTGGCTTTTTAAATTTGCAATACATTTAAATTTAATGCAAAACTGTAATGCGATGCAAATTTTGTACAAAAAGAACTGATATCTAAATTATGTTGTATAGGATATCCAAACTCCAGTATCAGAATTGGATCAGAACTGAAAAAACAGTGGATCGGTGTAACTCTAAAATAACCCACTGTTTTGTCCCCCAGTAGTACAAAAAACACTTCTCTGTTTTTTCTCATTAAAGCCCATTGCCTTGTAGCAAGCAGCTGGGTGGCAAACTGGAAATTATCACATGGAAATGTCATGGAGTAGATCCCTCCTGTTTTCATCATGTGGCGGCCAGCAGTGGGGCGGGTGCAGCTCCGTGTGGTAGAACTCAGTAAGCTTAAGGTTGGTGTTTTGAGTCCCAGTTCTACTTGTCTGTATGTCAGAGACATTGTGCCAAGATGTTAAAAAATGTAAGCCGCTTTGGCTTGTCAGTTGTCTGCCAAATAAATGTAATATAATGTAATTTAGACATCCTTATTCTGACATTTGGGCTGCATTCAGGAAAAGCGTTCAGTACTTTCAAACTCGCTGGTACGTGCTCTTCACCTGCAAGAACTGAGAAATCAAATATTGCATTGAAATTAGTAACTTTCGCCAGCGAGTAACCTCTCTGTCCGGAGAAACCTGGGTATTTTGGAACGCATAACAGATGACAAAAATATGTCACTTAATTTGTGAGCACTGAATGTCAAATATTTCCATGTAGCTACACTGCAGTTAGATGTCCCAGGTGTGGTACGTGATCCTCTAGGTTCAAGCTGAAACCCCAAAACTCAGTGGCACTATCAGACAAACAAAACAGATCTTTATCAAGCTTCATTTCCATAATGCAGTTTCTTTTTGAATATCCCTCTGTGTGGGTTTTCCACTGTACACGTCTGAACAAATTCAAGCCCGGCTATTCTCCAGTGCTAAGGTCCTCAGCTCTGTTTGATTAGGGCAACATACAGGAGGTCCACTGCCACAGTGTTTTCTTTACCTGGGCCCATAACTCTTAAAAACACACAAACACTTGGGTTGTAAATGACCTGTTCATCACACAGTGACAGGAGAGGTGATTCTGGACTCTTGGTGGGCCAGGTGTGCAGATCAGGACAGCTGTGCTGTGCCAAGACCTGTTGGCATGGCGACGCGGGACCATGGAAAGTTCTGGAATCTGTCGCTGCTGGTAGGGCCGAGCTCCTGAACGGGACTGGTGTTGGCTTTGCCTCCAGCTGTTTCTTTACAGACATGCTGAACGCCAGCAACAGCCAGGGGCCAAGATCAGCCCAGCAAGTCTGGCCACACACAGGCCACTTACAAACACACACACACACACACGTATACCCCCACAGTTATACAAGCACGCACAAACAAACACACAAGTATTTTCTGCAATAAGCCGGACTCTGCCAGAGCAACAAAATGCAACAAACATTTATTCACACATCTGTTTTCTTCTTATTCCTATATTATTATTATTATTATTATTATTATTATTATTATTATTATTATTATTATTATTATTATAGGGCTGCACGGTGGTGCAGTGGTTAGCGCTGTTGCCTCACAGGTTCGATTTCGGCTTGGGACTCTTCTGTGTGGAGTTTGCATGTTCTCCCCGTGTAAGCGTGGGTTTTTTCCGGGTTCTCCGGCTTCCTCCCACAGTCCAAAGACATGCTGTTTAGGTGAATTGATTACTCTAAATTGCCTGTAGATGTGGATGTGAGCGTGAATGGTTGTCTGTCTCTATGTTGTCTGTCTCTATGTGTCCTGTGATGGACTGGCGACCTGTCCAGGGTGAACCCCACCTTCGCCTAATGCCAGCTGGGATCGGCTCCAGCCCCCCTGCGACCCCTAATGGGATAAGCGGTTGATGATGGATGGATGGATGGATGGATATTATTATTATTGTCATCATCCATTTTTAATTAGTTTTCATGCACGGCAGTCAAGCAAGAGAGGCCAGTCATTTTTTGATCCTGTTTGAATTGCGCCATGAATCACATATATGATGTTTGTTACTTCAAAAAATTGTTTTGCATGTCTAGAAAGTCACGGTTTCTTGTAGTTTCTCTAATGTAAGGTTATCTTACCTGATGTGCTTTATCCAGCAACTCCTGGTCTTTTTATCAGCCGAGAAGAGAAAGAACGGGCCAGACCCGTTGTTCATGTGAGTACATCCCAGAACCAAACACACATTGTATCTTCAGCGGAAGAGTCACTTATTCGACTTGGGTGTGTAGTCTTTCTAATTACATATTTTCACAGTCTGATACTTCAGCAGTGTTACAACTACAACAAAAGTCAAACTGTGACTGTGAAGAAAGTCACATTTTTTCAGGAGAAATATGTACAGTATTAGTCCATGAAAAGAGATAAATTTTGTGATCCTGTTTGAATGGTGGCCTGAATTACACATATGATGTGTGTCAATTTTGAAACCTGGCTGTGGGGTCCTCTGCGTGGAGGTTGCATGTTCTCGATATCTTACCTGATGTTTTACAACAAACTGCAACTTTCTTGCAAACTTGCAAAATTAACTTTTAAATTGAGAAATGTGTGATTCAAAAGGAATCAAAAAATGTCTCTTGCCATTAAATACTGTACAGATTTTTTTCTAAAAAACGGTCCCATGGTGGTCCACCGTAGTGTTGTACTCAAGATAGGTCTTGGTCTCAAGCAGTGTGAGACTTGCACCCGTCTGGTCTGGGTCTTGGCTCTGTCTCGATACGCTCTGGTTTGGTTACGACTTATATCATACTGTCCCTCTGAAGGAGTGTTAATCTCATCTCAATATTCTCAAGTACATGTTATTAGAACTCCTTTTCCCTGATTGTGTTCTTATTATTTAATCATTTCTGCTTGTCGTTGATTTAAAGATTTATTCAAATGCATTTTATCACCTGTATTTGTAATTGTAAATAACTTTGTAACACTGGTGTAAAGAATTTAATGTAGTTTTTTTACTTTGAAGTGTGTCTTTTCTAGCTGTATGGTGTTTGCAAAGGTGTGTTTGCTGCTGTAATAATCTAATTTTTTCTGTGATCACATAATGAACAATGTGCTTCTTTGTGTACAACTGTCTAGAAATGACTATTATAAACACATTAGTAGCTTGAAGTCATACTTTTAAACAGCGTGCCAATCAGCTTTAAGGCACTGAAACCTTTCTTGGACAAATACTTTACAGATGTTACTTTTATCAGTGAAAAAATATACAAAACATGCCCTTCCAGTTCTTAACTAATTATAATGTGACAATGTAATACACAGTACAGGAATGTTCCCACTGTAGCTCAGGACTGTCAGTGGTGCTTGAAGGTTTTGATTGAGGAACCTTTGAAGGTGGTGTCAGTGAATAATCGCTCTGTTGAAACGGCCCCACCACAGAAAAATAAACTTGCCATCTTTTGTTTTCCTTGTGTGGTCACAGGTAATTCATTGAGTAAAGCGAAATGGGAGGGAATTCTTTTGAGGCTTTTGTTTGGTAATTCATTACGTTCTCAAGACCGGGAAAAGTGGCTGCGGAAATTAAAATTTATTGAAATCTATTTCAGTGGTAAAGTTGGCCGTGTTTCTTGGAGAGTCTGGCCCTTTTTTAAACTCGCACACTGAGTTTTGGTCAATGCGGAGGTGAACTGCTTTTGTGGCTGTGGTCAGAGGGAGGAATGTGTAGGTTTGTGGTCGGTGGAAACCTGCAGTTAGAGGAACTGGTCATAATGGGAAGGTATAGACTGATCGCACTCTTTTATGTTTAAAATGAAAACATTGTGATTGTTATTCCTGTAGAAAAGTGGCCAGCAGAGCATCACATTGACTGTCAATTTGACTGGATAATGGAGTATGACAGCGCAAAATGTCTCCATCAAAAGCATCAGTAATACAAGTTAAGTGTAAGGGTTACAACAATGTTAAGGGAGAAATCCATTATAGAGGAAGAAGATAAAATTTCCTCACTAACAGCCACCTCTGTAGTCCATAATGCATTGAAGCTACACGATGTGTTTTGAGTAAGTGACCCAACTAGGGCTGCTTCCTCTTTGTCGATTAGTCGACTAATTGGTCATTTGGTTCTTAGATTTCTTTAGTTGATAAGTAATTTTTTTATGCTTATTTCATGCTGAACGACTTATTTTCAAACACAAGATTTGAAGTGGTGTTTTGTGTGATTCTTGGTGAAGAGACTCAGTTTTACAGATCCGTCGATGAATCAACTAATTGATTAGTTGACAAAATGGTATGAGTGTTAGTCGACTAAGAGTTTCTTTGGGTCGAGGACAGCCCTAGAGCCAGCATACTTCTTGTCTTTCTTTTGCTGTCGTCACTGTAACTGGCTCTCTAAATGAAACCGAGAGCAGAATAGATGATAATGTAAGGTAATCTAGGGGAAATGTAGGAAGTCATAAAGGAAGTATGATTGAATAATAGTAAAGGTAGTTTAAAGTGAGCTTATGTAACTGTTGCAGATACTGCGTTCATGTCATATCAGAGTTACCATAATTACAGTTAGAGAGGTCCCGATCCATGCTGATACTTAGCAATGAGGAAGGCATATTTTAATGGAACGCTATCAGCTAAAATGAAGCCAATGAAAATATGGTCCCTTTGTTTGTATTCTGTTATGTTTATGTTTAGTCCACTTCCACCAGCTAGTGTTACAGCGCTGCTTTCTTTAATGACAGGCAGGCTTTACAGTCCAGCTTTTCACTGCATATATTAGTGAAAATTAGTCTGGGAATGTGAAAAATGGTCTGATTGTGCCAGTGATTGTCGGTTCTGACAAGCGGGTTGGGAAAATATGCAACCAATGTTGTTTTCAGTCAACACAGAGCCAGTAGTCGCTGCAAGCCATTAATCATGTTTCATCATTGAAATATGCATATTTAACAGTCCTTTCTGTAAGTTGACTTAAAGGTACAGTGTGTAGGACTTGGTGGCATCTAGTGGTGTGGTTGCAGATTGCAACAAACTGGGTTCCCCTTTGCTCATTCCCCGTTTTAAAAGACTGTGGTAACGTTAGTCACTGAGTGCAAAACCATGGTAATGCCATTCACCTCGGTCAGAGGTCACCCTTAACACAATAACACTACTTTAGGAGCAACAAAGTCAGACAGCAGCTGGTGGTACCACAATTTTGCGCTCTGCGGCTCACAGTACAGCAGTTTCACAAGCGTTTCAGAGAACTACAGTGGCCTTCAGGTAACGTAAAAATGTGAAAGTCTCTCTCTAGAGTCAGTGTTTGGTTTGTTTGTTCTGTGCAACTGTAGAAACATGGCGGACCAATATGACGGACTCCATGAAGAGGACCCACTCCCTATGTAAATATGAAGGGCTCATTCTAAGCTAACGAAAACGCAATGCTCGTTAGTCTCAGGTGATTATACACAAATGAAAACGTAGCTATTAATATGATAGTCCATTTCTTCTAATAGATCCCTTGAAATGTTACACACTGTCCCTTTTAAAACAACCTGTACAGCTGCGTCAATCTCATTCACACTTGTTACCATTTTTTGTGGAAATCTTTCTGTCCCTTTTCTTCTGGCTCTGGCACAGGAAGGTGACGTCACCATTCTTAATCCCACATGCAAAGCTTATATTGGCTCAGAGCCATCGTTGAGCACAACACCAAACCTTTTTGAATCGCTGAAAACTTGTAGGTGGTTATTCAGAGCAGGGTTTGATTTTGGTCAGAAACTATGTACTCAGATCATGTTAACAAAAGGAAATGCAGTGTTAAATTGTGGTGACCTCCTTAGATATTCTTACGTTTTCAGAAACTGTTTTGCTGCTTTTCTCCCATGATTTGTGTCACCAGTGTGCAGAGTTTCACTTTAAAGCTCTGTCCACCGTCCAGCAACTCAATAGCCTGCTGAGATGAAGTATGACCTGACTGACTGAAACACTTCCTCTTCTCTGTCCCTCTCACTGGGCACAGAGTGGGTGGATATGGTTAGCAGCAGTCATAACAAGCATTTTTCAAAATGAGCTTCATCTGATGACAACCTCGGACATATTGAATGCTCGACAGTATTTTTCCAGTCCAAGTCTCTGATGATGCTGTCCAACAAAGACTTTGCTCTCCAACTGTATAGAGAGAGGAAACAGAAAATAAATGTTTTTGGAAATGGAGCAGACATCATCAGGGAAAGCAATGTTTTAAGCAACTTACACACAGCTGGACACATGCACAGCTTCCTAAAGCTGCTACAAAAATTTTCACCGAATTCACCCCAAATCATTATGTTGTCACTTCAATTTCCGTCTCACATATGGCATTATACATCTTAATGCATGTGGTTACGACACTTATTAGTTTACCAGAGTGTGTCCATCAACTTGCAAAGTTTCACCAATAAACTAATTTCCATTTACTGTCTACTGCCACTGATGTTGAAAGTACATCTTTGCTTTCCATATCCGTGGCGACTGCCAGCACTCACCCAACCACCCGCCCATCTGGTCTCATTTTGACACCTGAGGTTGCCATCTTGTAAGTCAGAAAAAGTAAGAGCTATAGAAAGGTGACAACAGTTTTCCCTCCTAGCTTACCTCCCTGCACCACACTGAGCCTGACAAGCTGCTGAAAAATAGGACCGGGTCACATTTCAGCCTCAAAAGAATGTGCAGGGGCTGTGAGTAACCCTGTGGTCTGCTTCGGCATGTTTGGCCTGGCTCTTCTTAATATCATGTAGTGTGCCATTGAGGACTGAGGGCATGAACACCAAAGAAAAGTGCCGAGGGCGTTCCTACTTATGGACCAAAATTGATGCCAAAACCTAATAGTAGCAGTGTAATCAGTCTTCCCGCTAATATTAGCACCATGGCTTTTTTCTCCAGGGTGGCGGTTGGTGTGTTTGGCTCAGTGCATCTTCTTTGACCTTAAATTCAGTCTTGTGGCTTTGTAAAGCACCTCTTGGCATAATCAGCAGTCAGCACATTAATAACATTCAGCATTAACCTTGTTTAAAATGCTTTCACCTGAAGATAATGATACCAATGATTTCAAAAACATCCTTACTTTGACTACTAATCCTTCTTAAAAACAGCAGATTACTGAATTGATCCGTTATGCTTCTCTGCATGTCAGATGTATTAACTTCTTGAGCTATTTTTGCCACATGGTTTTATCATTGAACTCAGGAAATCTCATGGAACCGGTTTCTCTTTTATCAAAACCAGAAGTGCTGGCGATGGCAGGCTGAAGCCGGCACCAAGAAAGAGTCCAGTTACTCAGAGGAATAAATTATGTGTCCCAGAGGGACTGGACATTAACTTTAAGATAACTTTGTCAATGCATTTCAAATCATGGTTGATATTTAATATCACCCCTGCTGGCATTTGTTGCACCTTTCACACCGCAGGGTTTCCTTCTACTATCGCACCTGTGCTGATTTTGCAGGAAAACTCACCCGAAAGAGAAGAGCCCGTCAATTAAACTAGAAGCCGATCTCTGGTCAATCAAGCCACCCAGTATGCACTCTCACTGTGAATTAAAATTAAAATTGATATCCCCAGCAAGGCCAATATTTTTTGTTCTGCCACTAAATGTCGGCGATTTATCATTCAAACATCCCAGGGTTTTTGTGTAGGTACTTTTGGACCTCAGGTTCAGTGGGTTTGATGCTCAGCCAGGGACAATATCGAATCCGTGCCAAGAGTCCAAGCTGTGAACGCTTGTCTGAGAGTTACCGTAAATCCTTCTGCTCGCACCACTAAGAAGCTCAGAAAGCCACAGCCCTGCTATTTGCCACCCCTGTGGTCCTTACAGGTAGCCACTGAGACTCCCCAAATTATGATCTTCGTGTATAGGGGAGCGATGCAAGAACAGAGCTCAATGGATAAAGGCCTACCTGTTGCCCCTTATTTTCCTCAGTGGATAAGGACTGGGGCTGTCAGTTTTCCTCTGTGTTGATTAATCTGGCACTTTATTGGATATGATCCTGATGATTAATGGCATATTATCCTGGAAAGGTTGCCCTTCTGATAAAACCATTGAGATTTTCAGATATTTCCTGGTTGAACCTGATATTTGTGGCTGTTCCTCCTTAACATGCTAAACTTGCTAAACCTGGTATATACAAGCAGGAATTATAATTCCCTCTGCACAAGTAGCCATTTACACTATTTCACTGTGGGACTTGCATTAATTCACAATTGCTCGAATGTGTTGCTTAATTTTCCCTTTTAACTGAAAAAAAAGAGTTTGAGCAAAGAAGTGCCTACAACATGCATTTTTTATTTCTGCTTCTCACATTTTTAAATTTTGAGATCCTGAGATCCTTTCACTGTCAAATCATCATGAATTGCATAATGGCAGTAAACACGATAATGTTCTTAATTTAGACCTCTTTTTCCAGAAGGAAAATAGTCCGTCAGAGGGTCCAGAGGGTGAAGTCCAACACTGCCCCCACCAGGAGTTCCCAGCAGGGTTCTGGGATCACACATCAAGGTCTGTCGCTGGCCCTCGACCCCTGCCGAGGCCTCTGTGACGGGGAGGAGCCAAAATTGAGTGGGCTGGAGGAGACAACACACCATAGCTGTGTGCAACTGCACAGTGAGTCCTTTCGCCCGTTGCCATGCTGTAGCTGACCGCAGGATTGCAGTGTTTATTTAAGAGCCGGTGCATAAGAGAAAGGCGGACCACCGGCAGTCACCACCCGCCGGGCCCTGGGCAGGACCTGGGGCTCATCTTTGTTGAAAATGGCTCTGGAACCTGCCACCTCCCACCGGGCTGACCTATATTTAGCAACAAACTGAAAAACCTCTTCATTCTTAAAAAGCTGTTTAGGCTTCCTTTGAGAAGAGAGTTCAGAGGAGGACGGGTGGTGATGCTGCTCTCCTGTGGTCTGAGAGGTGCTTCTCTTTGCCTTGGACTCACCTGTACAAGATGTTTATGTTAACAGCTTATCTAGGATGGAAATAGTCTATCTCCAAAGGACAGCCAAGTAAAATGTGGTAAAATAAGACAACAGGTCCTGGGAAGTCCAGTAAGAGACATTGTTATTATTACAGCTAACCTATATTTTACATTTCTATGTTGATTCTAATTAACATGGAAAGTGACTATTGAGCCTGGAAGGGGTGTGAAGCCTGAACAACTTTCAGTTTAGACCAATAACAAAATTTCTCATGAAAAAAGTTGGCCTGTCAATCAACTAAAAAATGTAATCACGATTAATCCAGAAACCCTCACAGGTACCGCATTTAGCATAAAATATATGCTCAAATCATAACATGGCAAACTGCAGCCCAACAGACAACAACAGCTGTCAGTGTGTCAGTGTGCTGACTGGACTATGACTTGCCCCAAACTGCATGTGATTATCATAAAGTGGGCATGTCTGTAAAGGGGAGACTCGTGGGTATCCATAGAACCCATTTACATTCACATATCTAGAGGTCAGAGGTCAAGGGACCCCTGTGAAAATAACTATGTCAGTTTTTCCTCACCAAAATTTAGCACAAGTTTGGAGCGCTATTTAGCCTCCTTTTCGACAAGCTAGTATGACATGTTGGTATCATTGGATTCCTTTGGATTTAGTTTCATATGATACCATTATCTTCACTCTAACTCTTTAAAACTCAGCCCGCTACAACCTAAAAATTGCAAGTGCGTTAAAGAAATTAGTGACATTACAACAAAGTTGTGTGGACACATTATCATCGCATTAACTTTGACAACTCTAGAAGAGAGTCAAATAAGATAGCACATTATTAAATGGTATATTCTGTATATATAAGGTGCAGGTGTAGGAAAAAAAGATAGGATTTCACAGTGAAAGAAAAATTGTCCCCACACTGAATACTGAAAAGCTCCCTTTAATATTATAACATCTATACTCAAAACTAGCTAATTAAGACATTAATAACTAAATCATGTCATCTTTTTACCTGAATATAGGCTACTTTTTAGTCTTGATTTGCGTTTTTCAAAACTATTCTTTTAAGCATCTGAATGTTTAATACTATTTTTGTTCTTTTGCTAAAGAAATCCTGTTGCATGTTTCCTTCCTAATGAAAGTGACGATTTGCTGACTGTGTCTTTTTCTGTTTGCGTGCTGTTCAACTCTTCCCACTCCTCAACGTCTCATTGAACTCGGGAGGAGGGCAAATCCAAGGCAGGACATGCGTATTACATGTTTTCATTTGCCCTCATGTATGCCTGAATAGTGAAACAATCCCTCTTTTCATGCCCACGGTTTCATTCAGTGGGTGGCGAGAGCACCACTATGATTGAGGATGAGGGAGCTGGGTGATTTTTTCCAAGGTGAGCACCTCATGGGAGATGACTGCTCGCTGCCATTAGTTTAAGTGCAGGAGTGTCAGTTAACCCGACACTGGCACCGGGAATACTTAATGCCAGATGGAGGGAGCTGTCCTTGAAGTCGTAACAAGCAGGCGCAGAGAAACAAGCCTTTATTCAGTGTGAGAGAACATAGAAAAAATTGATAACTTAGCAAGGTTACCACAAAGTGTACGTTAAATCCCACATAGGAAAGGGAGGGATAAAGGAGATTGAAGGGGGGTGGAGAGGGGCAAAAGTCCAAAGTGGATAAAAACACAGTTTAGATGTTGCTGACTGTAATTTTTGATTGCGTTCAAAATACGCAGGAATATGAAACAAAGCAGCGGTTGTCACGCTAAAGGGTCCAGCTGCTTAAGAGGTGTCAAATTATTGTACCTCAGCTGGATACATCGGTGTTGGAAGCCAGGGGGTGAGAAAAGAGCCAAACCCAGCAGACTTTGGCACATTTGTCCTTCACCGCTGGCACGGATGAGCCACGCTGTGAGGCTTCAGAGCATCGATAGGCCCCCGGCGTTTTACTACTAAGAAACTATGAGCTGCTACAGGAGCCGAACCATCAACACTACCTCCTGGAAGGACAGTAAACATGACGACAAGTGCTTTTTCCACATGGTGCACCTCCTAGTCTACTGACCAAATAGGTCTGATGTAGGTCCGACTAAAGAGCATGTCTATTCAGGCGGCGAGGCACTATGAGGCCTAAAAGTTTCAGTTTTCAAGATTAAATAAATAAGATCATATCAGCTTGAAGCACCAGGTTTTTGGGAATGTGTCCTGGCTGCAGTAGAGACAGAGCTGTGAGCTATTACTTAAAATAACTCAACACCAGAAGGACCTCAAATCCACCCGTAAGGAAATTACAAACACAGTCGTGTCAGTCTATGGAAGAACCTCACACAAAGGTCCCCAAAGAGTTCCCTTGTTGTCAGCTTTTATAAAATCCATTCCCTTTTCTTTTTTGGTACTTAATTGAAAATTGAGCTTGAGTCCTGCCAACGATTGCAATAAAATGCTGAATGCACTGAGCTGTTGGCATGTTCCCTGATCTGGCACTTGCACCCAGGAGAGCTGCTGAGTCTCTGTTGATTGTCTACTTCTCATTCATTAGGTACAGTTATTGCTGACGCTCCCGAACGGTGATTCCTTGCTTGAGTGAGGGGCCTGTGAGCTCAGAGCCCAGGCATCCGGGAGAGGGAGGAAACAGTCGAGGGGCATGGCGGTGTCACAACCGACACATCACAGGAGGCTTTTGAGAAGTCTTTGGCTCTTCCCATACTAGTCCGGTACCAGTGTTCAGCCATGCGGACAGAAAAACTAAGCAGAGGCAGGTCTGTTGAGAGCTTCAGCCAAGTTAAGCACGGAAATATTTCTTTCCTGTTAACTCAAGAGTCTGGCAGTCACCTGTGTGAGGTTGCCCTCTTCTGTAGTCGCGAGCCACCGGCCGTTCGGTTCAGCCGTGTCAGGCACGTTAAAAGTAAGGCCAACCTGGTGATGAACCATAAGTTAAGTCAAATATGTGGTTTCTGAACTTTTACAGCGTGTTTACAGACTGTTTTGACACTATATTACATTGCATATCATTGTCTCTTAACTAAGAAAACGTTCACTTTGAACAAATTCCTTCAAGAAGCTGTTGAAGTGTAGAGTTGCAGTGAGCTCCTGAAGGCCCTGTCATTTTGGAGCCAGGTTTGCGTTCGACTACAGTGGATACATTTCTGTTTGGGCAAGGCTGCTGATTGTATTTGGCGCGCAGTAGCTCAGTAACACATGCTCCCCTTTAAACTGCAGTAACTGATTTTTTTGGCCACTTGGGGGCAGCAGGAACAAGCTGAAAAACACAACTGCAACAGTTTCTTCTTTACACACCCAGCAGATGTGGAGCAACATTAACCTTCATTTGGAGTACTGGCCACTTGATGAATTTAAAGGTACAGTGTGTAACAATTATGAGGATCTATTGGCATAAATGAAATATAATATTAATAAATATGTTTTATTTAGTATATAATCACCTGAAAATAAGAGTTGTGTTTTTGTTACATTAGAATGAGCCATTTATACAGTATCTAGAGTTTGCGATGTTGCACCACCATGTTTCTTGCACAAAATGGACAAACCAAACACTTTGTGCTTGGGCTGGAGCAGATGTTACCCGCTCTCGTCACCGCCGCTCTCTTACTTCACCACTCATTTCCCACAGACACACTCTTAGGCTGCATTCATGTGAAATCAGGCATTGTGGCGATTCGCCACAGGGTTGTGCGGAGGTCTCTGCAAGTCACTTCAATGGCCCATTAACCATAACAGTTAACATCATTTGTCTCCTCATGGCTGGGATGTACAGCTCTGGATTGACGATTATGTGATTGGCCACAGCAGTAAGACGTTGGGTTGCGTTTCTCCAAAGGTTTATTGTTTCTGCTTTTTAGTAGCAGCTTTATCTATGCAGACAGTTTGTGATCTCCTAAAGTGGATTAAAGATCTACATGAGTGAAGCTCCTTAGCTTTGCAGGGTATTTGCAGTGGCAGAAGAGGCACTTTCAGTGGCTCTAACAGATCAAATTTGTCTTGATCCTTTTTATGTCAGTGCATTACATTTTGAGGAGATGGATGGCATACATTAAGTTTTCCTCCCAGTGATCCAGCACGGCATCCCATGGGTGCCTCACTGTGGAGACTTAATAGAAATTCCTCATTCACTACATGGAAGTTCACACACTGTAATGTTTGCCTTAAGTTCAGTGAGGACATGAGCAAGTGTGTCTCTGTACTCAATGGCCAAATAAAACGGGAAAAGCCCAAATCATAATAGTAACGCAAATATATGGAGGAGTACTTATGATACAAACAGGCGAGTAGCCAAATGTGCATCAACAAGGACCAAGGAGGGAGTCTCATTTTTCCTTTCGGACAGAAATGCCTACAACTAAGCGTGTGTCCAGTTTGGATTGTCAACAGATGAAAATATACTGTGTGAGCATTACTAGATGGCTGTTCCTAGGCCAGGACACACAAAGCTCAGCTCCTGTGAAATACACTGCTGACACTGCCTGCACCGTACCCTCCT
Organism: Pterois miles; assembly: GCA_947000775.1. Taxonomy (NCBI): domain Eukaryota; kingdom Metazoa; phylum Chordata; class Actinopteri; order Perciformes; family Scorpaenidae; genus Pterois; species Pterois miles. The sequence goes on along the minus strand of CAMQGK010000144.1, from coordinate 8,420,672 downwards.
TTATGCACAGGAAACTACCCAGGACTTGATCTTAATTAGTTTGGCTCAGCGTAATACATCCTCTGAGGATTAGAGATTGTCATCATTCGTGCAGGAAAACTTATCTTTTTTTAGTTTTGGATGGTACAACAAAATGCTCTGTAATGTAATAATCCTAAAGGGACAGTGTGTAGAATTTTGTGCCATCTAGTGATGTGGTTGCAGATTGCAACAAACTGAGTACCCCTCTGCTCACTCCTCCCTTCCAAGGCTGCGGTAACATGAGCCAACCGTGGTAACGCTGTTCACCTCGCTCAGAGGTCATCCTTACCACAATAACACCAGTTTAGGAGCAGCAGCAGTCGGACAGTGGCTGATGGTATCACGGTTTTTACATTCTGTGGCTCGTACAAGCCCTCGGGAAGAGCGCTGGGCTGCGAAGCAAGTTTTGTAGTGGCCAAACGGTGGTACTACAACTTCCATGTCCCATAGACTTACATTGGAAAAGAGGCATCTGTAACTCAGTGGAGCATTTTTTTAGGTAAATCAGCTTCCCAGTATGAACACATCAATAGCGTTTATTTAAATCATTACGCTAGAGCAAGGGCTGGGTGGTGGAGTTAAAGGAAATGCTACTGTGTCTGCTCTATGGGCACAATGCAGGTGGAAGATCACTGGGTACTTTATCACTCGACAGCCAAGCCATTTTAGCTTCATACTTCACTGAGCAACTCTCATAGGAATGAACGGGAACCCGCCTCCAACGCTTTATCCAGTTCTCTTTATACGTCCATCGGCTAACATAACCACAGTTTCACAAGCATGTCGGAGAACAGCGATGGCCTTCAGGTAATGTAAATATGTGAAGGACCTCTCTAGGGCCAGTGTTTTGTTTGAGCAACATGGTGGACCCCTTGAAGAGGACCTGCTCCCTGTATAGATACGAAGGGCTCATTCTAAGCTAACGAAAACACATTTCGTAGTTTCAGGTGATTATACACTAGTGAAAACACAGTTATGAATATTATATTCCATTTCTAATAGACCTCCTGAAATATTGCACACTGTTCCTTTAAATGTGAATTTTGTCAAACAAAATATACTTTTTTTAAAGAATTTCTAAAAGAAAAACAGCCGACTGTTTAGTTTTTATGTAAATCTGGACCAAGCAACAGATCTGCGCCCATGAGGTGACAAGGGCTGTGATCACACGTTGTGCTGAAATGTCATAACTAGGTATAACGAAGTATGTGTTTTGTCGTGTCAGTGGAATTGGATCAGACATCCTCTGGGTGGTAAAGGTTGACTTTTCCTAAGCTACTTCTGTGGTTGGCTCAATTGGGATTTAGAAATGTTTAAAATCCAAAATAAACTCGACCGAGGAGTCTGTGTTCAACATTTTTGTAAGTGATCAGAAATCCACTTTTGGGACATGGATGTTTTAGTTTGAGATGTGCTGTCTTTTTTCCCATGAATTGCATTGTGTCTTTGCCAGTTGTTTCATTTGTTCTCTTGATTTATTTTACAATCATCTGTCAAGAAATGTCGTCGATTATAGTGACTGTTGGACATTGAATGGAGCAGCTCCATTTTAAATGAACTCATTCTGAAAATGTGAATGTTTACGATTAAAGAGCGGGCTTTGATCATTTTTCAGAGGCCATGACTGTTATGCTTAAAGAGGCACTTGCTATGATTCTTGGCCCATGCCTTATTTTCTGTATAAATTACATACAAAGAAAGCTTAAGAGGTGTTTCTCAAGGGCTCAACATTTTTTATGCTTGCACTCCATTGGCAAATGCACTATGGAAAAGCTGAACTACACTTGAAGTGCTGTATTTTAGTGTGGTTTGGAGCTGAGGTAGGGATCAATTGCTTGGTTTCAGCAGCAGCATCCCAGAGAGCCCCAAAGAGGCAGGTCTGAAGGACAGGTGGGGAGCCACACAGTGCCACCTCAAACCACTGTCCCCACAGTGGGAGGGGGGAGGCCTCACCGCAGAGTTAGAGACCAGTATGACAGACAGGAGGTGGTCAAACACTAACATGTCTGTGTCTGTGTAGGGCTACAACTTGCATTTATTTCCATTATTGATTGATCTGTCAATTATTAGTTTTTCATTGAGGTTTCCGGCAACAGCTACATACAGTATGCCTAGTTCTGAATATGTACAGATAGGGATGTGATGATGAGGAAATTTTCCCACTGGTTGATAAACTTGTGACAACACCGTTGTTGCCAATTACACCGGACATTTGACAAGAAAAGATGGCAGTCAATATGTGCAGCGCGTGGTTGTGTCTGGCCTCTCCAGTCCAGCTTCGCTGTGAGGCTGCAGGTTTCGACCCAGCGACGCTCCGCGGCACACACCAGCTGTGACCGCTCTGTCCTCTGCACAGCAATGGCCTCATTAACGTTATGGATCCATTGTAGTATTGGGTTTATATCTGACATATTGCTTTTGTTTTTGGAGTCGCGTCATCTTGTCTGTCAGCTCTCTCTTGTTCTGTGTGTGAAACTGACTCCTGCTACTCTGAGCTGAGACGCATTCACTGACAGACCGTAGTATCCTCTGACTTTGTATTAATAACACAGTGCTGAGACACCAAAATAAACTAAATGGGTTTTATTTCTGTAAAAAAAAAAAAAAAAAAAAAAAAAGACAGTGGGGGCGGGGCGGTGGGTATGTAATGTAATCAGTGTGTGCCTGACCACCATGTAATAACGACCACCACAACAAACCTAGTACAGAACCAAGGAGGACCAGGAGTCATAACTTTACAAACATTATACAAAAAATGATATGATTACATTAAAATGAATAGAGTATCTGTATAGAGTATCTCAGATATATCTATCTATCTCTCTATAGAGAGATAGATAGATAGACAGAGAGATAGATAGATAGATAGACATATATATATATACATGTCTATCTATCTATCTATCCATCTATCTCTCTGTCTATCTATCTATCTTGTGATAGAGAGATAGATAGATAGACAGAGAGATAGATGGATAGATAGATAGATAGACATGTATATATATATATAGATAGATAGATAGATAGATAGATATATAATACTAAAAATGCCCAAGTTGACATCTTCAGATGTCTTGTTTTGTCCAAAAATAGTCTGAAACCGAAAGATATTCAATTTGCAATAATATAAAACAGACAAAAGTGGTTATTTTGTCACCTTTTGCTGTGTTGTGTTCCCCTTGATTTTATAATTTTACTCTTGACATATACAGGACAGTCTAATAGTGTCTGGCCACTTCTGTGCAGACACATCTAGCTGTTCCCAGTTCAAGGTTGAAAACGAATGGTGATCGTGCTCATGCTGTTGTTGCCAAAGTCTCAGAAAAGCCAAATCACTGCACATCTCTTTAAAACATCATTTTCTTTGTCTTTCTCTCTATACATTTTGTTTCCTAGGTTGCACACACATTTCTCCTCTGTGTGTGTGTGTGTGTGTTTCCTCTCTCTATAAAAACCGTGCGTAGCTATATAACTTTAGGTTTGCTTGCTTGCTGGCTTGATATTAAATAACATGAAAGCTAAAATAAGACTTGTTTCTTTTGAATAACGTGGCCTATGCTGCCCTCTTCTGTTACAGAGTCAGCCTTCATCTAAATGGCTTAATATTCACTCACTGCTCCATTATGTGTGGTAAAATGAAAACCACTGGTGACACAGTATTGTTATTAACTGCTATCCGTTATTAATTAATGCTACAAACAAGCTACAGACTGACACTGCCTGTGTATAAACGCGAGCAGCAGCAGCCACTGCTATTAAATCGCCATCATATTGCTATCTCATCACGCACTGCGACTCAGCTCATAATTAAAACTTGCATTTGTCTGGTTATTAATTCAATAAGGTTAATAACGCGAGTTAATTCAACAATAGCGAGAATATGGTCGCCAGTGTTAATGTGAAGCCTTTCTCTGAAACACACGGCCTGCCGTTCAAGCGTTCCATTCATAGCTAGCCAATCAGAGCGCAGTTTACTGAGGTCTTCCAGCCAATAGCGGGGCTTTTTGCTCTTTGGCCCTGTTGTGACCGCGGAGAGACAGAAGCAAGTGGACCGGTTTGAAGCTAAGCTAATTCAATCACATTTCAGCGAGTTAATTTTGATTGTTCGCATCGGTTTCGTTTGTAGCACACGCTCGCATCTGTTTGCGAAAAATCAAAGCTGCCTGTGAATATTTTATCTCCCGGGCTAAGAAGCAAAACGGGGCATTTATTTGGGTAAATCGCTTCTGCGCTGCTAGCTGAGTTGGCGGCGTTTAGGCGCCAGTCGTGTTTGACAACAGCGCTATTCGGTCACGTTCCCGGTGTTGTTGTTTGTAGCGGTTGAGTGAACGAGCTAATTTCCGTTAGCGGCAAAACAAGAAGAAAGCTGAACATAGCTGAAATAAAGTTGAGCATGGCAGAATTCCTCGAAGATCCGTCGGTTCTCACGAAAGATAAGCTGAAGAATGAGCTTACAGCCAACAATGTGCCACTTCCCAGCGGAGAGCATAAAAAAGATGTGTATGTGCAGTTGTACCTGAAGAACTTAACCGTACTGAACAATAAGAAGAGTCCGCCTGCAGACACCTTCTCCAGCGACGAAGAGTTACCTGCTCCCGTTGTGTCCAACAAAAGTCGATCTGGAAGAGTAAGTTCTGATTCATTGTTTGTTTTTTATTTGTGGATAACTGTGATATGATGCTGTGGTCGTCTGCATGTGTTAATAGAAAGGTAACGCGTGAGTTAAGACTTGTATGATATGCACCTTAAATCTTTCCCGCAGAAAGCTACCAAAAAGACAGACAAGCCTCGCACGGAGGAAGTGGAGGTGACAGATCTCACTGATGAAGATTTAAAACAACAGCTGGAAAAGCACGGTGTGGACACAGGACCCATTGTTGGTGAGTTCCTGGGGGCCTGTCTCAGACTTTTGTAAAGAAACTTCATGTTTTTCACAGCAATATATTGCATATAAGTTATTCAAATAAACAAGTACATGAGATTAAGAATATATGTATTTGCATTATTAATTAATTTAGCACAAAACAAAGTAACAAAGCAGTTCTCATGAAATCATATGAACATTTTCTCTGTGGACCAGTTTATACAGTGTACAGTACAGTCCAACATACAGTGAATATTTGAAGCTGTTTCTAATATGTAGATATATAGATATTTTAAAATAAAAAATATTTATTTATTTATTATTTTTTACAGAAATTTGACCAAACATACATAGATATTTGCAACTATTAGTCCCTGCATTTGTCCAAGTAATCATGCATAGTATGACTTAATTTAACAAAAATGTGTAAATCCCTTATGAGTTAATTGGAGTGCATCATACATCATTCATCCTTTTTTCTCCCCTTCCTCCCTCCATTCAGCCTCCACCCGTAAGTTGTATGAGAAGAAGCTGCAGAAGCTTTTAGACCAGCCTCCGACTGAACCTGAAGCTCCTACAGACGTCACAACTCTCCCCAAGGCAGACAGTAACCAGAATGGAAACACAAATTCTGACCAGTACAGTGACAAGGAAGATGGTGAGCTCTAACCACACATTACTTATGATCTACTTACTTTCCATGACAAATAACATGGCCTGAATATGTCAGTATGTTTTCTTTTATTTGCAAAGTTATCCAGACACATTGATAAACCTGCGTCTTGCAACAGGCCCCTGATTAAATGTTGGAAAAACACTGATTACGGTACTGATATCGCCATGTTTCACTGTTGTGTTAACATTACGCATGTTTTTCAGAGGAGACTGCTGCTCCTGAACCAGAGCCAGTTCCTGTGGTGGAAAAGCCTGTGAGGAGCAGAGGGAAAGCTCCAGTTACCACCAGAACCAGCAGCAGACGACAAACCAAGGTGACACAGATTTTACTATTTCCAATCTAAGTGATCAGAGAATGTTTTAAATATGTGTTAACATTGTCTTTATATCACTCTGATAGGTGGTGGAGGAAATTATTACTGAAGAAACCCCTAAGAAGGCCAGCGACAGTGTTGAAGATATCCTTGCCAATGAAATAAGCACACCAACAGGCATGAGGTAACAAGCACATGAATCGTGTACTGCAATATATCAACCAAAATGTCAGCCTGAAAGTTGAACATGAAAGAGCATCCGTGACCTTTGGAAACATTAGCATGATTTTTGACATTTATTTATTTATTATCTCAAATCAAGGTTCAGTTACTAGCTTTTTTCCAGAGCCTTCAACTCCATTTCACATCCTTACTCAGCACCATTTGGAAATAGTCTCCATCCATATAACAGGCCTGAAAATGCATATCACTTCAGACTAGTGGGGACTAGTCAGACTGTAGCGTTCGAACTGATGAAGGCACTTGGATAAGGGGCAAAACGTCTTCAGAGACAAATCTAAGTCCAGTTGCCTTCCATGCAATTGTTGCCAGAAAGAAGGAAAAAAAAATATATATATATATATATATATATATATATATATATATATATATATATATATATATATATATATATATATATATATATATATATATATATATATATATATATATATACACACACACACACACACACCATTGACCATTCACAAACAGGAAATCAGATTGTCTGCTCTGCAGTTGTTTGCTTAGTTACAGAAAACACAACATACTGTTACTGTATTTCCTGTAATTAAAGGTCTTGTTTGACACAAGATAAGATCTTCCTCTATCTTTCTAAAACACACACTAATCAGAGATGAATTAAGTGGGGGAAAAAGTTTAATATTTTGAGTTGCTCTTGTAGCTCAAGATTGAGTTACTATAGCCTGTCTTGCTCTCGCTCTCACACACATCAGATGTACTTTAAAAACCGTAGTAGTTTTACTACATTGTGGGTCAAGAAATTTGGTCAACATACTGTACATCTGGCTCTTTTCCCCTTGGTTTCATTGTCTCTTCTCACACTCATAGCTCTACCCTATAGGCTTTGTTTTATAGCTGCTGCTTTGTACAGTTTATTTGTGAACTTCACAATAGTTGTGTAGAACAAAATAAGCATAGATAACAAAAGGAAAGTCTTCCATTTTCTGTCTATTGCCCTCTAAGCTGCAAGCCATGCCTTCAAACATCTGCTCTTTAGGGTTGATTACACTGCTGCAGAGTTTTCAAATAATTCCGTTTTAGCACTTTTAAAATGCCGGATTAGGTAAGCATAAAGAGTAAAAATGTATGCGTTTTAAAACAAACATATTGTTTTGGATGTAGCCTAATACCAAAGACCAAATCAAAATGGTCAAAGCTGCTTTAGGGTTGTTTTTTTTGGTGTAAGATGTGACAGTTATCTGCATCTCCTTGGGTTAAGATGTTGTTGGGTCTAGCCTAAAAGTTTGATTTTGTTGTTGTCCCTGATCAGTGCAACCTGCAGGCGTCCGATCCGAGGTGCAGCTGGTAGACCATTAAAACCAAGTGAATACTGGCTGGATGAGTCCCGTGTGCAGCGCAGTGTCCTCACCGAGACCCGCACTTACTCCGAGTCGTTCTCCAGAGCGGGCAGCTCCGTCTCTTCAAGCAAACCGCCAGCCCGACGAGGCTTCCTGTCTGTGTTGCTCAAGCTCCTGCTCCTTGTCGTGGTGGGCGGTTCTCTCTTCTATGCGTACCAAAACCTGGATGCCGATAGCATCAACACCCTTAAAGGCCTCCTGGACAACATCATCGTCCCCCTTCAGGGCGCTGTGAACAACGCAGCCACCTACCTGGGCATCGGCGGCAGCGATGCTACAGAGAGCGCCGGCAAGTAAAGACCCTCAGCAGTCTCTCGCCATGCCCACGCCACCTCCCTGCCGCCTGCCACAGCACACCACAACTGAAGCAGCAAACTTGGCTTACCTCTTCTCTTTATCCACATGGTTGGACAAAGGTTGCAGATTTAATTGGAACAATAAACTTTCTCCTGTCTGGACTTTCCTCCTACCACAAGAGGAAACAGTAGCTTCTGGATAACACTGTTTTGTGGCAGTCAGAAGAGACTCATTTCAGTGTTGATTTTAATCTGTGAATTGTTTGTGTCTTTGTGAGTATTTAACCCCTATATGTAGAAACAGGTGCAGAATGGAGAGGCCAGTTTATCCATGCATGGTTGTAGTTTTTTAAGGTCATACTGTAGTTTCTAACTCTCTGTGCCAGGTGTTTTTCTGATGGTGAAGTGCCTGGACACTGTTAGCACGTAGTGCCCTCCCGTTTTCAAGCGCAAAGCAGTGCTACTACTAATACCAGAATGTTTATTTCATGTGTTTCTGTATGAATTTCAAAATTTGCTCTGTAGCTATAGTTAGGTAGAGTGATTCATTATTTCTATGGTGCTCAGGTTGATTCAGCTCAAACTTTTTAATGTGATCCATGCTGGGAGGAGACACAAGGTGTAATCAGGTTGCGTCACTGCATGAGGAAAATCCGCCCATGTTCAGGTTAATGGATTGAGGAAGATAATTTACTTTTGGGATCTTTTATCAATCCCAATCAATTTACAAACAAAAATCTAAGTGAAACTGCTTTATAATGTTTATCTACTGCTTATTTAACAATTCCTCTTTAAGAAGACTAAAATTGGAGTATTCGATCATAGATTATTGATTTTCCAGCCCTGCCAGTGTGCCCATTTGAGTTTACATGCTTTGGGTTTTTGTGCTCTGTTGTGCTTTTTTGTTCTGTTTTTATTAGATTTGTGATCCTTCAGTCCTATATGCAGGATTGGCTGTTGCAGTGCACCCACATAGCCCGCCTCACTGACTGCATGTGTCCAGACATGCAAAGAAGACAGAAATTTAATCCTTTTGGGACATTTTATCAGTTTATTCTCTTCGGGACTCTTTACTACTTCTGCCTGAGCAAATTACCACAATTAAGAGACTGTCTATTACTTTGAAAGGCTTTTAACACGCTGGGAGAGAGGATGCATTCACTGAAGGTGATGTTGGGGTGGGATGACTTCTGGGGCATCTTTGTTTCTATTTTGATATTTTTCTAAAATGGCGTGTTCAATTTTTTATAGCACATTTTAAGGTAACATTTGAAAGCAATATGTAAAACATGAAAGTGATACTGTATCTTTATTTGAACCTTGCTGACTTAACACAAGCGATACATAACCAGGCAGCTCTCCCACAACGAACAAAAACGACAGGGGTTATGTGGGTAAGGATTTTTAATCTGTTTATTTATGATAATGTAGGCAGTGTATCATGAAATAAACATGGCTATTACACATACTTTTTCTTTGTCTTCTCTAGCACTGTCTGGGCAGTACAAGTATTTTTAACCAATTTCTCAACACATGCATCACTTCTAACCATTTTCCCAACAATCTATACTTTTTAGGATATTTTAAAAAGTTTTCCATTGCTTTCCATTCATTTGTGGATGTGATCACAGAATCTCATGACTACTATTGACTGAAGTCAATCAATATGGGGTTATGTAGAAGATTAAAATGCATTTTAAAGTGTCAGTGGTTGTGATGTTCTGTTTTAAACTTGAGTTCTTTTATAACACCTCAAGAAACTGAATGTAAAACAGCAGGTGCACACATCCTTTAAAATACTGTAGTATAACAGCAAGACAGTGGATAATCTGAATATTCGAATTAGATTAGTTTAAATCACAGCTACTATAATAAACTGAGGGTATGGGTCAATGTAATGAAGCACTGCCAGCTGTTAGCCAACAATATAAACGTCACAAATACTAGCTTAAAGGACCAGTATGTAATATATTACCTGTAATGTATCCTAAAATCACCATGATATGTTAATCAGAGATCAAGGAAATACTCTAAATTGAGATGCTGGCCTCTCCAACAACAACGCTACAGCCAGCATGTTCTCCTTTGAAATTTCTAGTCCAGTACAGAACGTCTGTGTTTGTTTCGGCTCGTGTGATCCCGTCCACTGACCATTTCAACATCCCACTGCAACATCTATGAAACATCCAAACACAGCCTTCTGCAGCCATGGAAGCAAGCAAACAAACTGGATCAACAGAGATAACGTTAATGTTGAATTACAGCGGACCTGAAAGCCTCGGCACATGTCTCTGTGATCCGTGTCATTAAGTCAGCAAGTATTTGAGACACAGCTGGTGAAGTGATTTTGATCACTGCTGCCCAGAGGCGAACACGGTCGTGTCTAGAAGGTAACCGTGAAATTGCAAAAGCGTTGGCTGATATCAGTCACTCTGGAGGAGTGGACGGGATACAGCTCCAATGCTCTGAATTTGGACAACTGTCACCTATTTTGAACGCTAGCTGGCAGTTCTACATATTGTTTCTGCAAGGTTGTTTGCCAGCTGTTGAAAGAGGCGACTTGAGCGGTTGAAGATGCTTCACCGGATGGAGGGTTTTAATTAACATTTTCTTACCATGCAGATTTTCTTCTGTCCTAGTGGCCTCTGTACACCTGAATGTGCATCTCATGTGAGAGCTGGACCAGCTAAGTCCCTTCAGCTCCCTGCTGTCCTCCCTCTCCCCACACACTGCTGCAAAATGTCCTTCCCTGAGGTCCTACAGCATGAATGTTCGTGAAAGAGGCAAATATATCAGAGCTGTCATGATTAATCGATTAGTTGTGAACTATTGTCAACTATTAAGTTAAGCTATTAACTATCCCAAAAACTATTAAACTATTTTGTCATCAGGTTGAGTCTAAATTCTCTGATTCCAGCTTCTTAAATGTGGATATTTTCTGGTTTCTTTACTCCTCTGTGACAGTAAACTGAATACTTTTGAGTTATGGCCAAAACAATTTGAGGATGTCATCTTGAGCTTTGAGAAACACTGATAGACATTTTTCACATTTTATAGACCAAACAACTAATAAATTAATAAAGACAATAATCAACAGATTAATAGACAGTGCTAATAATTGTTAGTTGCAGCCCTAAAATATATTTTTTTCATTTTTAACACCATTGAATTATGTTTCCTGTATAATGTTTCATTCAGAATAGCCTCTGAAATCCTAAATAAGCCAGGGTACACTAAATTATGACCAAAATGAATTATCTTCCTATTTTTATGTGTTGTCAGCTGCCAGTGAAGTCGGCTGAACTATTTCAAATAAGTACAATGAGAAAAACATTTTTTTAGGCTTTTAGTGTGTAGATTCGTAAGCAGCTGTCCCCTATTCTGAAGTGAGCAACATGACTGGCAGTTTGTCAACAAATGCTAACAGCCAGTATGTATTTAACACACAGTTAATAGCTATCTTGAGTATTTCTGTCCTTCACAGCTAATCAGATGTCTGTCTTTGCTCATCCTACAGGTTTTCCCTGAAGGGGTTGGTGCGCTAACGTTGTTGGATCAGTGGTGTCTATGCTTCACTACGAAATGCAGGTCAGCAGTCAACATCCTCAAGATGCTCAGATATACTGTATGGGTTAGTGAATGATTGAAACCTGTTGTCTGTGGTAACGCTGCCAAAGTTAGACACACTCCCTGAAATCCATCTGTTCTGGAGCAGCTCAGAGGCCCCCAGCAGCTCTGAAGTGCTGCAGTGGCCTTTCAACTGGGCCTGAACCAGTGCAGACAGATTAGGAAGCAGGTGCTTGTTTGCAGCTCTAGGTGTGTAACATGAAGTATGAAAAATAAAGTTTATAGCAACTACTCTCAATCAAAAAGTCATTGAGAGGCTAAGTGGGCTCTAAACTGACACAAATCCATAAAAATCCATACTGAGGTCCAAATGTGGTTATGTTGTTTAATAAATGACAAGAATAACAAGCAATAACAGCACTGAAATAAATAAAGTACACAGAAAATATCAGAGCCTAACTTTTGTGAATCCTGATGTCCACGTGAACAAAAAACAGACAACCTAAACAAATAATCATAAACAACATAGGCTAAATACAAATTTTGGCTCCTACAAAGCAGATGTTTTTTTATGTGGGTTTGCAAAAAAGGAATAGATAATCCTAATTGTGAAGGGTTATATGGAACATTTTTTTAATCATCTGTCTTTGTCTTCATTATTTAAATGGAGATAATGTGCTGTTGTACGGGAATGTGTACCGGCTGACTGAGGTGACCCTTGGAGTGCCAAACTGAGACTTTGTCAGGGATGGAGAGGCTTAGTCAATTAAATCCAGTAGGCTGCAGCCGGACAGCACACCAGGAACGGGAGCAGGCACACAGTCCAGAGTCTTACTGCAGTGTTGGAAAAAGGACTTGCTCTGAAAATAACTGGACCTTCAAGACAACAGGTGAACAGCCACGTTTTCCTTTCTTATGTGGAAATGTTAAATATCTGCAGGAGGCACATTGGTTTAGATTTGGTTGGATTTTGGTTTGCAGAGCATTTTGTCTAACTGTGGGGAAAGTTATGTTGTCCAACCATTTCTTTATAAAGTGTTCTGTGTGTGTGTCCTCGTCTTGCTCTCTGTATCTTTTGTGCTTTTCAGGTGTTGAATAGCAAATTGTTTTTTAGTCATGTGTTTATCCACCACACATATAAGTGGGTCGACATACAGTTTTTACATCACTAGCTGTGGCAGCTTCCACTTAATCTCCAGGTACACTGAGACAACCAACACCTGAACCACTGAGAGGCACTTTGTTGTATCAAGAACAACAAATTACACACTAAAGATAGATCAACAGCATTTTGGAAAAGTGTCCATCTTGATGGGTGAGTAGGTTATTACCTTGAAATGTAGTTTTATCTGGGTCCTTATAGCTCATCAAATAATTACATGAAATATAATTATCAAAGTTAAACAACTCAAAATGGAGTGGAAGTCGTTGAAATTGACTTATTAGATGACAGTCTTAAGTACTTAATGTGTTGTCTGCCATCTGTACCGTGTGCTGTCTGTGTTCAAGTTCAAGGGAGACTTAACTGTCTCGGTCACATACAAACATTTGGCAGGTTGCTACACAACAGCTGTCTTGTCCACAGTGTTGGTGTAAAAAGGCAAATTTTCTGATGAAACTTTGGTTCCTTGATCATTCAGGTACCAACCATGTTTTTATTTTGTGTAACTAATAGTCATGAAACCTGCTGTCCCCACTGTGACCTTGCAGGCTAAGCCCCCACATTAACCGCTTGTGTTTACTTTGTGCTTTGAGTGCATGCACTTTCTGTTGGTAATCCTGTTTCACTAACAGCCATGAATGGACAGTTTACCAGTGCACTTTCAATGGCACCTTCATCCTTCTTTAGAGCTGACAAATTGTGAGAATCGCTTATTTTTGCAGATGTGTTGGTTCATAATAGGGTTGAGTGATAATTCATAGCGTCTTGATAATTTATCATCTCCATCCATCCGTCCATCCATCCATCTGCAAACTTAGCTTATCCCGTTAGGGGTCGTGGGAGGACTGGAGCCGATCCCAGCTGGCACTGGGCGAAGACGGCATTCACCCTGGACAGGTCGCCAGTCCATCGCAGGGCACATAGAGACAACCATTAACACACACTTTCACACCTACGGGCAATTTAGAGTCAACAATTAACCGCACGTCTTTGGACTGTGGGACGAAACCAGAGAACCCGGAGAAAATATATCGAGATATCATGATACACAAATACATCTTCTAAATTTATAATAACAAGCACATACTAATTCAAATTTCTCAGACAACCTGATCAAACTCAGTTACATAAAAACATTGTCTTAATCTGATTACTCTGTATTTGTGCATGTGAACATAGTCAGAGTAAAGCTGGAAATATTTTTTTTTTTCTGCATAAATTCAGTTATGTTCATTTTGCACTAAAGTTCTTAATTGAGAGTACTTTTCATTTGTGAAGTATTTAATTCAGACAACATTAAACAAAAACAGGCTTAACCATGTGGTTATTTCATGTAGATTATTTATGTATTGAATTATAAGAAAATGTGCTGTAATGTTGTATTGTGATATATATTGTTATCAAGCTATGAAATTACATAAATTTGGATAGAAGATTTTGGCCATATCACTCAGCTCCAGTTCACCATAATATGATGTATTTAACTTCACTGTCGCCTCACAGCAAGACGGTCGCAGGTTCGAATCCAGCTCTTCTGTGTGGAGTTTGCATGTTCTCCTCGTGTCAGCGTGGGTTTTCTCCGGGTACTCCGGCTTCTTCCCACAGTCCAAAGACATGCAGTTTAGGTTAATTGATGACTCTAAATTGCTTGTAGGTGTGAATGTGAGCGTGAATGGTTGTCTATGTGTGTCAGCCCTGCGATGGACTGCCGACCTGTCCAGGGTGAACCCCGCCTTCGCCCAGTGTCAGCTAAGATTGGCTCCAGCCTCCTGCGACCCCGAACAGGATAAACGGTTGCAGATGGATGGATGGATAGTTTCCAGCATTAATCTCATGCACAGACAACAGTTGGAGAGTGCTTCATGCATTACAATATCTACAATCTACAGCATAAAGTAAAAACTATCCCCAGATGTGCTGAAAATTCTGTGGCAGCTGTCACATAATTCAGATTTCTGTTATTTTTTGTGGCAATATTATAGCTGTAATATAGGATATAATGCATCATATTTCACTCATCTCAGAGAGAATTTAGGTGACGTAATATGTAAAATACTTTTTAGACTGTTTATGATAGAAGTAATTTCTTATTGTTCTTTACAGACATCCTATTAGACACAAGGTTAATTTTCATCTGTAGTTCAGGTGCAGCAGATGGCAGCAGCGTTAAGGGATTACAGTAACTCCTTTAACAGTCTGCAGTCAAGTTTGGCATCCGATTATAGTGCTCCTCCGTCCTCCGTTTGGGGAGGAGGAGGAGGGTGGCGAGAGAGGAGAAGAGGAGCCTGCCCTGAGTCACATGGGCTACCGCTGCAGCTGCCTCCTCAGCACACGCAGGAACTGTGGGAGGTGTTGTGGATGCAGGGGGTACCCAGCTCTCTGGGAACACACCTATAGATATCCGTTCACTTTGCCATGCTGATCACATGCTGGTATTTATTCCTCACAGCTCGGAGCTTCGCCAAACAATGCAAGTATTGCTGCTGTTTCTGTGTTTAGCTGCTTGTCATTTCAAGGTGAACTCTGATGAAAGATAATGTGTGGGACAAAAAGCTCAGTCAGTGTTTTCTCTTCTCTTCTGTAATCGATTTAGATGACAGAGAAGTCATACTTCCATTAGTGCTGCTGAGATAAATGTCAGGCTTTGTAATTCCTCTACACTCGGATATAAAACGCAGTGTCCTGAATGCAGTATTTATGAAATTTGAGCATGCAGCCAGGAGGACTGTTTCCATCACTTGTGTCTGTACGTTGTCTTTATCACTTTGCTGCTGACATCTTTTCTAACCAGGAATGCTCTTCTCGTCCTCCTTCCTCCCCTTTTACTCTCCTCAGCACTGAACATGGCTTCAATTCTGCAGAAGCTGATCACCCCGCTGTTCAGCGGTCCTCCTGAGCCCCCCAGGAATAAAGTGACCGTGGTGGGCGTGGGCCAGGTTGGCATGGCCTGTGCTGTCAGCATCCTGCTCAGGGTAAGAGCCCCACTGGTTTTTGCCTCTACTCAGATTACCGTACCTTCCCGCCTGCTCTTGTGACAACACAGGATAATACCCAGGATCCTCCAAGACTGACACAGGATTATTACTGATCTCTTGGTGTCTGATTTGACTGTCTTCACTGTCCTTGTTAAGATGTCGTGACAAAAATGTATCTGTTAACAAAAGAGCGCAACTACAATGACTTTCTGCTGAACCAGCTGAAATTGGGCAGCGGTTTTATTGTGAGCAGTGGTAATAGCAGTAATTTTACCTTATTTACTTAAACACAATGAGACATTTTAACATCCATTAAGCTGTATGCAAAGCAGGTCACTGCTTGCACAGTAGCCAAGTATTGCCAAGGGATAGGCAAGCAAGTAAAGTTCCCGGGGTAAGGAGGATCCTAAAATGTGTAATTTAATTTCATGAATACTTAGATTGCTGGATTATTAGAAAGTGAGAACACCGAACTGGTAAATTAAAGTTAACAGTTGAATGATTTCTTTTCCCCCCTGTCTGCCTGTGTTGTATCTGGGACAAAGAGCTGATAATGTTGTGTTATACAGTATATGTGAGAGATACGTTTTTTCTTCCCCCTCTAACTTGACTTTGTGTTCGTGTCCCGGCGTTACTGGTGGTGGCTGTACAGCCATCGGCCGCTATCAGAGCCCAGTTCTACTGATAGTAATAGTTTGTAAAACGTCTTATCAGCAGCAACTGGTCAAACCTCTACCTCTACCTTAAACAAACAGCCTGAACCTGTCTATTGAGATGATTTCAACTCGCAACCTCACCTGCAAAAACAGGTAGATTGGTAAATGAGTGTGCTGTGAGGTGAAGCAGTGGTGTTCTCAACTCCCCTGATGTGAACAGGAGCTGGCTGATGAACTGGCCCTGGTGGATGTGATGGAGGACAAGCTGAAAGGAGAGATGATGGACCTGCAACACGGCAGCCTCTTCCTCAAAACCCCCAAAATAGTAGCAGACAAAGGCAAGTTAATACCTCAGACACCACACATTGTAATTGAACCATTTTTGTCCTTATTGGCATTAAATAGCCTAGAATATTGAACGTTTGGTTATCTAAAGATACCTGGGTTTAGACAGGACTCTGACCGTGAGGACACTTGACTGTTATAACAAATCAGCTCCTCCTCTCTCAGACTACTCTGTGACAGCAAACTCCCGCATCGTGGTGGTGACAGCTGGAGTCCGTCAGCAGGAGGGAGAGAGCAGGCTGAACCTCGTCCAGAGAAACGTTAACATTTTTAAACACATTGTCCCTCAGATCGTCAAATACAGCCCCGACTGTACCATCATTGTGGTTTCCAACCCAGGTGCGGTTCAGCGCACATTCTGTGTTTTCCCCTGTCACACAGACAAACAGTGTGCACCTTCTAACAATGCTAACCACGCTCTTCAACAGTTGATGTGCTGACTTATGTAACCTGGAAACTGAGCGGCCTTCCCCAGCACCGCGTCATCGGCAGCGGCACTAACTTGGACTCGGCGCGCTTCCGCTTCCTGATGGCTGACAAACTGGGAATCCACCCCAGTAGCTTCAACGGATGGATCCTGGGAGAACATGGAGACACCAGTGGTGAGGATCAGTGTGATTTCTGTGACTGTCATTGTGTTGTTGATCAACTTTAGCGCAGGCTGTGTGGTGTGTGAAGCGAATGGATAAAGTTCACAGGTTTCAACATGTGTATTAGTGCCTGTGTGGAGTGGAACCAACGTAGCTGGAGTTAACCTGCAGATGTTAAATCCGGATATCGGCACTGACTGTGACGATGAGAACTGGATGGAAACACACAAGATGGTGGTGAACAGGTAGGACAGAGCTCCTCGACTAATACATTGTTTTTGGGTTTGGCATTTTTTATAAGCCATGTAGAGTAGGGTGATAATTCAATATTGTTTTTATTTAAATCTGGTCATAACATTAGACCTTAAATAATCCTAATTTTAGAGACGTGTAGTTTCAGCATCATTTTTTAAGTTGTAAGCCAAAACTCTAGTAAAACCCTAAAAATCATTTGTCTTACACATTGTATAATGCATACATCAAATTTTATACTTCATATTATCTGATTTGAGTATGATGTTGATTGTCGTATATCAAAATGATGGATAACTACTGTATTGATATATTAACAGTGGGAAACTTCCAGGTCTGAGAAGCGAAGCCGATGCTGAAGTGCCTTAAACTTGCTTTCTTTCTAGCATCCAGCAGGGGGCGACTCCTCTGGTTGTGAACAGATGTCTGATTGTATAGAAGTCTATGAGAAACTGACTTTACGTCTCACTTGATATATTACCTCAGTAAACCTTGTACATGAGTTTATGGTCTCAATTGCTAGTTTCAAGTTTTCTTCAATACAGCATGATGTTCATTTAGTGAATTATGGTACCATGTAGAGTAAAATCGACCATAAAGCAGGGGATGCTTTAGGACATGGTTCAGGGTCTAAAATTAGCACCCGTCATCCATCAAATGCGGGTAAAATGTTGGTAGTGGCAGGTAAAATTGTCAGGCCATCCGCATTTCTCAGATAATGCGACACTGTGAACAACAAATCTGTGTTGAAATCGGCAGGCGGAGAGTTGGTAACGTTACCTGTTAGCAGCTGATGGGCAGCACAGTCCTGCTTGGTTAAAAAACTGAGATAAGAATATTAACAGAGTTGCCACTGAGTTATTATTATGAGCCGTTCAAGGGTGAAGTTAAATTACAACATTATGATATGTTTATATTTATCCATCCATCCATCGTCAACTGCTTTTCCCGTTAGGGGTCGCGGGGGGGGCTGGAGCCGATCCCAGCTGGCATTGGGCGAAGGTGGGGTTCACCCTGGACAGGTCGCCAGTCCATCACAGGACAAATAGAGACAGACAACATATAGACAGACAACCATTCACATTCACATCCACACCTACAGGCAATTTAGAGTCATCAATTAGCCTTGTTTATATTTAATCTTGTAAAATTAAGTTTTTGGCGAGAAACTTGAATAAATATAGTTGGTGTAAGGAGATGTTTGCACAGCAGTATAAAATAAATATTAGAGAGGAATTATGACCTGTTTAACTTTCTAACAATAGCTCTGAGCAGCTTGCCAAGATTGTTATAATCAAAGGAATATTTAAATAATTATAATCATTTGCATTGCATGTTTTTATGCAATGAACAATAGATAGATGACAATAAAGTACAGTACGGTGTACAGTACCTTCTCTCCCCTGAAGAATAGGGCTATCCTGGAAGCCACGTTGTAATTGACCATGAATATAATTTTTTTGAATGTAAAATGTATCAAACATTGAATGACAACAGATCTCAAATGTTTCCTTCATTTAGTGCAAAAATTTCAAAAGTGTCAGATAAAATTTCTGAGTGTCAGTTAGTAAAAATAATACATTGAAGAAGGTTCATTTCAGACCCTGGTGTGCTTATGACTGGCAGGTCGTTACCACGGCGTTGTCCGGTCTGGGAGTTGTTGTTTTCGTCTTACAACTTTAACCCTTCACAGTGTGTTTTCAGTTCTTGAAAAAAAATATCTTATTCATTGTTCAGTTGTACTTAGCTTCACCCTCTTGTGCCACTTCTGGACGCAAAAAGACAAGATGGCAACAACCAAAATGCCAAACTCAAGGCTTCAAAATGGCAGTCCACAAACCAGTGGGTGACGTCACGGTGGCTACGTCCACTTCTTATACAGTATATATACTCTGTGCATATTAACTGTATCCATATTGCCCTCAACTGTCACCTGTACAAAATAGGTATGAAAATAGGACAGTGTAAGAGTGAGATCGTCTCATGTTTGAGATAAGATGACATGACAAGACATAAAAAAGTTGTCTGTCTGACTCTGCTACTGTCTCTGTCATCAGCATAGAGAACAAAAGCAGCAGCCCTGAGGGGAAATCTGCTTTAAGTGTGTGTTTATTTTAGCACTTCTCGTCTGCTTTCTCAACATTCAGATCAACTAAAGACCAACAATAAGCCATCTGAAAACTGTCCCTGTCTTGTGCCTCTCAGTGCCTACGAGGTGATCAAACTGAAGGGTTACACCAACTGGGCCATCGGTCTGAGTGTAGCTGACCTGACCGAAAGCCTCATCAGGAACATGAACAGGATTCATCCTGTTTCCACCATGGTGAAGGTAACGGCTGCTCACACACACATTCATTTCCACAGAGCCTGAAGTTATGGACACAAACTGTACCTACGCCTGCAGAAACTATGTTGCTATGTAGCATCATCTAAATCAGTTGGACCGAAGTGTGTTCATGTTACTTTTTTATTCTAAATATTATTCATTTATTATTTGTTGCAAGAAATGTCATACCTATATATACTTATATACACACACATATATAATTATTTAAAATCTTAAGAGATACCCCAGGTCGATGTCACCATGAAATTTCCCCAATTAATTACTTATATTAAGGCAATTTCTTTTTTGTATTACAGGTTTTTTAAGCTTTATGGTTAAATATGGAATTGATGCATCATCTTATTCAATATTTGCTAGATTGCATGAATTTTTAAGACAGAAATCTGAACACTGGATAAAGCCAGGTTCAAAATCCTTGTTTCATTTTGTTGACATATTAGAATCAAAGGGAATCACTGATGTCTCTTTTTATCACTCCATAAATCAGAAAATACTGTTAACAGCCATAAAAAAACACATATATGAACAAATTCGGCAGTAAAAACCATGAGAATATAGAGAGGAATGAGACTGGAAAGTTTGTTGGGTGTAAGAGGTACTGAAGTGGAGGTTTCTGGCTCAGAGTCTGAGAAAATCAACTAATAATAATTTTGAGCAAACAGCCTTTAAAGATTTAAATATGCAAATGAAGCATTATCTTAAGCTGTCTTTGGTGAATGTAGCAGAAATTTATAGACGTAAATAGACAATGTGGTAAAATGAACACCTAAATGTTTATTTTGGATGTTTGTGTCTCCCCTTAAATATAAATTTCAGTTTTACTTTTTCAAGGTCAATTTTCTGAAATCAGATTGACCTCCAAACAGTGGATTTTGCTTTCCGTGCAACAGGAGTCAGTTCACAGAGTCAGCAGCGTTGACACGGACAGACATCAATATATTATATATACAGTATATATATTATATATTTTTTTCATTGGGTGTCACATTTAAAACAGGTTTGAAAAAACAAATGACCAAGCCTTTGAATTCAGCCTCAAATTGTGGCTTGCAAGTAACATCTTTTTAGTTCAGCTTTTTCACATTTGAGCACAAGAATTCACATTTTTGCAGTTTATGTTGTGTCTCTGCTGACGGGCGTCTCTGTGTTTGAGATGCATGTTCTCCCACAGACAGTGAGGCTGCTGTTCATTGTGCACAGGGCATGTATGGCATCACTGACGAGGTGTATCTGAGTCTGCCCTGCGTGCTGAACAGCGGCGGCGTGGCCAGCGTGGTCAACGTGACCCTGACAGATGACGAGGCGGCCCAACTGCAGGCCAGTGCCAACACGCTGTGGGCCATCCAGAAGGACCTGCAGGACATCTAACTGGACAGCAGGGGGCGACGTAGCCGTACTGTCCTGACACATTATCACTCTGCAGTCACTAAACACCACACAGCTCCACCTCCCACACCTCCAACCCACTGGCCTCTGTAGACTCTCAGGCGTATGGGAGTTTAATCCCGTCAGATTTAGCTGTAGGTGTCAGTTTGTGACATCAGCTGAGTGCTGTGATTCATTTGTCCTCGGCTGTGTTGCAGAGTGGGGCTCACTCAGTCTTGTTGCTGCTTTGGTGCTCAATAAAGCAAGTTTGTTATCGCTTCAACAGTAAAGTGCATGTGTTCAGTTACTCAGTAGCAGTGGGAACAGAGACGGGTACACTAAAGGTTTTATCAAAAAAGGTCAAAAAGTTTAATAAATCTTGAAATACCTGTGAAAGCTCCTGGGGGGATTTTACTGGGATGTGGGTGAATTTTCTGATTCACGGTCAAAAATCTTTGTGGATGCATTGCCACAGTTTAATTGTGTATAATCCAGTGAGAACAAGAGGGAAATTTGTACCATTAATATCACTCGTCTTGCTAACAAGGTCACAAAAGCTATGATGTTCTTCTTGTACAGAAAGAGAGCGTGAAGAAGAAACCAGCTGTGAACAGGTACGTTGGAAAACATTCCCCAGTAATATATAATATCTCTGTCCATCTGTATCTGTATAAATATCTTTAAGGATAGACGTACACAAGATTTGCACGTGTAGGGGAAACACCGTTTTGGAGTTTAGTTATCCTTGAATAATAGGTTTAATGAGGTGCATGATGGTTGCATTGTGTGAGGGCATTTCTGCACACAAAGCAAAATATGTGTCCACAGAGGTGTGGACTTGAGTCATGAATGTGATGGCACTGACAAAATCAAGAAAGACTCAATTAAGACTTTAACTTTTTGAGCCTTTTTACTTGAAAATACTTGATATTTTCTCCCCGCGCCAAAAGATTAAGACGTATGTTATTTCAAAAGTCACAATTCAATTAATTTCCTGAATCAACTAACATTAACTTTTATTGTCAGCAAGTCAACATTTAATGCCCCAGATTTTTTTATGATTAAGTTCAGTCACTTTTTAAACAAATCAAAAATAAAAAGAACATGTTTTTTTTTTTTTTTTTTGGGTAAATGGAATATATTACTACTCTGTTGTTAAAATGGTGACATTTAGTGAAGAGCACATTGTTTAGGATTCAAAGCTCAAAGTTTAGGACTTGGAACTTGGGTGCAAAGACTTGAGACTTACAAAAAATACCTTGGTCGCACCTCTGCAAGTCTATATATAATTTGATATTTCCCACATTTATCAGATCTGATATGTACAGTGCAGTAAGCTCTGTACAGATTGGGTTGGTGTAAAAATAAATCTTTAATGTTCAAGATCTTTTAAAAGTCAGAATGTAAATGTTCAGCTCATGTTTGACCTCCACTCAGTGCCAGTCATGTTTAACGTCTTCCAACGCTAAATATCTGTTTATTTAGGAGCCATACGCTCAGACAAACAAGCTTTTCTTCAGATTAATGTGTAAATCTGAAAAAGCTGATGACCTTTATTTGACTCAGTCACGACTGGTTCAAGCTGCCATTTCCAATCAAACTCACTGGGCCTCCTCTCACAGACAGTGTGATGATGGATGACCGAGTGATGTTTAGCATGGTGTTAATCACTTGTGTGGTGTGAATGACTTAATTGTTGCCCCAAGCTGACGCAGACTTCTTTTTTTCTTGTTTTCCTTAATCAATGACAAGTTGTGTGACTGTAAATGGAAATCCCTCCATGTTGCAGCTCACCAACCAGGCAAGTGAATTTATTTAATTAGCACATTTTATTACAAGTAAACTCAGCGACACAATAATAACACAAGAAAAGGCAGCAACAGACAAGAAAAGAAAACAACTGTCTTCACAAATAGTTCAAAATCAGCTCTTGTTCGTCTGGGTAAATATCTGGGTTGCCTTCACCTGAGGAAGAAAATAGATTTTAATAAAAGAAGTGGGGAAAAAATAATTTAAATCACTGTTTTGGTGATAACGTTCAGTGTGTTTACCTTCTTCCACAGCTCGCTGCAGAAGCTCCAGGAGAACAGAAGACAGAGGCGATCCAGGTCCATCGCTGCTCCGGTTGTGAGTCACTGCAGAGATGCAGAGCGAAGACTTTTGAAAAGGAAATCGTATTTAAAACATCAAGGTTCAGTTCTATATATATTAAAGTAAAATGATAATCTAAGGCATAAAATAGTGCAGTTAAAATAGATTTAAACATTATTAAATATAAAACAGTAATGTAAATGTGTCGTAGTAGAGTTTCGTAGTCGAAGTTTCATCATGATACGATATATAGATTCTTTGGACATCATCATATGATGATATAATTAATTCTGTGATTGATATGAGACACAGTAATGAATGTGTGATGGGTACTGAATTTTTCACTCTTAATGAGCCAGAATAAACCAAAAGTTAGAAAATTATCTGCAATTAAAATGTTTTTTACAACAATATACTGTACTGTAAGTCAGTAAGTACTGTAAGTTGTAATGTAAATACATTTTAATAGTAAATGTATTTGGTCTGCAGCTAAATAACAAAGCATCAACGGCAGCCAGAGAGATTTTTCACAACCTGAAAACTCAGAAGTTGTTGTCAATAACAGCTTTTATATTTATTTACCATTAAGAAATTCATCATGTAGCTAAGCTCTATAATGTGTCTCTTATTAGAAAGTGGAACAAGCTTGTAAGAGCCTGCGTAGATACATACATACATACATACTTACATACATACATACATACATACATGTACATACATACATACATGTACATACATACATTTACATACATACATACATATATGTACATACATACATGTACATACATACATGCATACATACATACATACATGTACATACATGTACATACATACATACATACATACATACATGTACATACATACATACATACATACATACATGTACATACATACATACAACATGTATATACATACATATACATACATTCATACATATATACATACATACATACATGTATATACATACATGTACATACATACATACATACATACATACATACATACATACATACATACATACATACATTGTACATACATACATACATACATACATGTACATACATACATAGATACATACATACATGTATATACATACATACATACATACATGTACATACATACATAGATACATACATACATACATGTACATACATACATAGATACATACATAACTATTTTCCTTTTATTTATTAGCTGCAGGGCATCACGTATCACTCACCTATATGAAAAGCGTCCCCTTCCTCTCTGCTGGTGCGCTGCAGCACTGAGCGGTGTCCTTCTGTAAAACATCAACATTCAACACTGTTTTCTCTTAATTTGACAAGACAGGCAGCTGAAAACCTGCTACAGTTTTAAATTTCCTCTGCAAGTTCTTACGTGCTCCTTTTAGGTATAAGATGGCCTGAGGAGTCCAGTTCCTCCGCTGAAATGTGATGCAAAACGTAATATAGTTTATCTCATAATTAGGCTTTTATGTGTTCGTTTCAGTTCATCTTAAATGTACTTTCACCCACCTGTGGTGCGCTCCAACACTGAGTGACCAGTGTCACCACAAGCAGCGTGACTAGTAGAGACATTGTTGAACTCTGTAACGAGATTTTGTGTAATTACAAATAACACTAATATTGTTACTAATAATAATAATAATAATAATAATACAATAGAAGAAGAGGAATAACAAATATGATATAATCAGATACAAGGACATTTAAAGTGCTTATTAATGTACAGCATTTGTCAACAATTCTAATTTCTCCTATGAAGACATATTCACATTATAAGTCCAAATGTTAGGAGTTATACTTGTTGACAAATACATTACTGAACTGTTATTTATACTTACATCTACATTTCAGTGTGTATGCTCTTCATTGGAGACTTGAATAGGTTCACTTAAAGTAAAGTGCTGCTGTTTACATTGACTTTTTTAATTATAACAAACTGAATTTTCATTCATCTCTGACTTCACTGATATAAGGAAAAGTAAAATAGTGCAAATACTGACAAAACACACAACTACTACTACCCTAATGATAATAATAATAATAATAATAATAATAATAATAATAATGCTTACCGTTAATTGTATGTGTTGTGCTCTCCTGCAGGCTAAATGTGTGATTGGTGCTTCCTCTGTCACTGCTACATTATCAGTGTAAATCACCTCATTATACAGCGTCATTGATGAGACTAATTGATAACTTAATTACTTCTCATGTAATATTGACGAGAGTGACAGGTGTTGTCAAAACTGTCACTGCTCATTAATCATAGACAACAGCAGAGATTTAAACTTTTCAGGTCTCTTCACGGGGTCACCGCGTCATGACGACGCTGGTGAGATTTTATGAATGAAAGCTGACGTGATGACAGCGTGTTGGTGGAGTACGAGGGCGTAGACACCTGCACGAGGCCCGAGGCCGCGGGGAGGGTGTTGATGCTTTCCATAAAAAGCTGCCGGTGTCATCGCATGTCATGTTGTAATATTAGTCACCAAATAACATGTTAATGAGTGAGCTTTAGCGATGCTGACGGAGGTAGGCTAGCTGTTTCCCCCTGTTTCCAGTCTTTATGCTAAGCTAAGCTAATGCTAACCAACAGACATTTTGTTTCTGTGCGCACTCACTCACTGACATATTTTCCTGATACACTTAATGAGCCATCGTTAATGTTTTTATTTACACCAGTGCTTTTCCTGCTTTCCTGCTGTCTTAATTACTTTATTTTAATTACTTTATTTAAAGTAACATGCTGTACTGTAAGTATTTATAATCCATCCATCCATCCATCCATTGTCAACCGCTTATCCCGTTAGGGGTCGCGGGGGGGCTGGAGCCGATCCCAGCTGGCATTGGGCGAAGGCAGGGTTCACCCTGGACAGGTCGCCAGTCCATCGCAGGGCACATAGAGACAGACAACATATAGACAGACAACCATTCACGCGCACATCCACACCTACGGGCAATTTAGAGTAATCAATTAACCTAAACAGCATGTCTTTGGATGGTGGGAGGAAGCCGGAGTACCCGGAGAAAACCCACGCTTACACGGGGAGAACATGCAAACTCCACACAGAAGAGCCGCAAGCTGGAATCGAACCTGCGACCCTCTTGCTGTGAGGCGACAGCGCTAACCACTACACCACCGTGCAGCCCGTATTTATAATCATATATCATTATTTATGATTACTGTTGTTGTGCTGTTTTAACAGTTATTTCATTATGGAGGACAGAACCTGCCAAAATCCAAAATACATAAATAACTCAATAAATAAATACGTATGGCATTAAAGGTAGCAAAAATAATGTTCGAAATAAATGTATCCATTCATTAATTGATATAATATGACATGTTTGTTTTCATTTCCTTTATTAATCTTTGCATTAATTCCCTTATGTATTTACTCTCCTGGTTAATATTCCCTTTATGGATTTATTTATGGATGGTAATACCACAGTGTAGAAATACTGCATTCAAAATGTTACTTTAGTAAAAGTACAGTAGTATCAAAGTATACTTCCAAAGCTAAAAGTACTCATCATGTAGAATAATATACAGTATATTATACTATTGGATTACAAGTATTGATGCATTAATGTGTTCATCAACTTAATGTTGCCGCTCATAACAGTGGAGCGACTTAATAAATAGTACTTAATAGATCATAATTTATTTGTTGGTTTATAATTTGTATCAAGAATCTGAATCTGCAAAGTAACATATACATGTAGTGGAGTAAAATGTAAAATATTTGCCACTGAAATGTAGTGGAAAAGAAGTATAAAGTTACATAAATGGAAATACTCTAAATGTACTGTGTTCCCCTAAAATGGTAATATTATTGCAGCAAATAAGCAAATAAGAGGAGGGATAAATCTACATTTTAACAATCGAAGACACAATTTAATTAAAATGTAATGATTGTGTAATGATGTAATGAGTGAACTGAAACATTTAGTCATCTCTGAGTTCTCATACATTTTCATGCAGGAGGTGAAACGTTGTATTTGTGATCAAATCAAAGGCTCTTTGTTGAGAGAGGACACTGTTACCCTTTAACAATGGGAGTTAGTAGGTGGCGTATTTGAATCCAGAGTAATTATACTGTAATTAATTATCCTGGGGGAGCTTACAAAACTGAAAATGTAACACAAATTTATAAAAGACACATTTTATTCCAAGTAGTCACTTACAAAAGTTACAGTAAAACAGTTACAATAAGCTTCTTCAGCCTTTTCCACAACGGTTCAGGTTTCTTTGTCCAAACAACATTAAGCTCAACATTATTTATTTTTAATATACAAAATTCCAGTAACACGTCATTGACTTTATAATAAAAAAGCTCTCTGTGAATGTTCAGGCACACAATCTGGAGGAGAGTTAATCCAGTGATCCCAGTTATCAGTCCATAAATATCAGACAGGAATGTCAGAAAATGGGAGACCTGCTTCCAGCTTTTAAAATAATCCAAAAATCTCTTGGCAGTCAAGATACAAAACATCATATCAGTCATAAGTCCACAGATACATGTTTGGATTCACAGTTCTGGAGTGGCAACAATCAAAATATACAGTACTATTAGAAACTATGATAAATACTGAAACTCTCCTCCGATACAAAACCAGTCCTCTGTTATACCATCGTGTTGCTCTCTCCAATTTTATCCACCAGCTGAAAGAGAATGAGACAACAGTTACTTATAAGTTTTACAATTTATACTGAATCAGACAAAGACATTAAACACAAACAGAATTTAAAGGTGCAGTGCGTAGGCTTTAGCGGCATCTAATGGTGCGGTTGCAGATTGCAGCCTACTAAATACCCCTCCGCTCACTCCTCCCTTTCCAAGAGGCGTGTCAGAGGACTACGGTGGCCTTCAGGTAACGTAAATACACAGACTGCCTCTCTAGAGCCAGCATTTGTCTGTTCTGAGCTACTGTAGAAACATGGTGGAGCAACATGGTGGACTCAGGGAGGAGGACACGCTCCCTGTGTAGATATGAAGGACTCATCGATTCTTAGTCTGAGGTGATTATACACTAAAGAAACCATAGTTTTGAATATTATATTCCCTTTCCCCTAATAGATCCCCTGAAATGTTACATACTGGTCCTTTTAAGTTTAGAGGAAGAAAAAAAGGGAAAAATATCTGTAAGACAGTTCATTTGAAACCACTGAAACTATTTTCCCTGAAGACGCAATGAGGTTTTTATAACTGATACTGGACACCGACTCTCTTCATAAACTTACAAAGGTCTCACACAGACAACTGACTCTAAGTGTTCAGCACAACAGAGACTCTCAGACTGTCAACACTCAGTAAAAGCCTTCCTATAAACCTTTGTACCCAATATTTCAAAATGTTGCACAAAGACCGTACAGGTTGACTAAATAAGCTCAACTAGCTTTTTTTCCAGAGCTTTCATCTACATCTTGCAGTCTTCATCAGCAAATGGACTTTACTGCAAACACCTTCTGGAATCTGCTGAAAGCTCCAGAAAAAAGGAGTTTGAATATTTTGACAAACTACTGTTACCAAAGTGAAGAATTGAAGGTCTTATTGACAACATTTTTATGTGGACAAATATTTAAAAAATAATAATAATACATCCACAGAGCCTTTACAAAGGTGCAGAATAAAAGTATGGCTTTCCCTGAATGAATAATAAAAAGATTGGGAATCAATCAATTAAAAACTTTTGACGGGTCCAAAATGAATGTTTGGCAACAACTTGTTTTGAAGTAAATGCAGTGGAACGGGGGCAGGGAGAATGTGACATCCAGTGGCTGAATGTTATCAATGTTATCAATAACACCTTTAACTTTCATGCCTTTTTATACAGGTCAGCTAAAAACTAGGTTTACTTTGCAGGACTGTTTATCATTTTCAGACACTTATTGATCATTTTAAGAATAATTTCCTATCCTATCTTTCCTGTCAGAAATTGGTTTAGTTACTGTCAGTAGATAGAAATTATTGCTGTAATGATTACCTAATTAATAGATAAGGCGATTGTCTCAGGTTCCAGCTTTTATAATGTGAGGATTTGATGCTTTTATTAATCATATGATCTTACTACTGGGGCTGGGCAATATGACAATATATATCGTCAAAACGGTATAAAAATGTCTGTTGTTGCAGCTTTTGATACAAATTAACGTATAAAATAAGAAAACAGAGATGAAGGTGATATTCTGTCTGAGGCAAGTTTAAAGTCTGCAATAATTTAACAGGGCATTCAATGCGCTTCTTTGATCGTCATGATACTCACCGTACTGATTCCTGGTAAACTGAGCAAAGACCCGAGCACAGGTACTCGTCTGATGAAGCCCACCGCCACCGGGAAGAACCCTCTGTCAGAGAAAGAGATGACACCAAAATAATTCACATTGATTCAGGATAATGGTGACAAAGATGTTTGTTTTCTGTCTGTTTGAGCTGACCTGAACAAGAGGAAGAAACCGTAGATCTCCAGAACGACCCCGATGATCGGCCAGCCGATCAGAACCACAAACACTCCTCCCAGGAAGAAGCTGGTTGCTTTTACTTTGTGTCTCTGGAAGAAGAATCTGAAGGTTCGCTCCAGACCGATGACGAAGGACAGGCCTGAGACGAAGAGGATCTGCACAACAAGCAACACAGGTGAGGGAGATGTCTGACTGTCAGGCAGTGTGGTTGTAGTGTTATTGGCCAACTCACATTTCCAATGGCGAGGAGAGCTTTATCAAAAAACAGCATCATCCCAAAAAATAGGAAAAACACACCAAACCCTGTCAGCCCCATCCCAATTTCTGTAAGAAACACAACAGTTATTATAACGGCCATGTGGGAGCATGACATGTCATTAAAACTGAGCAGCTGCAGACACTAACAGGGTGCAACAAATAAAGACAGAAAGACAGGATAAAAAATAAAATGGAAAACCGGAGATGCTTAAACACAGTTAAATTTTTTTAAGAGTAAAGAATATTAATTACAGATATTCATGATGAGTGCATTCAACTCAAAATAAAACTGTATGAAATAAGAGCAGGGCCAAATCAGTAAAAAATAACTTTAATATTCAGTATATGGTTGAAACTATATAGTATCTATACTGTCTACTGTGATATTGGCTGTATCATATCACTGTGGTCAATGCTGTAAATCTCTGAGTATGATCTTAGCATCTATGAGACAAATTACCTTGATCTTGTATCTGATGTGTGGTTATTGAACCGTTTCTCAAATTATTTTTAGATATTTCTATACACATACCCACGAGGTATATACGGTATGTGCATATCAATAGATAGAGACAGAGAGATAGATAGCAATATTAAATCACATACGCAGTGGTAGAGGATTTTATACATATTGTATACTCCTCATTTGGTTACAATTTAAATCCATTAATCATTATAGAAATTTACTGAGAATGCAAATCATAAGACTAGCTTGCAGTTCCATATTTGACATTACTGTAAATGGAACAATTTGGTATATTATGTTTAACAGACCAGATTTTAAAACCTGGTGATTTTGGTAACAATAGAAACTAATAAGTTAATAGATAAAGCATTGTTGGCATCAATAAATTAAATAAAAGACACCAGCTGAGAGCATGAAAGGATATTATAGGATATTTGAAGGAAACAAACGAGTTATTTCTTCATTTAAAACATTTCATAGTGACGTGCTGCTACGTGACGTAACGATGCTCTCAGCCAATGGTATTTGAGCTGCTAACCTCATATGTTCAGCTAACTAACCAGGTTTTTTTCTTTTACACATAAACAAAGACACGGAGAAACATAGAGCCGGTCTTACTTTGTGAATCCGTGAGTGAAATCATTTTGGCGGCAGCAGGATAATTTATCAGACAACATAAAGCTCGTAGCGACTCAAACCCGCCGCTTTCTGCCGTTAGCGATACAACAGTGCAGCAGTAACAGCGATGAAAGCGAAGCTAGCGGTCTGTCGGTGACGTTACGCCACGTCGCCCGGAGCCACGCACACACGTATTCCACCAAAGATCGTCTATATTGCAGTTGTTACAATCTGCTCTTCGCACTGTTAAGTTTTAACGCACTTTCATTTTATATAACTTTACATTCGGAAAGGTATAGGCTGTATTTTCTTCTCTTGCACTTCTTTTCTGCGCATTGCACATATTCTTTAAACTTTAATAACACTGTGACTTTAAGACCATTCCTGCACTAAAATATACAGCAATTTTATTTTAAAAATATTGGAAATACTTTTTGAATTATCAACAGGTGCTTTTTACTTTGCAGGTTAAGGGTTACAGTTGTTGGAAAACATATAATCTTATAAAAACATGATTCACTGTCATAGACTGAACCCAACAGTATATGAAATAGTTAAAATTAGCATTAAACACAATTTTAAAAAATGCTGCATGTGTGTCAGTATATCAGTAATAAAGATAGTATGGCTTTCTATTCTGATACTTTGTTCTCTGGGGAACTTGCATGTAATATTCTGTCGTTGACAAATTCTGTAATTAATACAACATTTACTAAGCTTTACTTACTGCCTTTAACTCCAATAACATACAAGTGTAACTGTCAGTTTTTGATGTGTTTTCCAAATATGTGCAGTTGGCCACTTCTTAAATAGTGAAATTGCAGAAAGTGTTTCTGCATTCAGTTATGAGTTGTGAGAACTGGATGCTGGCCTATTCATTAGCCTACTAAAATCACCGCATAGAGGCTGCATACACTCAAAAGTTAACAGATGTACATTTCACAATATTTATTTGGACTGATTTACCTGTTAAACATTAAACATGATTTTTTGGAGCAGACACTGGTGCTAATAAGGACCTAAATATGTCCGTGTCAGGGTTTTTTTCACATTCATAGAATGACTGAATGGATCTTTATTTTTCACAGTTCACAGCGACATAATATATTTGTGTCGGGCGAGAGGTGTGGTCTATAAGAAGCACTGTAGAGCTATTTCGTGGTGTGTTTGGTTTCTGGTACCAAGAGATTCCATCAGAGTGAGAGGTCTTCATATTTTTTTAACGATGCTACTAATCTGCGCATGCGCCCCAGAACATTCCTGTGCGTCACGACTGCGCAGTCATTGCGCTGTTAACGCATTCATTTACGCTTTCTGTTCGTTGTTTTTCCACATATTTCACGAATATTTACCCCTATCATTGTTGCCCAGGCAACACATATATTTAATTTATCATATTTCTCTAATTACAGAGAACATTTGGGACACTGCGCACCTTTTCCCCGTTGTATCATGAAGGAACTACCACTCCCATGAGTCCACGCGATACGGAAGCGTCTCAATCTGAGATTCAGACCGACTCAGACGTGTTCAACTGGAACAGGAGTTTGTGTTGAAGCTGAAGATCTCCACCGAGACAACAAAAAACGCTGCGTATTTGCAAATATGCACCGAGCAGAAAAACGCTTTATTAAGTGACACATTTTCCACCGAGTTTTTGTCACCAGTAAAAGCAATATGGGTACTGGTTTTGCTATCGTACTGCTTTTTATCGGATGCTGTAGTAATGTGGTGTCTCTGGAGCTGCTTGTAAGGTCAGTGACAAACTTACCAGATATGGAGTGTAGTTAATGTCGAGTGGCACATTAACAGAAGCGGAAAGTGACTATTTACTACTGTTACTAGCATAATAATGTATATGCAGCTTTTCATGTACTTGTGTAGAGCTTCATGAAGTGCTCCAAACTAGACTGCTGCGCTTGTGCTTTTATAAAATAAGAAAGCAGAACTTAAAGGTGCAGTGTGTTGGATTTGGCTGTGCGGTGTGGTTGCAGATCGCAACCCACTGAATTCAGTTACTGTGGAATTCAGTTACTGTGGCCTTCAGTAACAGGTAAAAAACATGAGAGGCTCTCTCTAGAGCCAGTGGGTGGTATGTCCGCTCTGGGCTACTGTAGAAACAGGCCACCCGGCTCTGTGAAGACAGATATAAACGCCTCATTCTTTACTAACAAAAACAAAATGAGTTTTAGGTTCAAGTGATTACACACCAATGAAAACATAGTTATTGATATTATGTTCCATTTATTTCATTTATAGATCCTCTAAAGTGTTGCACTCTGTTCCTTTAATTCATCCCAAAGGAATTTTTTGTGGCCAAGATGTTCAATATGTATAGTGAAATGTTTTTATCGATATTATACAGTAAATATACAATATAGCCTACTGTGTGTATTTTTAGTAAAGTGGAATCCATATATTCATGCTTAAATAAATAAGAAGAAGTGGAAAATTTAAGTAAAGGAAAGTGCCCAGTTCAACTGAGGGCACTGGTTATTTCATTATTTGCTTATTTTAGTGGATCTTCATTTGCTTCTGCAGGGCACAACGGTGCTCCGCACACTGTCAGGCTCCAAATAAATAGTTTATTTCTCTTTTCAAGGCGTTTCTGTCTGTAAGTTCTTCCTCAGAAAGAGAAAAACAGGCTTTTCTTGTAGAGACAGTAATTTGATCATTATCACCATGGATTGTTGTGTCTTTGCGTGAATGTGTGAACATTTCGTCCCTCTTTCTTCATTATCTTATACATTTATTATTGGAAATCATTTAACAACACAAAATCATGACAAATATTGTCCAGAAACCCTCACAGGTACTGCATTTAACATAAAAAAATGTGCTGATACATGACATGTCAAACTGCAGCCCAGCAGACAACAACAGCTGTCAGTGTGCTGACTTGACTATGACTTGACCCAAACTGCATGTGATTATCATAAAGTGGGCATGTCTGTAAAGGGGAGACTCGTGGGTACCCAGAGAACCCATTTACATTCACATATCTAGAGGTCAGAGGTCAAGGGACCCCTTTGAAAATAGCCATGACCGTTTTTCTCGGCCAAAATCTAGCGCAGGCTAGTATGACATGATAGTTACCAATGGATTCCTTAGGTTTTATATTCTCATATGATATCTCCACTCTACCTTTAAAACCGAGCCCACTACAACCTAAAAATGTCAAGTTGCTTTAATGTGTTAAAGAAATTAGTGGAGATAAAAGAAATTAACTTTAACATGCTATTGCTGCGTTAACTTTGACAGCCCTAGCTTCTCTGCCATAGCAGGGCTGGGGTCCACACAGTGAAAAGGTGTTCAAATAAAACATGAAAAATCGTATAATATTTTTATGTAGACAAATATCCTTAAAAATGCATCTAGTGCTAGCAAGGTGTACCTAATGAAGTGGCCAGTGAGTGTAAACATATTGCCTTGGCTTGTTTTATAGAGGTGTGTGTTAAATCAGTATATTTTCTGTTGTTTTGTCCTTCAGACAGTTTCCAGGATGTGGAAACATAGTCACCTTCGCTCAGTTTGTTTTCATCGCATTAGAAGGATTCATCTTTGAAACAAACTTTGGGAGGAAGAAGCCAGCGATCCCTCTAAGGTAAAAACTCCTCCACAAGGTTTGAACTTCCTGCTGCAGGTAAAGCAAGGGAATGGATTTTTAAAACAAACGTGTTATGTTCCCATTTTTCCAGTAACTATGTGATCATGGTGACCATGTTCTTCACAATCAGTGTGATCAACAACTACGCTCTCAACTTCAACATCGCCATGCCGTTACACATGATCTTCAGATCGGTAAGAACTGTTGTTTGTCTGCTTTTCACCTTCATCAGCTCGGGCTGATCTCTGTCTTTTCTCTCTGCAGGGATCACTAATCGCTAACATGATCCTGGGAATAATCATCCTGAAGAAAAGGTGTTTCCTCTGACAACAATAATACCTCAGAGCATGTATAGATGAAAAATGTCTGCAGGTTTAAAAGTGTCAATATGCAGTTTGACTGAGTTATTTGTGTCTGAACGTCTTCTCCCCCTTGCAGGTATTCAGCGAGTAAATATCTGTCTATAGCTTTAGTCTCAGCTGGTATCTTCATCTGCACCATCATGTCTGCCAAACAAGTGGTGAGTCCTCTGCATAACATGTTGCATTTAGGGCTCTGACGGGGTGTGAAGCCTGAACAACCCTTAGTCCTGACCAATAACACAATTTTTGATGTAAAAACTAGAGCTGTCAATCGATTAAATTATTTAATCGCGATGAATTGCATGATTGTCCATGGTTAATTGTGATTAATTGCATAATTTTATTGCCTTTTTTATTATGCATTTTGTCAATTTGTTTCTGCAGAATGTGGCCAATGAGGGGTCAGAAGAACAAGGCTTTTATGCCTTTGTGCACTGGCTCATAGGTGAGTTTTGGGTGCAAAGCACTTTTTTTTTTAATCTGCATTTCATTTGGAAAAGAGCTGCAACTAATGCTTTTTACCTCCGCCAAGGAGGTTATGTTTTTGCCAGCATTTATCTGTTTGTCTGTGTTCAAGATAACTCAAAAACTTATGGACGGATTTTGATGAAATTTTCAGGGTGTGTCGAAAATGTGAAAAGGAAGAACGGATTTAATTTTGGGGGTGATCCAGAAGAAATCCTGGATTCTGGATCACTATGTAATTTTCGTTAACATTGGGGTAAATGGGACCCAAAAAATAGTTTCTCAATATCTCTGGTAATTGTTGCCCAAAGCTCATGAAATTTGACTCAGGGATTTACAATGTGTACTTCTATCAAATCCCAGGCTGATCCAGATCTGATCTAGCTTTAATACTTGAGGAGATAGATCCAGAAGAAACCGCCAGGGGGGGATTTATGGTGCTTGGCGGAGGTCTGCGCTCTCTGAGTGTTTTTCTAGTTTTCATTATAGACTGAACAAGGATATTTTTTTGATTAATCTGTTTATCATTTAGTCCATACAATTTTATAAAATGTTGAAATTGTTTATCAAAACTTTCCACAGTGTAGTGGCCATTTGTAGCAAAAATTAAACTCAATCTTAAATCAAAGAGCCACTGATGCACCATGGGTATGTAGTTTATACAAGCAAAAGAGTCTGTTGTCCATGCAAAATGTATGTTTCTGATGGTTTATTTATCCAAAAAAAGCAAGCAAATGAAGCGCAAAGAAAACATGGATGTCGCTACCTCTCTTGTTCCGGTAAAAAAACAGAAACCCATCCAGGTGCATGCTGGTCCTCTACCTGCCCACCTACCTACAGTATATAACTGCAGGCGCCCACGCTGTTACCCAATTCATTAACAAAACAAAGCAAAATACTAGGCAACAAACTAAATATGCCAAACTAAATAGTGAAACTAAACAAATAACTAGCAGAAAGAAAGAAAACCCTATCTAAAATCATATAAATGTAAAGTAAGTAAACATCTAGAATAATAAATCAAAAAATACTAACTAACAACTAAATACTAACAACAAATGAATCGCAACTAAGGTAATGAGCAGGATTGTCATTATTGCTTAATAAATAACTTGATTATTGATTAACAACAATAGATAGAATACTAGAGAGATATTCACATAGATTTAACAGTTGTTGATTTCTGTTCATTCAGGTATTGCCATGTTGACCTTTGCTCTGCTGATGTCTGCGAGGATGGGCATTTTCCAGGAGACGCTGTACAAACAGTACGGAAAACACTCCAAGGAAGCCCTCTTCTATAATGTGAGCTTTCTCTCTGCTCTGATGTGCAGGACACTCCCATAAGAGCCAAAAAGCCAAAAAGCTGTTAGGAAATATTCTCTCTTGGGAATAATATTGTTGGGTTTTTTTTTTTTTGTCCCTTTGTAGCACTGCCTGCCTCTGCCGGGCTTCCTGCTTCTCTCCACAGACATCTACAACCACTGCATCTACTTCAGTCAAAGCAGTGAGTGCCACTGATTCATTCAGGAAAATTTACATTTTGTGTCTTTACTCACAGATGTGAAGAAACCTCTCTCCTCTCTCTCAGCTCCTACAGTTGTTCCTGTTGTTGGGCTGGCTGTGCCAATAATGTGGCTCTATCTGCTGATCAATGTCATCACACAGTATCCTGTCACAAATCGCTTAATCTCGTTGGCTTCTATTTATTTATCTAATGTAAGGATTATTCCATGGGTAGCCAGAGAGCAAAAATAAGTGGTTACCTAAGCATCGAAAAACACAAATGCATTTTTAATGTTATCAGTGCTTTCTTTTTGTGAGATACAGTATTATTCTGCTTCTCTGGACATCTACTCGCAACTGGCACAATAGACACATCCAACCTGCGATGACACACTGCTTCAATTTACAGTAAGGAGTCAACAATTAGGGCTGGTGATCAAACTTCATCACTTTTTTTTGCACTGAATGCGTGTTGTTTTTTTGGTCTGATGGGCCGAGCATCAAAAGTTGAATTCTTGGTCAGATTCTCAAAGCTTTAGTAGGTAACTAATTTTTGGGATCGTTGAGCAAAAACGCCATAAACTAGACTTCTGCACCTCCTCACAGCTCTGCTTTCAGGCTTTAAAACATCTAGCCTGTGATGGGAGACTTTGACCAATCACAGGTCATTTCCTATTAGCTGTGCTCCGGTCATGTGAGCGGTGCTTTGGATTTCCTCAAGAGATCTCAATATGGCTGCTAGGTCACAATCTTTCACATTTGAGGTGAGAAATGGGAATTAACATAACAGAATATTGATTCATATTTGATCAGCGCTGCCTAGTTTGACTGTTTGATCAGAGTTTGCGAGTTTGCTCATAGAGCAGACCTCAGATCTGACTGCTTGTTTTCTGTGAAATCTTGTAGATGCCAGAGGACATAGAGGTTTTTTTTAGGTTACCTATTTCATATACTACTGTCAGGATATAGTGATCGTTGGATAAAAATAACTTGCTCTAATTCTACCCACTGCTGCTTTAAGAGCGATGTCACAGAGGCATTTCATCAATCAACTTTACTATTCTCTGATTAGATACTTTGCTAATTTTAAACGATTCAGTGTTTGATTTGATCAAAGTTCTTGTAGTGCTGCACAGGTTAACACACATTAGACATAAATACGCTGAATAGAGTTGAATATAGCATGTGAATGCTGTTAAACATAAATAAATAGATAGGTTAGACAAATTATATGGTTTTAATAGAATGTTTTGTGTTTCTCAAACTAAGAAATACACTTGTTGCTTCTATATCACTACCTAAAGTCAGGTCACAAGCCAAAAAGGTTGGAAACCACTTTTCATTATACTATATAAGCGTGTGCCTGTTCAGAATGGGCCGATTGCTTGGCTCCCAGTAGCCTCGTGGTATTGGTATTGTTTCCAGTGTTGTTGGGGGGTTGTGCCTGTTTGGAGCGTGGAACGGTCCGGAGTGGGCCGATGACCCAAGGAAATGCTGCTTGCATCGTTTTTGAGAAACTCTGGCTGGTTGACTCCAGGGAAGTGAAGAAGAGTTCATTTGTAACGTTAGTATATCCAGCACCCAACAGCAAAACAGTCTGCAGCTGTGGACGACATGCTGGACAGTCCGGCAGGTTTTTTTTTTATTTTCTCTAACTTGTTACAGACTTTAACCATTTTTTTCAGATATGTGTGCATCCGCGGTGTTTTCATTCTGACCACAGAGTGCACCTCGCTGACCGTCACCCTGGTGGTGACCCTGAGGAAGTTCCTCAGCCTCATCTTCTCCATCATGTACTTCCAAAACCCATTCACTGAGTGGCACTGGGTGGGCACGGCGGTGGTCTTCCTGGGCACGCTGCTGTACACGGAGGTGTGGAGCAGCGTACAGGCCGCTCTGCGTGGACCTGATGTCAAGGAGAAGAAGGCAGAGTGAAAAAGAAGACTGGACTGGTCGAATAGAAAAACAGTCACTGTGTTGGACTGAGACTGTTTTTGGCTGACTATCCTGCAGCGATTTTATACCGTTATGTAATTTTGTTTGGGCTGTAGTAAATCCTTCTCAGACGCACAACAGTTTACAGGATGAGGCTGGTGATATTTTATATTTTCATTTCAGTCTGTATCTAAAACAGCAGCAAGACACAGTTAGCGAATAGCTGGTGAACGTAGTTCATAGATATTTACCTCAGGAATTGGTAGAGACCAACAACAGAGCTAATAGAGGGAGACTATTGGATTTAAAGGCACTAAATTTTTAATCCAGAGCATTAATATAGTAGCAAACAACTGTTTGCTATGTAAAGACATAAAGGAGTAATGTCTACGTGAGCAGAGAACGAAGTCACTCTCCCTCTGTATGTGTAGTAATCAGAGATTATCTGTGCCCCACTGGCTACTGTAGCTACCTCTCTCACCACCACTCTGCTCTTTGCTTATATGGCGGTTACCACTGATAACGCAGTCCCGACCCACGGTGTCATCACGGATGCGTAGTGCCCACCCCCAGATACCCCGCTTGGATAAACACTGTTAGCTCCATCAGCACCTTCATGGGTGTTAGTGCTGTTAGCCGCCAGCTCAGTTGTTGCCATGTTGAGAGCTGTGTGGAGGCAACACAAATGCTCTGAAGTTGACAACCTTTAAAGGAAATGGAACATTTTGAGACTTCAAACCATTGTTTCTGATGTTTCATGAATTAAAGGATTAATCATGAAAATAATCGGCAGATTAATCGATAATGAAAACAACCGTTAATTGCAGCTTTACTGTAGATATACTGTATAGTTAATATGGTATAATAGTTAATGTTGTGTACACTGTTTGTGTTCACAGCAACTATTTCTTTTATCCTGAAAAGTCAGCTTTTTAAAAAAAAATAATAATAATAATTAAAAAAAAAAAGCCATGTGGCTCCTTCCCCCAAGTACCCAAAAAATGCAGTTACAAAAACTGGTCACAAATATATAATTTAATATTACATAAAGGTTAAATAATTTAATAAAACAGCTGGGCACTGTAGTTTTTAAACACGACTCAAACAGGACTAAATAGTGCTAAATAGTCCAGATTAAGTCACTATTGGTACATTATTGAGTGTCTACAGCAGCGGGACGGTGTTTATAATTGACTCAAAATAAACTACAGCACTCACATTTATCGAGGGAACATGTCATGTGCCTCACTGATGTGTTTTTAGTATTTTTTTTTTTCATCAGGCTTTAGCTATTTGTTAAAAGGATCAATTGATTGTTGGTCTTTTAATTACTATATATATTATCACCAGCCCAATCCTTTAACATTTGTACCTCATTAGCATTCAGTCTGCATTCATGTCTGTGAGATTTCAATATTTATTTTTTAATAGTGACAGATAATTTACTCTATATTAGCACTGATAATAACATTCATCAATGGGATTACAGTGAGTGTTACTGTACAGTACTAATGTTTAACAAGGTACTGTAGGGGTAGGTGCTGTAATTTTTCATTTCATCATGTGTCAAACTGTCTCAGATGTATCGGTCCAGTATTCGTCAACAGAAAACTTGTCATTATACAATAAATCTTCACACTCCCAGCTCACTGAAATTACAATGACAACCTGGCAGTAAAATAGTGAGTCTCTGTAGCTGCGAGGTCAAATATTTTATCATAACAAGTGCATGTTAGAAAAGATTTGGTGTACTTGAGTACAATTTTGAGGTACTTTACTTGAGTATTTCTTGTTTATGGGCCATTGTACTTCAGTTCAATTTTAATTTATTCACAGTTAAGTCACAAGGATGCCCTTATCTGAAGCTTGAGAATAGGGCCCAGACACTAAGCAGATAGTAAACATATTTTAAATATCAACATAATGACTAAATTTGAAAAAAATGCATGTATTATACAATCACACGTGCAATCTACAAAACACCCCAGACTAACCAAAGCTACTATATTGTCCCAAAACATTCATCCCATCAGTCTAAACATTGATTAAATAGGTAAAATACAATAGAGACATGGATGTAACAGTACAATTTAAATGGATTTCAGCATTTACTTCTATTTACTAC
This sequence comes from Pterois miles, assembly GCA_947000775.1. Classification (NCBI taxonomy): domain Eukaryota; kingdom Metazoa; phylum Chordata; class Actinopteri; order Perciformes; family Scorpaenidae; genus Pterois; species Pterois miles. Next base: position 8,379,741 of record CAMQGK010000144.1, on the reverse strand, counting down.
ATTTCTGATGGAAGTATTGCATTTTTGACTCCACTACATTTATCAGACAGCTGTAGTTACTTGTAGATAGATTATGATGTATTATTATAGGTTAAACACCCAGCAGTACATAAAATAGTTAAAATTTGCAGCTTTACCAGCTGCAACATTAAAGAGATGCACTCATAAGTGCATCAATATTTATATGTTGTATATTATTCTGAAATGGGCTATTCTGCATAATAATGACTTTTGCTTTATGTAGTCTACTTTAAGTAGTCTTGATTCTAATGCTTTTGTACTTTTACTTAAGTAAACATGATTTTTTTTTTGTTAGGTCTGGGCAATATGACGATGTATATCATCAAAACAATAGAAATTGTATGTCTATAGCATTTCTATTGTGATATAGGTCAGGCCTATATTAATTTTTCACTATTTCACTTAAAACTTTTATGTCCAATTTGAGCTCAAGTTCTTAAAATGAGAAAATACCCCATGCTTTTCATTTGTCAAGTATTTAATTCACACAAATATGGAGGACCACATGAGTCACGTTAATAGTAACAATAATAGTAATATACTCTTGTGGTCCTCCATAGTTTTCTGGTAATTAAATAAATTATAAATTAAATAGTCTAAATGAAATCACCACAAGGTAAAGCTATTTTTGTATAGCCTACTCCTGTGTATCCCCGAGTGTAACATGAATAATAATAAAGCATTTAACTGATTAATAACTAATTATACAATAAAAATAGGCATTAATAAATGTATTAAATGGATTCTTTGTCCGGATCAGACCTTGCTTGTTAACTGATTCTTGTGGCTGTTAAGTCAGTGACAGCGTTCTGTTGCTCACACTCGTGCGTGTGCTTACACCACGTAGACAGGAACGAGCACTGGTCAAAGTCAAAACAGTGAGGCGACACACACAAAACTGAAAGTGACTGACAGGTAAAACCACAATAACACTGTATATATTTCCCATGCTTGGTAGTAACATCAGCTGACCAAACGAAAGTCCCTCCATGAAGGGGAGGCCCGGCTGATGTTGACCCTAGTGTTAACTTTTCCTGCTTCAGTCTCCTTCTCACGGTCAGAAGGACCAGGGGAGACACCGCAGTTTTGGTCAGTCAACAACGTTACTTGCTCCAAATTTAACCCCCCGTCGCTTCACTCAGCAGCAGGGAATCAAGACACAGGAAACCTGCTTTGGTCTTGAGGAGATGCAGCATTTATTTCTGCACTAAGTGCAACTTCCACTGTACATTTACTTGATATTCTCAAAGTTAAACTAACTTTCTTCTGCTCTGCCGTTCACTTTTTTTCGCTGCCACTCGCTCGCTCTTGCTTCACCACTCACTTCCCACATGCACACACAGGTACATCACATCCACTGGGACAGCGACCAGAGTCCTTCACATTAAAAGCAGTCCGTAGGCTGCAAGAGGAAACAGAAACTTGCAGAAGGTCTTATTTTTTTACAACCTGTTAACACATTTGCAATAAAAAATTATTTATATGTGTAAAAAGTTACAAACAGCCCCTTTAATCTATGAATAAATGTTTAATTTTCTATTTCGTTTGTAAAGTCTTTTCATTGTCTTGTTTTTATTGTCCACTGAAATGTCCAATAATGATTGGAATTGGTTAGCATATTTATTAATACTTATGTTATTGTACAATTCGTTTTTAACCAATTAAAGGCTTTGTTATTGTTTACATGACAGGTGGTCCTCCATACAACACGCTAGATCGTGATCTATGGAAACATGAAATGACCTAGATCTGGATTGATTTGGGCCATATCGCCCTTGAGTATTTCTATACGGTTGTACTGCTACTGTTACTTCAGTAAAATATCTGCGTACTTCTTCCACCACTGGTGAGAAAGTACAACGTATTGTTAATTAGTTTTATAAATGTTTTGGGACACAATGTTCCTTTACGTTTCACTGGCTTTAAAACGAGTCGACCAATCCGGAGACGCGTTATTTGGCTGCGACCAATAGCAGCAGCTGTTGTTGGGTCTCAGGGTGGGAAGGGCAGATCGCTGCAGCTGTGAGGAGTTGATCTCACTCCACGTTGTGGATTAAATATTGTCAGTAATCACACGGTGCTGATCGCAGGAGTGAAGCTGTGTGGATGGGGGGAAACAGCCAGAGTCACCTCTCTGGGGAGGATGGAGGAGGCGGAGGAGTTACCTTTGTGAAGGGCATCCGGGTGAGTGAAAGCTCCGGGAAATGTGTGGAGGAAAGTGTGCAAACTAAATGTTTTAGTGCAGACTTTTTAAATAATGAAGAGGCTGTGGCTGCAGCGTACCTTACTCTTCATTTTTCATTTGCAATCTTGGCTGATGTTTAAATCTCTAATTCTGTGATATGTAATCCATAAGTATCGATCTGTCATGTTTGTTGTCACTCTGCACAAAGTCAGCAGCTTTCCTTACTGCTGTTGGTGTTAAATATAGAAAGAACGTAGTCTGTTGTCACATGGACTCCACAAAAAAACTACTTTTGACGTCTGCATTAATTATCAATAATATCATGAATATACCTGCAGTTCTGCTTTCTAAATCCTTTAAATGGCAATTCTCAATATAACTGCAATTATTATGTTTTTCTAAATCCTTAACGTGACAAAAACAATATAATTAAAGGAGTTTAAAGTCTGTAAATGAACTCTTACCAATCCTTCAGTTATTTTTAGGCAATTGTCAATCCTTGACCTCTGTCAGTGACCTCACCCACCGTCAAGGAAATATTAACTTTTAAGAGCCAAATAGCCAAAACATGTCCTTTACCCGGCAACTTTTAAATAATAGCTATACTGTGAGGTGGTTCATTGAAAAATACAGGTGTAATTATGGTAAGAGTTATGTTTATTTTCTAATGTTGAAATAAATAATAATCTGTCAATATCATCATATCAGACTGTTCTTTTCTTCAGCAGATGGAGTTGTCAGGAAGGTGTAGATGTTCAGCTTTATTTTATTAGTTTGCTTGACAGGGACGATGTTTGTAAGCATTATATTTAGATAAAATGAAACCTGATGCTCTGTATACAAGGTTGTATATAAGACTTTACAGTATAGAAGTCTTCTAGTTGTAGCTAATTTGCAGTCTTTGTTCCCGGTTAGGCTAAAATACATTTATACTCATGGCTAAAACACATACTATACACTCTTTTTCTGAGCACTTTAGGGGCTTCTCATCCATGTTGGCTTAAAAAGTGAAAGTTACTGCTTTCTATAAAGTCAAGAATGACCCTTAAATTTAAAATCTGCAAATTTCCCCTCTGTGGAACTAATACAAGAATATCTTACCTTATCTTAAATCTTAATTCTTTCTTGTAATTGTGAAAAGGTTTTAGTAGCTCAAAAGAACATTAATCTGATCAGGCTATAATCAGTGCTGGAGCTGAGGAGGAGGGGAAGCTTGTTAGACTGAAGTGATGGTGAGAAAAGTTGAAGATGTGTAGATACATTGGGAATAAAACAACCATAGTGTATGAACATTTTACTGAATTTCACATCCAATGTTGTATCGTTAAAATGTGAGTTGCTCTAAAAATAAAGGACCTCTGGACTGAAGCACCCCTCTTTAAGAGACTTTAAGAGACTTTCATTAATGACCATGGCCCACAGAACTCAGATATGACTGAAAACAAATACTACAACAAGGAAAGGATGACACACAAGCAAAGTAGGGCGGCACAATTAATTGAAATCGCATATATGGCCTACTGCAATTTTCAAATTGTATGACAATATGTGTCAAAATACTATTTTTGTTTAAATATTGTCATGCTGCAGAGATGTCCTGGCCTACACATCATATTCTACAGATTTAGGAAAATATCTTTGGTACAGATTCCTGCACACCAAAAAAAAAAAAAAAAAAACCAAATCATACAAAAATAACACCATAATCATTTTAATATGTCTCTCAATGAAAATGAGTGTAAAGATGTTAAAAATGATCATTCCCTATCATACTGCAATTGCAGTATCAGTTAAAACAATCGAAAAATAGTTCAAAATAGTTCTAGTAAGTAAATTAAGTAAGTATAGTAAATTAAAACTAACCATATAATGTGCTGGCAGATCTGTGTGTTCCTCTTCCTCATAACATAAAAAAGTAGAACAAAGTTGCAGACTCATTTTCATTTTCAGACTCATTATAGCCCAGAAAAATTAAATCAACGTATCGGCTGGTCACATCTCAGCCTGCTGAGGCCAGAAGGAGAAAAAGAGGCTGGATGCACTTAAAAGAAAAACACATTAGAATAAGAAGAGATGCTAATTAAGTCCATATTATTAATAATAATAATATTTCTCATGTTTCTCCTCAGCTGTCAGATAAAGTGATCCAGCGGATGAAACAGTCTTCAAAGGTCGTTCCTCCACTCTCCCAGAATGGATGTCCTCATTCCCCTGAAAGACAACCACCCACTCCAGTTCCGGCCCCGTCTGTTGAACACTTAATACCTCTTCTGACACCTCCTCCTCCATTCATCCCACCTCCACCTCCTCCTCAGGAAGCCCAAGCCACACCTCAGTCAGTGGAACCTGTAAAGCTCATCCCTCCTCCCCCTGTGAAGTTTCACTCCCTGCCTCCTTCCTCTGTGGAGCCTGCATCCCCGCCTCCACCTGTAGAGCCAAAAACTCCACCCCTAACTGACCCTGTTGTCCCAGCCTCACCTCCACCTCCATCTACACCTTCTCCACAAGTAGAGGCATCTGAATTGCCTCCTCCTCCTCCAGCTGTAATGGAGCCAGTAGTCCTACCTCCTGTTGAATCCTTCATCCCAACTCATGTAGAGCCAGAAACCCTGTCCAAACCACCAATAGCAGAACGTGTTGTCCTACCTCCACCTGTAGAATCAACTAATGCTCCACCTCAACCTTTAGCTTCACCTCTGCCCTCTGAAACACCTCCAACTACTGTTGAATCTGCTGCTGTAACTCCCTCTGTCAATATACTTGAATCTGTTGTCCTGTCTGCACCACCAGTGGAAACGGTTCACCCTCCACCCACTGTTGAATCCACACCAGTTGAACCCATAACACTACCCTGTCCTGTTGATTCAGTCCTGGTTTCAGCTGTCGATCCACCACCTCCATGTGAACTGGTTCCACCTCCACCTCCTCTAGAGCCAGTGGCAGCACCCTCTCCCCCTCTAGAGCCGGTGGCAGCACCCTCTCCCCCTCTAGAGCCGGTGGCAGCACCCTCACCCCCTCTAGAGCCGGTGGCAGCACCCTCTCCTCCTCTAGAGCCAGTGGCAGCACCCTCTCCCCCTCTAGAGCCGGTGGCAGCACCCTCACCTCCTCTAGAGCCGGTGGCAGCACCCTCACCCCCTCTAGAGCCGGTGGCAGCACCCTCACCTCCTCTAGAGCCGGTGGCTGCACCCTCACCTCCTCTAGAGCCGGTGGCAGCACCCTCACCTCCTCTAGAGCCGGTGGCTGCACCCTCACCTCCTCTAGAGTCAGTGGCAGCACCCTCACCTCCTCTAGAGTCGGTGGCTGCACCCTCACCTCCTCCAGAGCCAGTGGCTGCACCCTCATCTCCTGCAGAGCCGGTGGCGGTACCCTCACCTCCTGCTAGAGCCGGTGGCGGCACCCTCACCTCCTCTAGAGCCGGTGGCGGCACCCTCACCTCCTCTAGAGTCGGTGGCTGCACCCTCACCTCCTCTAGAGCCGGTGGCTGCACCCTCACCTCCTGCAGAGCCAGTGGCGGTACCCTCACCTCTTGCAGAGCCGGTGGCGGTACCCTCTCCTCCTCCAGAGCCGGTGGCGGTACCCTCGCCTCCTCCAGAGCCGATTGCGGCGGCACCCTCACCCCCTCCAGAGCCGGTGGCAGAACCTTCACCCCCTCCAGAGCCAGTGACGGCACCCTCACCCCCTCCAGAGCCGGTGGCGGAACCCTCACCTCCCCCTGCAGAGCCAGTGGCGGCACCCTCTCCCCCTCCCCTCCAGACCTCACTTTTGAAGAGCCCCCTCTGCCCCATCACTGTGTGGAGCTGGCCATCATACCCACTGATGCACCTGGGAGCGAACCCCTTGTGGAGCCTCTGGCGCCACCTCCACCTGCTCCAGCTCCGCTTGCTGAGGAGCCCACCATGACCCCGTCTCTGCCCCCCGTTATTGAGGACGAAGAACCTGCTGTCACCACAGCACCACCACCTGCTCCAGGTGAACTGATCACCACCAGGATGTTGATTGTTGCAGCATTTTGAAATAAGTTAACTAAACTTGTTATGCTTTATTTTCTAATCTGTTTAGCATCACCCATTCCTCCTGAGGTGGTGGAGGAGGAGTTGAGGCAGGAGATCAAAGAGAAGCTACAGATGAGTCTGGAGGAGGAGATCAACCAGAGGAGGCAGGAGCTGCAACTACAGTAAGGACAATAATTCTGCAACATAATTCACCAAAGACTGTGTGTTAAAGTATTACTTTACCATGCTTCTCAGTTATGATAGACATTTCCACTGTTTTCTTACATTTTATTGGATATATTTATTGACTATTTGAGAGAATAATGAGCAGAATAACCATAATTAGTTTGTTGCAGCTGTAATACATGAATATTAATGTAATAAAATAGAATAAAGCAGAACAAAATAAAATAAGGAAAGGTACAAAATGCAATTGTGGGTGCAACACATGAATGAAGGGTGTCAAATGTTATATTTCAAATGACAAGCAGTTAATAATCTGCACAGAAAGGTGCATCTACTGTATGTCATACATCATAAACAAGAAATATAAAGTATGAGTGGGAAATGAAAAATTATAAAAGGTGAACTGTAACACTACAACGATTGTTTTCAGTATCTGCTGCCCAAATACTTTTAGTCAATTGACTGATTGATTTGTGTATGAAATGTCAGTAAATATCCCAAATATATTCAGTTTATGTAAAGTGATATAAAACAGGACATCTTCACATTTGAGAAGCTGGAACCAGCTAATTTTTGGAAATCAGAATTGCAGTTGATGAAATGTCTATTTTGACTAATCATGAAGAATGCATCACTGTAAGTATATAAAGTAGTAAAATGTGCTGTGTGTGCAGGCTGGAGGAGATGAGGGCTCAGGCTCAAGCAGAGGCCCAGGCAGCCGCTCAGGCTCAGGTGGAGGAGCAGGTGAGGAAGACGCTGGAGATGGAGAAGGCGGCGTACACGGAGAACCTGACAGACTCCATCATGAAGGAGCGAATGAAGACTGAAGACCAGAGGCTCATGGTGCAGCTTTATGTAAGCAAGACAAAAACATAATCCGTACATGTGTCAGGATCTCTCTTGTAAATATGAAAATCTTTCCTCTTATTGTGCTTCTTCTTTTTCTTTCTGGCCTTCTTGTGTTGTTTCAGCGGATGGAGCTGAAGGTAAGAAGGGAGAGCATTCATACGAGCATGACTCACTTTCTGTTTCCACTTCCATTCTGCTCTAATCACACTTCAAATGGCTGCTCCCTTTCATTGCTCTTTATTTCTCATGAGACAAAAGAATAACTTATAACCACGTGGACATTCTGTCCATCAGGTTCCACAAAATATAAAACAATAAAATGTCGTATTGGCGCAAATATAACTGGTTTTAGAGGCAACATGATGTCATTATAAACATTTTAAACTCACACAGGCTCATCAGCTGGAAGAGAGGGAGAAAGAGTTGAGGAAACGAGACGCTCTTTATAAGGAACATGTCGCAAAACTTGAAGCAAAGGTGAGCAACATTTTGAGTATTCCTCAAATCTACATCTCATTTAAGTTTAAGTTACATTAAAGCCTCTGAAAACTTAGAAATCCCAGGTTTTTCTTATTAACATTAAACATTTATGTCTCAAAAATGAATGTGAAAGGGGTTGATCAATCTGCAGAGAGCTAAGGTGCCTTCAGTTGTTTGGGTTGTGTTTATCGTGTTCATGTGTCCGTATGAACGCCCCCTTCATGTCGTATTCACGGCCTCATAAGTGGAAAGTTTCTGAAACCCCAGAATTCACAACTTGTGATGTTTCTTGACTTTGTCAGAAATGGCAGCGCATTTATTATCATGGAAGTTTATTTATTGGTGCATAAGTCAGTACATTACAATTTTAGTCATATATTGTTTTTCTTTGTAATTTTATAATATGTCTGAGAAATGTTGATATTCTCAATGACCTCATCTTTTCTGTCATTATACCTTTGCACTTCGTGCATTATGTTACTCACTTGCTAGCTTGCTAAATTGTTAGCCTCTGTGGCTTCTAGATGCCGACAGTAACGTTAATATTGCCGTTGCTTAGCAGCGGGGTTCTTTACAACTTAACCGCTTGAATGTCAAGCATATTGTGTACATGATTTCCTATGTCGTGAACATGAGCTCACATGTTTCATTTGAAGGCATCATTTGCACCTGAATCGGCAGCTCCCCTCGACTTACAGAGCTTCATATTGAGCCACAGCTCATTGTTTAGTGGTCCAGCTGTAACTTTACTGTTTTATTTTACTCTCTCTGCTCTCATAGGCTACATTTGCATAGTCTTTTTTTTTTGTATAGGAAGGTTCCTAACTGAGTGAAATGACCTGAATGATAAGAGCTGGTTGAATTCTCTAAATGTTTAGGAAAGGTGTGTCAGTGCTTCCTGAGTACATGCAGACCCGAACACACACATGCACAAACATGCAACAATGGAGAGATGTCAGAGTGATGGGGTTGCTCCTGACAAGCGCCCCGAGCAGTTGGGGGTTTGGTGCCTTGCTCAGGGGCACCTCGGCAGTGCCCAAGAGGTAAACTGGCACCTCTCCAGCTACCAGTTCACACTCAGTTCTTGGTCCATGGCGGGACTTGAACCGGTTACCCTCCGGCTCCCAAGCCAACTCCCTACAGACTGAGCTACTGCCGCCCCCAACAACAATTCCTTGCAGCCACAACATTTAAAGCGATGTGCCATTCGGTAGCCTGTATTCCTTTTTTTATTTTCAATTCCAGCCTTGGTAGTGAAGTAATATTTTCCACCGGATTGTCCACATTTAAAATAAGACTTCTTTTAGTCCCATGGTGGGGAAATTTGCATTGTACAGCAGTGCACAAGTGAATTGTTAGTTTTGTAGTGTAGGTATATTTGTTGATGGTGAAGTGTAACAGTAGCAGGAAGGAAGGACCCACGTTATCTCTCCTTCACACACCACGGTGCAGCTATTTATATAGCCTGTGTGGAACAACATGGTACGAACACAAGGGAAGAAGTGTAACATGCACTTTTTGTAGTCCATCTTTGGAACATTGTAGTTTCACCATGGCAGACCTACATCAGTAACATCCACAGTTGCATCATCTCTTCTCTGAGCACCGCGGTCGTCTTTTCCTAAATAATTAAAAATTCTCCTTCACATCTTAACCTCATGACGTTTTCCATCGATGTCAGGGAAAAGTGGTTGGGAGAGACATTGGAGCCATAGTGTCATTTTGTGCTGCAGCAGGCAGATGTTTTCAGAGTAATATTTTATATATTTTAGGTGAATTGTAACTTGGTGTGTTTTTACCATCTCTAACAGTGTACTGAGTTTTACAAAGTGACTGCTGAGAGCTTCCAGAAGGGCAAAGAAGAGACTCACAACCGGTTTGCGTAAGTTTGGTATCATCGTGTTTTATATTATATGCAAATGTGCCTTTCTTAAAAACCTAGTAAATGTAGACATTTTTACAGCTCATGGGGTTAAGTTAGTAAGTTGTACACATGGTACAAGGACAGAAGGACTTGTCTTTCATTATGAAGAAGTTTATACATAAGATAATAGGCTAGTTTGTTTGTTTCACAAATATTGTGTTGCTCCTAACTATATTTGCATATCTCTCTCAGGCGTTTTAATATCCAGCCGGTGTGTGGTGACCTGCAGAGTCAGATTTTAAAATGCTACAAGGAGAACACAGGAAAGACGCTGTCATGCTCCAGTATCGCCTCAGCTTACATGCAGTGTGTGGACAACGCCAAGAAGGTATAACTCGATATATAAACATCTACTGCTTTCACCCTGCACTACCTGATGCTAATGATTTATTGTTGGTGACATTTCTACAGAATAAATTGAGCACTGGAGGTTAATGAGGATGACAACTTGACAGCTTTAAAGAAAAGCTGATGGACAGGATACAACAAACAGATGAGTCATCATCTGTTTCAGTCATCTCCAGCTTTACATCTGGATGAAGTGCCACATACCCAACCCAGTATTCTGGTCGTACTGCTAGCTCCATGTTTTCAACCTCTCTGGTTCTTGGGATCACGTTAAAACCAACTGTGCCACAATATAAGAGATGTGTCGAATCATTTTAAGATGTCGTCTTTGTAAAAGAGGCAAAGCGCAACAAAAAAATGAGAAAGGTTTAAGTTGTGAATTCAACTAAGGTATTTGTATGAGATATATACTAAATGAGATGCTGGTAAATCAGTATGTTTGTGTGCCTTGAAGTTAATTGAAGCTAATTATCAGATTGCAGATGCATGAAAGAGCTGTTTAATGAGTGTGAAGCAACAAAGACCTGTTTGTTTTGTACATAAATTATTTCAGGGGTTATTTCTGGTGCATGCAAACAAATGAAATCATCACAATAAAGTTTGTTGTGGAATCACATCATGGCTTTTATATGGTGCAGTTTGAGAAAATATTGGTAGGTGGTTGCTACCCTCTGGTGGATGTAGATTAAGTGAAAGTTTGGTAGGCTGGAATTAAACAATTATGTTATTAGTTTGTGGTTAAAAATACTGTTAACGTTAAAGAATTGGAAAAAATGTAGTGAATTCAAGTGTTAACACATCATAAATCATGACTGGGGCTGCACGGTGGTGCAGTGGTTAGCACTCTCGCAGGTTCGATTCCGGCTTGGGACTCTTCTGTGTGGAGTTTGCATGTTCTACCCGTGTAAGCGTGGGTTTTCTCCGGGTACTCCGGCTTCCTCCCACAGTCCAAAGACATGCTGTTTAGGTTAATTGATGACTCTAAATTGGAGGGGCTGGAGCCGATCCCAGCTGGCATTGGGCGAAGGCGGGGTTCACCCTGGACAGGTCTCCAGTTCATCGCAGGGCACATAGAGACAGACAACCACTGCATGTCTTTGGACTGTGGGAGGAAGCCGGAGTACCCGGAGAAAACCCACGCTTACATGAGGAACATGCACAGAAGAGCCCCAAGCCGGATTCGAACCTGCGAACCTGCGACCCTGCGACCAGTGCTAACCACTGCACCACCGTGCAGCCCATGTGTATATATGTATATATGTGTGTGTATGTGTGTGTGTGTGTGTGTGTCTATATATATATATATATATTCTGGTCACAGTTTGTTTTATCGGGGATATCAGGGAAAAGAAAAACAACCATTTCCAATGTGTTTTAACTCAAAATATATAAATGGATTGACTGATAGTAATATCTATTTATAATAAATTAAGCCAAAGCACTGATTTTATACATGATTAGAGACAGGGCACTTAATGAACAAGTAGGCCTGTGTTCAGTTAATTGTTCTTCTCTCTGAGCAGGTATTTAATAGTAGTGCAACGGTTCAACAAGTTCAACAAGACCACAGTTCAGTTTGATCGTCACTGAACAGTTTGTGATTTTACAGCTGGGTTTTGCATCCCTATTGTAAACAGTTAGTAGTGGAATAGGGACCAGTCGGCTCTTCCTGCTCTGAACACACATATGATTAATCACTGGACAGTTTCTCTTAAACGTTACTCTTACAATTTGCTGTAAATACGAGTAAATGTGTCTTATTCCTCACATTGAAACACTGCAGGAGCTCAACATCACCAGTAGAGGTCCCTCCACTTGCAGCTACAGGCTTGCCTCTGAAATATAGATGAGTAGAAGTATGTAGAGCATAAAATGGAAATACTTGTAAGTATAGTACAAGTGAAACTGTACTTAAGTAAAGTCCATTATAATTTCAACACTCACACACACACACCAGTTTTCTTATCCAATTTTGTGTCTTTCTGCTCCTAATTTCAGTAAAACCACAGTGCAGCTAAATCGAGGACTTGCGTGTCTGTAAACATGTGAGTGTTCGTTTCCTCTAATTTTAGGTGCACCATGTCCTGGTCAATATGAAGAGGAAGTGAGAGTTTGCATGTATGTGTGGTTGCGTGTGGGTGCAGACTGCCAGAGAGAAATGTAGGGTATAAACTCCCAATTTACATGTAAGGGATGAAATCAAAGGATGACCTGCTCTTAATGTAGGTTGAGAGAGTTCATGGAAGCCATGGATATTTCCTCAATAAATTGGCTATTGAGTGACTGTCAAATTAAAAATGAGGACGGTTCTGTTAGTTCCCAAAATTTTGACATTTTGAAGGTAAAGTTGCATGTGTGTGTCAAAACTATGAGTTTTAACCTTCTTATTTTTAGTCTTGCTGCATTAAGTCGGGTTGTTCTGTTGTCAAAGCTTCAAATTTACAGATCTAATTTATTTAATCAGATATTTTTACCACTTTGTTTCATGTCAATGCCTTCACTAAGGACTTCCAGAAATAGTGATGGCTGGGAGCAGATGTTAAAGTGTTTATTTTGCCCATGCAGCTCACATCCTCTCACTGTACAAGGAAGGCCAGGAAAGTAAAACAGAGGTGAAGCTGTGGTCTGCAGACCAGACCTGACGTCAAGTTCGTTCATTAGAGGAAGCAGCGGCCAAACTCACCAGTGTTTATCTGTGGCTTTTTGTGTTCATGCACAAGAGTGGTGTGTGCAAAACATTATGTAATTGCATTTGAGTACACCCATGCCTTTTGAAAATCACACCACTCTACACATATCTCTTTTTGTATGTTTGATGCATTTTTACTCTCAAATGAAGTACAAACATCATCTGCAATAAAATGCAAAAGTAGAAAATTAGTCATTTGTGCACTCTGTTCCCCCGGCTACTCAAGAGACACAGTATTTGTTGCTTATTATGAGTTACAGGCTGCTGGTTTGTCTCATGTCACTTCTGATTGCAAAAAAACCAAGATGGCGACGGCCAAAATGCTGAATTTGGTGCTTTAAAATGGCAGTCCACAAATACAATAATAGGTGACATCATGGTGGCAATGTCCACTTCTTATATACAGTCTATGTTCCAAATGAATGCTCTGTGTCTGCTGGATGTGTAAATAGGGGACAGTTTGCGAACATGTCCACCATTTACTTGTGTGTAGCCTACACTATACAGTACGTCAGTGTTTTGCTTACAGTTTGTTGCTGCCCCCAGGTGGCCAAAAGCAATCACTGAATGCAGGTTTAATAACTAATATGTTAATTTTTGGCTACTCTGTTTCTTCAGGTGGTCGTCCTGCTCTCTTCCTGTCGTCCGTCTTCACTGCTGGATATTGTCATGTCTGTGGTCATGGTGCAGATCACAGACAGTCATTTGACGTACCAGATTATTGTCAGCTCTCCATTTGCACAGGCTCTGTCATCCATCAGGTGAGTGAACATAGGAGGTGACTCTCACAAATTTCCTCCCCTCAAACCTCATGGCGTTGAAGGGATTCTGGGTGTTAGCCAGGGCCTTTAACCTTTCCTTGCATCACATTTGGTCAAATTGGCCACGAGTCAGATTAGACAATCTGAGGTTTGACACTTTCATCTTGATGATCCTTTGTTTTGTCCATACAGTACCTAGTAACTGCCCTCGCGTTTACCAAAACAAAGAAAATCTTATTTTCCTCGTGTTAATTTGTCTTACATTGAACATTTTTAATATACGTAAGTTATTCTTTTATGATGCAACATCACCCAAAGAGTTTGCAGAGGATAACTTAACTGCGTTTTCCTTCCTGTGGATTGCTGACCTGTAAATAAACTTTAAAAGACTTTCTCCTCTTTCATTAAGAAACTCCTCATTTTGTTCAGCTGAAACTGATTTGAGAGACACCTTTTTTTTGCATCAGAGCGAGCACAGTGTTTTGAATCAATACAACCATAACACTCTGAATTCTGTAATTATGAACTATGTCCCTCCCTGTGTCTGTGTAGCCATGCAGCAAGTTTTTACTGGGAACAATTGTGAAACTGCCTCAGTGTTAGTTAAAAACAACAGCACATTCAATGATAGTGATTACAGAAAAAGATACACATACCACATATTTTGTGCAGATGTCTTTGAGATGTTGGCAGTCAGATACACATTGCTTTGTGAGATCTCTCAGTGCATTGTGTGGGTAAAAAGATAGAAAGCATAGCATTTTAGATGTCGAAAGTATATATATATATATATATATATATATATATATATATATATATATATATATATATATATATATATATATATATATATATATGAGAGAGAGAGAGAGAGAGAGAGAGAGATAAAAAGAATTGGAAGGTGAGTGATAAAATGTAATTAGATGGAAAATATAAAATAAAAAGAAGGAAATGAGGCGTGTAGATGCCCAGACTCATTCCACAGAGAAGAGCCTGTCATTGTAATTGTTAAGAAAACTAGGTCATAGTCTGTGTCTTAGTGTTGCATGCTTTTATTTTGGTTAACTTCCTGTTTTATTTTGGCATGTTTAACCTTTCCTCTTGTTGCAGATCACTTCACCCCCTGCCCTGCATGTTTTCCCGCCTGCACGTTTGAGCACTGCCCAGTGACCTAGTTTTCCTCACCACTCACCTGAGTCTGATCGTCGCCCCCGCCCCTGATCGTTTCCACCTGTCCATAGTTAGTCACTCCCTTCACTAGTATATAATGTTTGCTCCCCCTTCCTCCTGTGCCAGTTCGTCTTGCCTGTTTCCCAGAGTTAAGCGTCCCAGCATTCATTGATATTGATCTCCTCGTGTATGACTATCAGCCTGTGTTGTGACCCTGCCTCAGCCTTCTGATTTGGGCTCTGACTGCAAGTATTGATTCCCGTGTACCAGACCTGCTTTGTATTAAAGACGTCGATAATTGCCTACCCCTGCTTTAAGTCTGTTATTGCGTGTGAGTCCAAACCTGTCTTTTGCCACGTGCATAACAGTAATCTTATCACTCATTCAGTGTTTTGAGAAATACCACAAAATAACTCAAGTTACACTTACATAAAGAATGCTGGCTGGCATCACATCACAACGTATCATCAGTTGCATGTTATAAAATGAAGGGCAAATTGCTCCTTTGAGGGGAAACTATTCATCCCTTGGTGTGGGAGGTGTGTGTATGGCTTTGCTAAAACAACAAAACCATGCTCTGAAGCTGCAGGGCTACATCATTCATCATTTTAATCATAACTTTTGTCACTGAAGCATTGAGGTGCAAGCATCAGATTCTTCACAGTATCACCCATACTGTGTGTACCATATGCAGTTTTGTAAAGCTATAGTGTACTATAGTGACTGTTACCAAGTACACATCTGAAGCCTCGCAGACTACTTGTGTAGGGTTGTTACATAACACTTCTTGTTTTGTTTTGTTTTTTTTGTGTGTGGATTTCTCTTGTCGCCCCGTAGCCTGCTGGACCCGAGGGAGAGTGAGACATCTCATGAGATATATTACCGTAACAATCCCGCAGGGCACAGGTCATATACACAGTAGGTGCAACAAAATCCTCTTGTAATGCACAGAGACATACAGTAACCACACACCACCACCTTTATTGCAACTTGCTGCATTTACTGGGTCATTTTTCAACATACAGTATATTCCAGATATTACATCTATTTTTTTCCTTAAATCCTCCACACCCCTCTCTCATCTTCCACGTGGTGCTGTACCCAACAGCCTATGTTCATTCACCCTGTCTTTGTGCTGTTTCTCTGTGTATCACTCCAGTGGCACCCATGCTTTACCCTTCACATCAGTCCTTTACATACACAAACTCAAACACCTTAACACAACTCATGTTTGCTTGCTAGTATGAAGCCACAGTCAGTATTGTTGCTTAGCAGGTGTAAACATGTATATGGAACGTGTCAAATCAATAAGTGGTTGCTGTACCAGGGGTTATGTGCCATAGGGTTGTCTCTTAACTAGATGCAGTTACTTCCTGGAGTATCTGTTGTTGCCTGGCAACCTGACAGTGATGTCAAGACATGTCACAAACCACAACTTGTCATCTATGTACTTAATGGTTTAAACAAACAAGACATGTCATGCTGATCAGCAGGCTTGCCCAGCTAGTAGTTTCCCTCTGTTCCCAGTCTTTGTGCTAAGCTAAGCTAACCAGCTACTGGCTCTGCCGTCATTTAACAGCACCCTGTTTGCACAAAAAGGCATGTAAATGATATGATAATGACAAAGGCATTTAATGTGCAATAAAAACACCTTTCTTGCTTTTGGCATCTCTTTTGTACGTCACGTTGTCTGTAATCATGGTAATGTAGGCTGTGTGAATATGCTACGCTCAGAGCTGATGACGTAGAATAAAAAGCAAGAAAGACTACTTATGGTGGACAGCTGGGGAGGTGGGTGGGTGCAACAAACACAGGACTTTTAACCAGGAGACCCGTGTTTGAGACTGGTGTTTTGTTTTCTAAGTTACGTAAGTGAGGTTTGTCATGTCTTTCAAAGAGACAAAACAGCCCCTGTCGCCATTTTGAACTGAATATGCTTATTATATTTATAATACTTTATTGTTCATCACAGGCCATTCCTGTATGATACGGCAATAGAATAGAAATAATTTAGTTTTACTTTTGTATGGTACCTTTTAGGCGGTTATTTAACTTTGCTGCTGGGCGCTGATGTTGCATTGGAATGAACAGTTGTTCACTTCTAGGCAATGTACCGTCTTTGCATGTTTTTAGCGACATTTGCGACATGTTTTCCGTACACATTTTACTTAATTTATGTACTTATTTTAAACCCAACCATGACATTTTTCCTAAACCTAACTAAGTGGTTTTATTACCTTAACCCAGCTGTGGACAATACCATAGTTGTGGCGAACAAATGACCCGCGAAAAGTAAACTGCGTCGTCCTGACACACAGAATGTTTGTAATGTTGTGCTATATATACGCCTTCCCATGAAACTGAGTTGAATTGACAGATATGAGATCGTCAATCTTCTTACCTCTCTGCCAGAGAGCCAGAAATAAGTGCATTTCCTAAATTGTCAAACTGTTCCTTTAACTCCTCTCTTCAACGTCTGCTTCATGTTCCGCCAACAAGTACCAAAGTCAACACCCACCAAGGCAGTCAGGATATCTTGAGGTAGCTCTAAGTTCAGCGCAGGCTGTGAAGATAAACTGAGCTTTTGACAGTTGAGCAGTCTCGATATAGCTCACGTCTGTACGCTGGTTGTCAGCATTACACAGAGATAGAAGAAGAAGAAGAAGAAGGTGCATCAGAGTGAAGAGGGGAGAGATATTTTCAGTCTCTGAGTCTTTATAGCAGAGTGTCTTCTGGTGAGTATGGTCAGGATGTTGGGTAGTGGGGGGAGGCCAGCTGTGGACAACTAGAGATGCATTCCTGGCGATGCTGCGGCTGTGGGTTCATACACAGCTGGACTGATGTGTTGAAGTGAAAGAGGAGGAGGGTGGGAGGTCAGAGGAGGAGACAGTAGTAGCAGGTGCACACAACGCTGGAGGAGGATGCTGGCAGCTGAAGCTGAAGTGTAGATGTAATGATGATGAGGAGGGTTTTTTGTGGGGTGACAAGCTGACGTGACTCAGCCCTCACAGCCACTTCCTTTGGCATCTTCAGGATGGACAGATGAAAGGAGGAGAGGGAGCAACTCATCGTGTGGTCAGCTGACTCACCATATAGGAACGTATACTGGGAGAGGAAGCACGTGTAGGGTGGTGGGTGATGGAGACCAGGGCTTATGCATGCATGTGCATGAGTGCCTTTGGTGTTTGACAGAGGGACAATTATTCCATTTCCCGTCACACCAGAGGAATGCAGGGCGAGATTCCTGCTCTGTGAGTCGTGCCCTCTCACCTGCCTTCACCATGCGGATACTATTTCATCCTTCCCTTTCCCCCTTCGGCCCGGGAATTCCCCAGTTTGCACTCATGGAGGAAGTTACAGAGTTTGTTTAAGCTGTGTTGTTCTGGCAATCATTGGACACAAGTTGCGGCTATGTTCCTGTTTTCTCTACTCACAATTTATTGTGCCCATGTGAAGGAGGTCAGGAGTCTAATCCATTCATAAATGAGGGGAAACTAGGAAAAATAGTGCTAATTTCACAGCATTTTAGAGAATGGAGGAAATAAATCCTGGCGTGTAAATGGAGTAAATTGCTTTTTTGAGTTGGCGAGAGAGGATGCTTTGTCATGCTGGGTGTGTAGTGTTTGCTTGTGAGAGAGAGATTTTATTTCCTGTATGATTAATTATCTTATTGTGTTTCTAAGGCTTACAAAACATTAACATCTTCACTGTTTACATCCTCATAACTTACTGTAAATGTAGATATTAATACAGGGCGGCCTATCTGCATGTGTGTGTGTGTTTCTGTGTGTGTGACTCACAGTTACAATAATGACTCTGGCAGAGCATTCGGATGAACAGCTCACACTGACTGTAAAGAGCAGAGAGAGGAGAGAGAGGAGAGGGGGTTGTGCTCTCCCTGGCATCTCCATCTCATAACTCCTCTGTCGTTCAGTGTGTTCACACACACACACACACACACACACACACACACAGAAACACACACATTCATACAGCTTGAAGACAACCAAGAGGACTACAACACCCACAGTTAATTCAGCGGAGTGTGAAAATGTCTCCAGGGAGAAAATAATGCATTGTAAGGTAGGTGACGGATCATTTGCAACAGGTTAGTGTTTCTGTTTAGCAATGTGTGCTCATTTATCTGGGTTATTGAAGACAAAGATGCTGTTTCTACAGTTTCACAACTTGTGTTGGATTTAATTTTATGGGGTGTTAACAGAAAGTGACGTAGCAGTTTCGCTTTCTATTTTTGAACCACACTCAGTCACCTGTAGCCATGCGGAGGGACTGATTGGCAACATATCTTGAAAAACTTGTTTGGCTGTGAATGCATTTGTCTTCAGTACACTTGCAGCTCTGCCATGAACAAGAGGAGATCCAGTATGGAGGTTTCTATAGATGCACTGCAGTCCTTCTGTGTCCTCTCAGAGAAACACTTTCTCTCTGGCTGCAGATGATGTGATGCCACTTGGTGAGTCTATGAGATTGATTTTCAAGGCTCAACATCCTTCCTTTATGCTATTGTGTTTGTCTGTACAGCATTTTCTGTATTCTGCTCTCTTGTTCCCATATCTAAGTGTCGCATATGTGAGTCCAACATTGGTGCAGGTATACTGTATATAGCTACAGTATAGTCTATATTACCTGCAAACCTCATTCTGTCATTTAAATCCTGCTTCTGCACGTCACTGATCTCAGGCGAGGCAACAAAGGTCCGGACTAATTACCAGCAGAATGGCAGGTCTCTAAAATCCCCTGCTTACTCATCTTCCAACATCAAATACAGTGACATTTATTTCCATATTTTGACAAAAGTAGTTCTGCTTCTCTTGCGTACTTGTCTTCATACATAACCATCACCACACAGAGAGACAGATGTATGATTTCACGAACTGTCTGTCGCTGCCTCTTCAAAAGAAAATCGCAGGAAATATTTTCCATGACTCATCTGTTACAAGGTTGAGTGCTTAAAGTAAAGTTGTTGGGTTGGCATATGACACACGTCTCAGTTTAAGAGTTGACATCATAAAACTGTAAGTGGACAAAGGGGTGGATTGACTAATCTTCAGTTCAATGTCCTGTAGATAAAGACAGTTGGTGACGGGTTTCCTCCATGTGGCCGAATGTCCAGAAGCCTTACTGGGATCCCAGCAGCATCCTGTAGAGTCACACAGATTTGAGGAAATATGCTCTGTTCCTTCCTTGTCAAGAGTTTGATGAGAAGATTGATACCACTTTCCAATTAATGGAGCTACAGCCAACAGCTGGTTAGCTTAGCTTAGCATAATGACTGGAAACAGGGGGTAACAGCTAGCCTGCCTTTGTCCAAAAAAAAAAGTCCAATTTCAAGCATGTCTAAAGCTCACTAAAATCACAACTTCATCGTTTTATACTTTGGTTCTATATTGATTTACCAAGCTATAGGCTAACATCTTAATTCAAGAGCTTCAGACAGAACCAGGCTTGCTGTTTCCCTTTGCTCCCAGTCTTCATGCTAAGCTAAGCTAATGAGCGGCTGACCATAGCTTCATTTGAGATATGAGGGATTAAAGACTGGAAACCGAGGGAAACAGCTAGCCTAGCTGTGTCCAAACAAAGTCTACCTACCAACACCACTAAAGCTCACTAAAACCACAACAACTCTTTTATACTTTGGTTAAATTGTACGGAAAGAAACAAGATATAAATTGATAATTTGGGAGCTTCAGACAGAGGCTAGCAGTAACCCTCTGTTTCCAGTCTTTATGCTAAGCTAAGCTAACTGGCTAAGCTGTTTTCAAACACCGTTCGTAGCTATAACTTCAAAAAGAAATCCACTTTGATTTGTATATATACCACAGAATCAATTTGTATGTAATCCACACAATTGTGAACCAGTAAGTATAAAGAGCATCAAACGCCACATAGGGATGAGTTTGGGATGGATGCATGGGTCAAAAAACACAGACTTTTGCCCAGAGGAGTTGTGTTTGTGAAATCAGAAGTCAACGTTGATTTATTTGTCATGTAACTAAGTTACACTAAGTTACAGCACTTCTAAGTTATATGAACCCAAAATCACGATCTTTTCCTAAGCCTAAGTTTTGTTGCCTCAACCTAATATAGTTGTTTCCTGTGAAGACAAAAGTTTGTTTTGAAAAGCCTGTATGCATTTAATGTGAGGAAATTAACATTTGTTGCTGGACATTTGTAGGAACATGCACAAAAAAATGAGGAACTTTTCGTAGCTTTTATTTTGATATCGTAGAAACCTTTGCATGAGGATACGTGGAACTGGCTGCTGGCCATAGCTCCATATTTAGCAGACAGATATGAGAGCATAAGTGTAGTTCCCAAAATGCTGAACTACTCCTTTAACCTGAAGAAAGCAGGGCCTTTTTGATGATGCTAATATACAGTATATCTACTGTATGTCTGCATGTCACATGAGCAACAAAAGACTTTTCATTGGGTGTAAATCATCAGAATGACCAATCAGTATTTGTTCTGCTTTTACCTAAGCTGAAGTGATGTCTTGGAGGGTAAACACTTCAAATAAGTAGTTTAAGTCACCCAGAGGTGTTCCCCTCACCTGCTGAACTGATAACATCCATAAGTCAATACTTGAGGAACCTAAATGTTAGTTCTGCTTTCCTTGGGTCAACAAGCCTCCATGTTCATGTTGTGATGAATAGGAAACCTTTCCTCTATATTGTCTGCTTCCCCCTTCCTAATCTCGCTGCCTCGCGAGCACATGATCGCACATATTCATGGGGTTATACCTTCCACCATTAGGGATAATTGCTCTGTTTGCCCTAGGCGTGAACTCACTTAAGCATGCTGAGGAGCATTCGGTCCGATAGGAACATGAACCTGTAACGAGAGACGCACCACCTTCAGGAAGAGCCCAGGGGAACGATACGTCACAAACATCACATCCTCCTCCTCCATGAGTCTCCGCTGTCTCCTTCTGACTCACTCCTGTGCTGAATATTTGCAGGCTTGATGAGTCCAAACAAAAATATTGGGAGTGATGAGAGATAAATTGATGATACCGTTTCTTTGGATGCCTTCTGGGATCTCTTTTATTTGGCTGTGGCACAGTCATCGTCCCAGTTTGGTGATGCAGAGCATTTACCATCAAACCCAGAGGAGGGTGAAATTTAATTTCCGTTCACTCATCCAGAGTGGTGTGGTGAAGATCTCACCGCAACAAACCTTCTCCTTGAATGGAAACATGATTTATTCCCCATCTTACTGTCTCTGCATGTTGTTTTTATATATTTATTTAGATGGGATTTGGCCCATGCATGAACGTGGTGGGAAAGAAGAGGAAGAGGAGGTGTGACGAACAGTGTGTCATATGATAAACCTTCACCTCCTTCAGCTCTTGTTCAAATGAAGCCATCTGGGAGCAAACATGAGTCACAGCATTATTATTAGACCTGCTAGACCCAATACCATTATGTTGCACATTTAATGTCAACAGTATTTCTATAGCTCAAGTCTGATTATTACCATAATGTACCATAATGTTCTTCTGCTTCTTCTCTTCCTGCTGCTGTTTCTTTGCTATACCTGTTGTTTTCTGTCACATTTCAATTTTTTCATATTAAGGCAGTAATTTCTACATGCCAGCAATGTCATAACACCTTTTTTTTTTTTTTTTTTTTACCTTAGGCTAACCTGAATGGAGGATTTGTCCTTTTAAGATGATGGCTGATACTCTGCCCTGACCTGATGGGGGTAGTATGGAGGTGTCCACCCTGCTTCTGCAACAATTCATACTACTTACAAAGTACTACTTTTCTCCAGCACCTTCTACTCTAGGAGTAGCTTGTCATTTTGGGAAACAAGTGTGTTTGCTTTTTTCCGAGAGTTAGAGGTGAAGATTGATACCACTCTTTTTTCTATCTGTTAAAATATGAAGCCATACAGACAAAAGCTGGTCAGCGTAAAGACTGAATACAGGGAGACAAAGCTTGGCTCCATCCAAAGTTAATAAAATCCTCCTTCCAGTGCCTCTAAAGCTAACTAGTCAACACATTGTTTAATCCATGCAAACCCAGAAGTGTAAAAATGACAAGTTTTAATGAGCTTTAGAGGTGCTGGTAGGTGGATATTGTTGGCTTTGGACAGAACCAGGCTAGCTGTTTCCCCCTGCTTCCAGTCTTAATGCTAAGCTAAGCTAACTGGCTGCTGAGAGCTACCAGCACCTCTGATGCTGCCTTCCAATGGGGTCGTGTTTACCAAGTTTATAAAAAAGACTCCATATGAACGCCCCCCTCTTCTCGACACGATCACTGTTGCTGTTGCCTAGTAGTACGGCACTTTTTAGGCAGACATTTTACTGGTGATAGTCGTTTTCAGTCCAACATGGCAGAAGCATAGCTTTGCTGCTGGGCGCTGAACAATCGACTTTTCACTTCATTGTAATATACGTTCTTTGACTTGAATGCCCAGAATATCATGTAAAACAACTTCCCGTGTCTTAACACAAGCTCACAAGCTCCATTTGAAGGCACCATACAGCTCACTAATTAACATTTGTTATTTTTTTTTGGCACACATCCTCTTCATAAAATACTACACTTTGGCTTTTGTGTGAGTTATACAAATGATATATTGTGATATATTAATAAGAGGTGCTGTTGGCTTGGGTTCTCTCAGCTGCTTTCAGACACAACCAGGCTAGCTGTTTACTGTGTTTCCAGTTTTAAAGATAAGCTAACAGCTGCTGGCTGTAGCTTCATATTACACGAGTGCTAACAATTTTCTCATCTTGTTCTAGACAAGAAAGCAAATGAGAATATTTCTCAAAAAGGTCAAACTCTTCCTTTAAAAACACCCTTAGCAATGCTAAAATATCTCAATCAAAAATTACTTTCCCCCCTAATGTACTGTAAATGCCATGTCTGTCTGTAACTTTATATGATTGTTTATACCATAATGTTTGTGTGTGTTGAGTTTGGTCTCTTTAGGTGGAGTACAAGGTGACACGCGGGGGTTTCCTCCAGCTTGTCTCTACAAAAATATCCCTTTGAACTTAATGAGGTTCACTTTAAAATTTCCCTCACCACTGGGTCACTGGTTTGGCTCTGGCTTTCAATGTAACCACACCCTCTGCTGTTTGTTTGTAGAACAGGCCGTCGTGCAGCGAGAGGAGCAAACACAGGACTCTTCAAACAACACTTTGACCTACATCTGCATCCAATTAGCAGCGCAAGGTTTACCAGACCGTATTACACAATATCAAAGATCTCTGTTTCTGAATTTAACATGTCTTGTCTTGTATTGCATTGCTTGTCTCCTGTCTATAAAATCAGAAGACTGCACTCAGAAACTGATTTCATTTGGTGACGTAGATGTTTGTTCCCAGTCTCTAGCACCATATGAAATCAGTGTTCTGGGAGGTGGACCATCGGCATGTACAGACGCTGTACATGAATAAACTGAAGTATGAGATACTTTTATAATGCCAGCCGCAAACAAAGTAGGTCACGTTTGTATAAATTACTGCTTATTCACTAACTGCTCACAGGTGCTGTCCTGCTTCTTGTTAAATCTTTTTCTTCCCTCTGTCTGACTTGAACATACTTTTATCGTGACTCCACTTTCATTCATGAATTCTAAACCCAACAGCTTTGTTGTTTCAAGGCATAATAAGCAGGATTTCCTGAAAAGGTGCAAGCATACAAGAGAAAGCCATGAAAATGGCAGACTCAAAAAAAACGGCAAAAAAATGCAAACATAGTGAGGTGAAAAGCTGAGTGGATGAAGGTCGTACCAAAACAAGAGTGATTCTGGGATTGGCTTTCACCTGCTGGAGAGCACTGTAACCCTCGTTGAGCCAGGGCCAACTCTGCATGTTGTGTTCACAGACTGCAACAAATCTTACTTATTGTGCCTTTAATACATTTTGGATATTTAAGCTGTAACTTTTACTAAACAGTGGCCATAACTACCAATTAAGAAATGATAGTAAAAACAAAAACATAGTGTAACAGTGGCAACAGTACAAAACAATATCTGGCTAAAGTTTGCTAACATTAGCCACTGCAGACCACATAAGCTATGACGTGTTATTACCTTGAACTCTTCATTTATAAGATGAAGGACTAAATAGTCTCACTTAAAAGGCTTATTTTCTGACTGCAGTCTGGTACCAACTACTGGCATGCTTTTCATGCCATTACTAAATTCTCTCTATATAGTATTTTTTTCCAACTGATTAAGAAATGTGCAATTTAGGTTTCATTAAACAAATGTGTGTAAGTAACAGCTACTTTATACAGTTCTGAGGCAATCAAATGTTTCTTTGCATATTTATAAATTACTGAAATTAACTTGTATTTTGTGGTAATAAAACTGTAGAATTAGGCTACATGCTGGTGTTTGTTTTGTCCTTAATAAATCTCACAGCATCTGTCACAGATCAAATAATAACAATAACCAACATGTAAGCAGTAAAACTCATCTGTACTCTGTAAACTGGAGATAACTGCTTTATTATGAGTGCTCAAGGTTTTCTCGCTGCAGCTAAAATCAATTGAATGGCTGGATTTGATCCATCTGCCTTATTTAGACAGATTCAGTTGGTGAAATTATATTGCATAACAAATATTTAAAAACCCCATCAGCCCGTTAATGCTTTTAACAGAATTAATTACTTAAAAAATTGAGAGTGAAAGTTCCTTCTCAATCTTTGAAAGGCCATTTAGTAGCTGCTTTTGAGCTTTTGATTACACAATCTGAGTTTGACATTGGTTTACAAGCTAAAATTCATTGTAAACAACTGAAACTCCAGAACAGCTATCGAATGGCCCTTGTGGTAAGAAAGTTTAGCCAAACATCTATTACTTCCAAGTTAAAGAATGAATGCTTGAATGCTCAAAAAATAAATATAAAGGACAACTGGGCAAACATCTGCCAAGGAACTGCAAGCTACTAAATGTTGTCAAATTTTTCATGTGTGTTTGTGGGATTGTTTTTATGTCATCCAGCTATAAATGCACACTACTACAGATGGTAATGGTTTCTGTACAGTAGCTACATGTCTTCTCTTGTCCATAAAGAGCCCTTTCAAAATGCCCTTACTTCGTGATGATGCTACAGCAGTGAAGTCAGGCACCGTATTTCATGTGACTGACAGGTATGTTGATTAAAGGGGAATGGATGGCTACACTGAGGCAATGATGTGCTCATAAAGGACAGAGCTGCAGGGTCCGAGGAGCTTGCCGTGTCCTGTTTGTCTGATGGTCATGTTGTTCTATAGGGGGACAGTCAAACAAGCTCACTATCTATAAGATCCAATCCTGATCCTTATATAGAGGTAACAAAAATGTTTCTTGCATGTCACCAGTCTTACCTTAAAATGGTATGAATTTTGATTAAAAGCGAAGAAATTTGGAGGGAATTAATGACATAATTTTCATTTTATTGTTCATGCATTGCCTTTATACTGAAATAAAAACAGTTTCTGAGTTGTGTATATTAAAAGCAATATGCATAAGAAAATTTCACAAGCAGGTATCCTGACATAATAATTAAATGCTAACATTAATTTTCATATTTACACCCATCTCTGATCACAAACTTGCCAATGTACACTGTATACTCTCTCTCTCTCTCTCTCTCTCTCTATATATATATATATATATATATATATATATATATATATATATATATATATATATATATATATATATATATATATAGTAGCTATATATATAGACCAAATCAATTTATATCAATTGATCATATAAAACCACAAGTGTTTCTCAATTACAAGTAGGACAGCTGTATGTTTTTCCCAGGTTTTATGCATTCCACATTATTATTATTATTATTATTATTATTATTATTATTATTATTATTATTATTATTATTATTTATGTTTTACGGGCGGCTTGTTTCCCATTACCCACCCATGATAATGCTTCAACCATGGTCCTGTTACATTAGTCTCGCTGGCCCCTCCCACCTCATGGTATCCTAGCAGCGGAGCGCTGAGCCTTCTCCTGATTGGTCCATTTCCAAGAATCCGCCATATTCAAACTTCCGCTGTGGTGTGTGTTCTGTTGTCATCGATCTTCTGCTTTCTTTGTACACATCGGGTCAGTTTTCATCCGTCTGGACTTTGTCTTTTGTCCACTTTGCTATAACTACGTCTCGGTAAAACTGATCTTAAAACTAAGCCTCCTGAAAAATGGAAGAAAATGAAGAAGTTAAAGGAAGGACGGTGGGAAAGAAAAAGCCGAAACTTCGCAGGATGTCATCGAGGACGTCCACCACCAGTGTTATCAGCGCGGAGCCGTCTCCACAAACACTCCGGAGAAACAACTCCAAGAAGTAAGTCGAAAACGTCAAATAAATGCGATATCATTGTATGTAATCGTTTATAGAAATATTTGGAAGCTCTTTTTGTTTTTGTTCAGTATATTTCTAGCTAACGTTGTCTGATTAACCAACTGTGACGGGCAGGGCTGTTATTGTAACTGGCAAAGGATGCGTTCAAGTGCACTTCGGAAACCATAACTTTATGTTGTCACCACGATTTGCCATGCTTTAAACAGCATGTGGTGCTACTAAATGTACACGAGACTAAATGTAAGTTATACCATAATAAACGAATGCAATCTTAGCTGATGATAACTGTAAGTAAAAAACAAAGAATGAAGATATGATAAATTATAGCAGCAACTAATTATTGTTTTTAATATTGATTAATCGATGAATACATGATGTCGATTTGGAATAATTGTTTAGCCTCTAAAACGTTTTAAAAAATGGCTATCACAGCTTCTGTAAGCCCCAAAAAGATGTCTTCATATTGCTCGCTAAGCCCAAAGATATTAAATTCACAGTGGTTTGATTTAGAAAAAGCTAAAGCTGGAACCAGCAAATGTGGCATTCTTGCATGATAAATTACTTGAATAGCAGTCACTTTGTTCAGCACTAGAATCAATGGTAGTGTAAGTTAGTTAGATGTTGTATATGTTGCATCATTATGCTTTTATGCTTTTAATCTGCAGAATGTGCAGATATCATCATATCAGTTCTGTATCGTTTATACTGCTGATACTAGGATACCGTGGAGTTGGTATTTTCATGATTTCTCTCCCTGTATTGTATGTATGTCATGGTAGACAGCATGTCTGCATAGTTAAATCTGTACTGCACCTGTTTGTTCTTCCAGACTCCAGATAGGGTTAATAAAATATTCAATATTTGTGTTGGCTTCAAATATATCGCTGCTGTCCCAGAGTGAAGTAACACATGCCTACAACGTGCCAAAAGCAATATAAGATTATTTTAACTTGCATGATTATTAGCTTGTAATTATTACTGCTATTACTTATTCAGTTTTTTGACCCCCTCAAATCACATCTCAAGGAACTTGGTTTGCACATAAATGCAACTTTATTATTTTTCACCACTTTTTTTGACCTTTCCCTCTCCACTTATTATGGTATTTCCAGCATGACTTGAAGACATGATACAAGTAGTAGGATTGTGTAGCAGCATGTTCAGCTGACCTTGGCTTTGGCAGCACCTCAGGGTGTGATGCACTAAGAGGAAGACTGTAGCTGCATTGTTTTGTCACCATAACTGACATTTTATTTGCAGAGAGCAGTCCGGCTCCTTGTTTGGTTTAAAATATTAAAGCCGTTTCCAGTATGTTTCAGCTCCTATGTTTGCATGTACGATCAGATTATGTACATCTTTATCAAAGAAGACAAAAAAAACATCCTCAGCAGAGTAGTAGGCAATCACTCTGCAATGAAGTAGATATATAAACTCGCTGTCACTGTGCTTACCATTAATTATTTGTGTCATTTCCTGTAGACCTCCACTGCAGAGAGGCAGCTCCTTCACCTTCCTTACTCCTGGGACTCCGTGGGACTTCAGTCTAGTGAGTTAAAAACATAACACCATCACGTTAGATTGCAGTGGTCCCAGCTACGCACCTATAATCTGGAGAAGTAGATGTATCACTAATACGTGGTAGTATTTTGAGCTGCGATCCTTTCATTTACTTAGAGCTGTTGCTGCAAATGTCTTGTGAAAGTAACCAGTTTGTATTCTTACATTGCTACAGAAGAGAAAGCGCAAAGAGAAGGAGGATGACACAGTCAGTTTGTCCAGCTTCGACCTCAAGGTGAGAGTCAGGGCAGTTTCCTGTCTGTCAGTTGGGTGCAAGACAGTCAAGTGTAGCACCCTTGAATGCGTCCTCACAACAAACTTTAATCCCTCTGCATGACTCAGGTACTTGCCACAGATGAGTGCTCCCCTGTGTTAAGAGCTTGGGATAATTCCACTCCCCCTTAGACTGGCACAAGTGTCTGTCTGAGGAAATGATTATGGTGACAGAAAATCTGAGCCACATTGTCTCTTGGCTCTGTGTAAGTGGTTTAATACTCACATACAATTCCATTTTGATACCATAACTTTAAGCTAAAATAAAAGTCAGATTTAATATTTGAAAGCGGAATAAAACAATGGAGGTTTTCCTGACGTATTTAGACTGTTTTTTCGGCAGTGTAAATAACACCAAACATAGCAGTGCTTTATAATACAGTATATCAACTATTATACCATGGTCTGGGTGAATACTTGTACATTAATTCCTGATAATGGACATCTACCAAGTAGTTCCAGTGAAACTGTCTGTTCACTGTTCAATCAATGCACTGCCTAGAAAACAATCTTAATATCTTTTTTACAACACAAATGTAACATTAGTCCTTCAGCGCCTCATCCTCTGAACACCACAGGGTTGCGACTGTAACACACAAGCTGCAAGAAATAAGTTACACTGCCCCTCTGAACTGACTGTTCTTACTTACAGACCTACCGTCTAGTTGTTAAACATACTGTCAAATTATATTTACTGTTTTTCATGCAGTGTTATCGATGTTGAATCTTGCTAGCATAATGTTAGCTTTTTGGCTATATACTGTATATTAATGTAAATATATTGGATATTAATGGGTTTCAGTTAGTTTTATTTATTTATTTATTTATTTATTTTGATAAATGACCATAGTATAAGTCGGATAATGCCCTTTGAGGTGTCCATAATCAGGAATTAATGCGGAGGCAACCGTCTGAACTCCCCGCCATTTATTCCTGATATTGGACACCTCGTCAGGCATTATCCTTAACTTATATAAGTAAGTAATAAAGGGGAAACGTAGATTAATAACATCAAGAGCAGTTTTATTCATAATTTGTAATTGAAAGCTTTTGTATTAAACAGTATCATATTATTCAAGGTATTGTATCACCACAACAGTCTAAAAATCAGTTCAATAAAGTTAAACTGAAGACAGTTTATTTCCTTGATTCTTAGGAACCCAGTAACAAGCGTGTCCGACCTCTGGCCAAAGTTTCATCCCTGGTCAACTTGATATCGCCTTCAAAGAATGGAGCAGTGCGGCGTTTTGGTCAGACCATCCAGGTAGATGTCATAATCTTCTGACACTCACTAGGGCTGGGTAGCTTTTAAAAATTACGATACCACCAATACCAGTACCCTTAAAGTGATACAGATACCAACAGAGTGCTTCATTTGATACTTTTTTCTGCTTCATTTGTCAGTGATGGGTATTGAATCAAGTAGTTTTTATCAGACACCACAGGCGTGT
The DNA here is from genome assembly GCA_947000775.1 of Pterois miles. Classification (NCBI taxonomy): domain Eukaryota; kingdom Metazoa; phylum Chordata; class Actinopteri; order Perciformes; family Scorpaenidae; genus Pterois; species Pterois miles. The sequence continues at coordinate 8,349,504 of CAMQGK010000144.1, read as the reverse complement.
AGTATATACTACTACTTGGTACTTGGTTATTTTGGTCAATACCTTAAAGGTATCACATACTGATACCCAGCCTACTCACTTTCAAATTTGATATGTAGAAATTTAAATAAGTAGAACTTGTGACTGTAAAATAATCTTTTTTTGTCTAGTCAATGTCATTACGTGGTGACAGCAAGTCACCGGGGATGTCCCTCAAAGCCGGCAGCAAGGCAGCAGGTCCCACTCCCACTAAACGCAGGAACAGCACGCTGTGGTCAGAGACACTGGACGTCCATCAGAAGAGCACGTTCTCCACTAAAGAGATCAAGAGACAAGAGGTTCTGCATTTCAATCTTTTTAAAGTCTACACAGCATAGTCATCTTAAATGTACAGAGAGCAGATTAAAGTAACTTCTGCTGTGTTTCTGTTGTGTTTCTTCTTCAGGCAATTTATGAGCTTTACAGGGGAGAGCAGGATCTCATAGAAGATCTCCAACTTGCTCGAAAGGTTAGAAAATCTTTATTTAAAATTTAAAAGTTCCCTTTTTATAGACTTCCTTTTATGCTCACTCTGCTTTTCTCACATTAAGGCATACCATGATCCAATGCTAAAACTCTCCATCATGACAGAGGAAGAACTAGCTCACATATTTGGGGACCTGGATGCATACATCCCCTTACATGAGGGTAAATTACCAGTAATTCTTGGAATTTAACTGCTTTAAAGACGGAGTAGGTAGTTTATTTCTTGCGTCATTGGGCAAAAAATCCATAATAACCTTGCGACATATTGTAATTCATGTGTTCTGAGTGATAAGTAGACCTCTACATCTCCTCATGGCTCTGTTTTTAGACTTTAGAAAATCTAGCCCATGATGGGAAACTTTGGCCAATCACAGGTCATTTCAGCATTCATATTGGCTGTCCTAGAAATGCAGATGGCCATGCATGTCACTTCAGATGCTGAAAGCGTGATTCAACAGCTGAATATCCTGCAGGAAAAGTTGGTATTCCAGCATTGACAACAACTGCCTGAACTGCAAGGCAACCCAAAGAAGATCAAAAAGAGATCACAATATCAGTGAAGTGTCTCGAAGTGGAGAGAAAGTGGAGAGAAAGTGCTGCTAATAGTTTAACCTTTGGTTAACCATACACTGCTGCTGTGAGCTCACAGCAGCTCATGGCTACAGCTAGAGGAAAGCTAAACTATTAGCAACATTTTCTCTCCATCTCTGAAATGCTTCGCCAGTATTGTAGCTCATTAGAGCCTTGAATCACAGCGGAGAAGCCAAAATGTATATTTAGCTTGTGCTATTCATTATTGTTTATTTTGGCTGATCATTTGTGCACAGGGGTGTGGTTTTCACTTTATTTACTTGTGCACTTGGACGGCAGGATTCAGACAAAGGCGATGAGTTAGGCTCAGATATTTTCTGCTGACCGTCAGGTCATGTTACATATTTAAGTTATTCCAGTAGCCTACGTTATTGTTGTCATGTCATTCTTTTTAATTAAATAAACATCATAAAAGTCATCAGGACTTATGGATTTCTTGGAATGAGTTACAGGAAAGAGCCTACTTTAGCCTCTTAGCGGCTTTTAATTCATAGTAGTCACTATATACAGTTTGTCATCTCAAAGAGCTTGACAGGCCCACAAGTTTGCAAAGAAAACAAGATTGTAATTCTCATCGGGCATCGGGACAATGTTTGAAATAACTAGTGCTCATACAGGTTACTGTATGAAGCATGTGCATATGCCCATGCTCATGTGGTAGGACAAAAAGGGGAGAGCTGCAGTATTTTCAAATTCTGGTCTGTTTTTGCCTATTGCAGAAAACTGCCCACCCTAGGGTACCATATGAATTACAGTATGGTGAAAGGTTATTATGGAATTTTCACCCAATGGCACCCAAAATGAACTACCTACCCCAGCTTTAAATGATGCCTGAAGTGTTTCTGACCGTGTGTACCTTCTTTAAATCTGCAGACTTATTGATGAAACTGACGGAGGGAACTGGCCCCGATGGAACAGTAGCTCAGATTGGACAGATAGTTATAGACTGGGTATGTGATGATGTTTACCTCAATCACATTATCTTCAGATATGATCAATTTCATCTTGCAAAAAGATCATAGCTGTTACTATATCTTCTCAGCTACCTGGTCTGAACGCTTACAAAGGCTACTGTAGCAACCAGCTCGCGGCCAAAGCCCTGCTTGACCAGAAAAAGCAGGACAAACGGGTCCAGGACTTCCTGCAGCGCTGCCTGGAGTCGCCCTTCAGCAGGAAGCTGGACCTCTGGAGCTTCCTGGACATCCCACGCTCACGCCTGGTGAAATACCCGCTGCTGCTAAGAGAGATCCTCAGACACACACCTCCTGATCACCCAGACATAGTCAGTCTGGAGAGAGCTGTATGTTATCCTACTTACACACCTTTGCAGTCACAGACAGTGTTGTTCCTTATATTTAGCTGTTGATAAATAACATATTATGCTATTATTTCTCTGATTATGTAGTCGTGTGTGTTTTGCCAAATAACTAACTGATCTGTCTTTCTTTAATCATCCAGATCACTATAATCCAAGAGATTCTGTGTGATATCAATGTGAGAAAAGGGGAGTCTGAGTGTCAGTATTACATAGACAAACTGGAGTATCTGGATGATAAGCAGCGGGACCCTCTCATAGATGACTGTAAGACTCTACTTTGTCACGGCGAGCTGCGGAACAAGAGTGGCTCGGTGAGAATTAGGATCCTTATAATTACCATCCACATACATGTTGTCTGTCTTGTATTAAATTAAGTTTCATTCTTTGTTCTTTGCAGAGGCTGCATGTGTTCCTCTTCTCTGAGCTGTTGGTTCTGACCCGACCAGTGACCCGCAACGACCGGAGCTGCTTCCAGGTGTATCGACAGCCCATCCCAGTTCGGGACTTGTCTCTGGAGGACCTGCAAGATGGAGAGATCCGCATGGGGGGCTCCTTCAGAGGGGCTTTCACCAATGGAGAGAAAGGTGGGTTGAGTTGTGTTGAGCTCCACCTGCTGGCGAAGTGCGGCTGAGGCACGTTGTGTCAACCATTAACTGACAGGAATTTATAAGTGTTTGATTATTTCATATATCCAGCGAAGATGCTTCTTTCAGATGTGAAGATTTTCTCTTTATCTTTTCTTTATCATTGAAAATTTGATCTTTTGATATTTTGGATTCTTGGTCAGACAAAGCAATTTGAGGCTGTCACCCTTTTCTGTGGTCTGACTGTAAAATATAAAAATTTTTTCAAAGTGGAAGCACATCACGTCACAGACTTTCATTAAATGCAAGTGACAAGTACCACAAGTGTACGGTACACAAATTTTCAAGGTAACTGGGCTGTTTTTTTTTTTTTTTTTTTTTTATAAAGATGATGTATGAACAACAGACCTCTGGGTCTGAGAAGTGAATCCAATGTGAAGCGCCTTAAACTTGCATTCCTTGTAATAGCCAGCAGGGGGCGACTCCTCTGGTTGTCTGGTTGTATAGAAGTCTATGAGACAATGAGCCTACTTCTCACTTTATTTATTACCTCAGTAAACACTGTACACAGTTTATGGTCTCAATCACTAGTTTCAAGTCTTTTAATTATTTATTTTATTATTTTATGTCATTTAGTAAATTATGGTCCCATTTAGAGTCAGATAGACCATAAAGCAGGAGATGCCTTAGGACATGACTAAATTGTGATTGAGGTCGCTACCACATCTGGTCTGGGAGTTGTTCATGTCTTTGTCCTACAACTTTTAACTCTTTCACAGTGTGTTATCAGTTTATGAGAGTTAATTTTGGACAGCTAAATATGTCTTATACAGCATTTGATTGTATTTAGCGCCAGTATCTTGTGTCAGCAACCAAAAGGCTTCAGAACAACAGTCCACAAACCAGTGGGTGACATCATGGTGACTATGTCCACTTCTTAGTGTATATACGGTGGATGCTGTAAACACAAAACTGACATTTTATAAGACTGATAAGGCACATTTGTTGTGTTTGCAAATGGTTGCTTATTTACCAGCAGTTACAGAGCAATGTTATCATTAATTTAGAGATGTTTTTCTGGCCACCTGGTGAATGTAAGTCACATATTCACTCTCTACTGGCACACATGAATGGATATATGACTCTTTAGCAGCTAAACATTCCACTATACTGTATTTCTCCAGCTAGTCTGTCATTTGGTGCTACTGTAGGGATGACTTTAGGCTTTTGTATCCTGTAGTTAGGGTGCTTTAACAAGCCAACATTTAGTCTGTTTTAATTACCAGTAAACTGTGGTACAGCTCGTTTGTGCAGTTGTTAACACAGTAATTGTACTCTGTGAGAGGAGTTGTCTGACCATTTCTAAGAAAACCAAAATGCCAGCTGCTTGTGTGGACATTTATTGAGATGGACACAGGTAAACAACAGGTTAACATGAGTGGGACAGGACAGACCTGAACTTCTGCAGAAGATATGATAGTCCACAAAAATAGTGACATTTAAAAAGTCATTCCAGAAAAAATGGAGGAGAGGGGGAGTCAAAATTTAACAATATTTCAAAGTTTGTGATTCTCTGCATAGAAGTGGCAGCTCCTGACAAAAAAAACATAAAATCACTCTTTCATATAAGCCCCGGAACAACTTCATTTTTTAATTTGGTCCACTTTGATTTGTGCATTGTGAAACTGAACCAGATTTAAACTATTTTCACTATTTGGACTGGCCAAACAGACTATGGCTTGTGAAAGTGCCCTTAGAAGATCCTAGAAGATGACGGTATTTCTTTTCTTCTTGTGTCCGTCTAGCTAAGAACGTTTTTCGTGTGAGCTCTCTGGATCCCTCCCATGGCCAGTCCCACACCCTGCATGTCAATGACGTCTATCACAAGCAGCAGTGGCTCAACTGTCTACGCACTGCGATGACCCAACAACAGGGGGCGCCACCCAGAGTTCAGCAGGGAGAAGCTGTTGGAGCCAAGCGTCGCTCTTCCACCACCTCAGCCGCCGTCTCTGACGAGGAGACAGACGAGAACTATCCGCCTGTCCCTGGCCCTAAACTCAGGCCTCAGACGCTCTCCAAAACCAGACTGAACCAGAAGTTACAAGGCTCACTAAAGAGGAAGGAGACTGGTGTGTAGACATTTAACCCGACACAAGGGTTCCTATCAGACAGACTCATGTTTTCTCATGTCTGTCTGTGAATTTTCACGCAACCACTGTCTTCTTGCTTTTTCTTTGTCCTTGTAGCTGCACTGAAAAGGTCTTCCCAATCATTTCCGTCCAAATGTATTGCCACATTTTAGTCTTTAAAAAGTGTAATTAGTTTACAAAAAAAGTGATATGTGTCAGTGTGACTGAGATGTATGTTTACATCAGCTAAACATGTGTGGAATTAGGGTTTTATGTGTTTATCTACAAACTTTATACCACTTGTAGCCCTTAAAATTTTGTTTCATTCCAGTGTCGACACTTTTAAACTTTCTCTGTTGTTTTGCTGCAGTCAAAATGTCAATGCATCCATATGATAGGCAGCATCTGAGCAGTGTTATCTGCGCCAAGATAAGGGATCAGGAAACTGAGAAATTGATGGCCTCAGCTGTTATGTGCAGGAAGCCATCGGGTGAGAAGAGTCTAAAAATGTTTGAGACAATGAGCAGAATGTGAGTATGAACACCAGCCGTGAATATGATAAAACATGTCATGGAGAGAAAAAAAAAGTCAAATCAATCTACAGCAGATGTATTCAGTGAAAATTTGTTAAATGGAAAAAGATAAAACATTTAGTTTGTACTTAAAGAGTCCTGAATATGATTGAAGAGACTGTAAGTTCCAACATCCTCTTGGTTGTACCTTGACCCCTCAGTCACTTCCTGTTACTGTTGACAGTGATGTTCACCGGTGTGTTGCGACATTTGTCCGGCAAACAGAAGCTGAGGAAAACAGTGAAGTGTACTACTTTCCACGTAGTGAAATCCTGCATATCCTTTAATGTAGTTCAGAATGATACAGTTGTAAAGGCCATTTGATATAATGTCTTGAAACATTAAAACCCATTGAAAAAAAATCGCTTTTACTTATTTTCAGTTCAGAAACATGTTTGAGTCATTTTCTGCCTCCTCATTGTAGTTCTTATTATCACATGCTGATGACTGCTTTGTCAGACTTGGTGATATATTCTCCATACCAAGCTTGTTTTTGACTTCAAAGATTTTGAATGCTGAAGAAGAGGCTGTTTGCTGTAAACCTGATGATTATCAATATTTGGTGTGTTAATGTGTCACGCTTGCACTCCAGATAAGAAAAGGTAATGACTTTATCACACTTATGCAGAAAAAAAATCAGCATTGATGTGTGTATGCAGACATCAAAATGACTGCAGTTTCAGTAGGAAATACAAGCAGTTAAGGAAGTGAACAAAACTTTTGAGTTATTTCTGTCCTGAAAGTGACAGACTTCATCCTACATCCTTCTGTGTGAACAGAAAGGTACAAGCTGATATAACATAAACACCAAATGTGATGGCGAGGTGCAAAAACCCCTCAGAGGGGCTTGATCAGGGCACTCTCCAGTACATGGCTTAATTAATGTTAGAGGAAAACAGACGGATAATTTGAGTCATCTGGTTGTCCAGTAATGTGTAACTGGGTTGCAGGTGTTAAGGACAGGATCGGGGTCATACATTTAAACCAATATTTCTGCAGCAACATGTGCCTTTCAAAGTTTCTTCTTCCTGACACCTGCTGGTCCTGCCACAACCCCAGCTGTATGCCACATCCTTAACCCACAGTATGTGGCCATAGGGGCCTCTCTGGCACAGTGTCAGCAGCTGAACCTGCAGTATATACCATGTAGATCACGATGAGCCACTGACACTAACTTTCTCGCTTGCTGATACTGTCTTCCTCAAAATGTATTTTTCTGCTGAAGTAAGACTGTTGGATGTGCAGTTTTACTGCTACCAGTTCCGTATTTCTTTCTTAAACAGGAACTACAACCTTTTTCAAAATTCATATATGTCATTCCTATGGTCTAAGACAGTCCAAAAATATTAGTGAACTCACAAATCCAAAAAGTTGAGCGTTCAAACTCAAAATTTTTGTCATCAAGTGTGGAGTTGCTCCATAGACAATGAATAGGGAGATATGTAACAGAGGACACTGAGGGGACCCAGGGGAATGATCTGAGCATATGGGAACACTTCCTGTTTCACAGCTGACAACACGACAATTGAATAAAGCTCATTTGAGTATACAAAAGAAAACTAACGTTCTGTGGGTCCATAACATCAGACTCCCATTTATTGTCTATGGAGCAGCTCTAGACTTTATACCCTATAACATCACAGGTTTGAGACTTACTTCTCTGGTTTCTGGCTTTGAGAGAGAGGAGCTCATGTTCACAAATATTTATTTAACTTTCTTAGACCACGGGAATAACATATTGTAAGTCTGAATTTGGGTGGTATTCCCCTTTAAAGGGTAACAGTTTGTGTAAAACCACCTGACATCCATTCACCATCACCTCTGATTATTCTTTTTAGTAGCTCAATGTGGTTCCCCAATGAAAATATACCCTGCTGTGCTGCTCCTACAAACACACCTGCTTACCTGGAGGTGATCAGTGGAGACTACTGGCAGCTGTGGTTCAGGTAGGATCAATGACAACAAGCTCAAGGAAGTCAGTGTGTTTTAGGATATTAAACTCTTTCAGAGAACATCTGTCTTTCTTTTTTCACCAATTAATCTTTCAATTTAAACCAACATAATCAGCTTCACATATACAGTAACTTGTGAACTGTATGTACTGCCAGATTTATTTCTATCATTTCCTACCACACTATAAATATCTGTTTACTGACTTGCTATGTGGATCATCTTAGCTTAGAGTTAGTTTGAAGAAGTCCTGCTGAAGTTTCTGTTGTAAATATCCTGTAATATCATTTGTTATTAATTGGAATTAATAATTTAAGTGCTATAAATATAAAGCCATGCCCTTATATTACTTGATCCATTCCTCAGGGTTAAAGGCGTGAAGCTATTGTATTAGTAGGAACTAGTGTTACAGGTTTTTGTAGTTAGTGCGGTTAAACAGCAGCAGCAGGAGGATGGCTCAAATCTGAATTTTGCCTAGGCCCTGCTCATATGTAGCCCTGCTCATATGGATATGAAACAATTCCATCCATCCAGCTTCAGCCACTTATCCCGTTAGGGGTCACGGGACGGGGGGGGGTATTCAGTTGTACAGGTCGACCGATAAATCGGCTGGCCCAATAATCGGGCCGATTATTTGACATTTTTCTTATAATCGGCATCGGCCAATGTCTGAGCATATTAAGCCAATTATCAAGCAGGCGCATCTGCAGGCATCCCAGTGTTGTTGCTGTAAAACATGTGTGACTCCGCCCCTTGTGTCAATCAAACCGCCGTTCTACCTGCAGACCTCAGCAGTGTGGCCAGCTTAGCGACTTCGTTGCTACATTTAATAAGTTTTCAGACCCCTCTAGACTCTTCAAACTCTTCAAGAAGTCTCTTCTCACAAAAGCGACTAGTGACAAATCTAGTGACTTTCTGCATTTCACTCACAGTCTTAGTCACTCACCTCATCTAGTGTGTGTGTGCCTCTCAGCTGCAGCATCTAGCTGGCTAGCTCATCATATCTCAGTCTAGACTGTACACAAAAAAATACAGTGGGAATCAAACCCTAAAAAAAAACCCAAAGTAACTCCTCTGTTCAGAAAAACAGATTTTTTTTCATCCAAAAGTTTATTTGGCAAAGTTTCTTTTTTTTTGATTACCTGTTTCATGTATTTGATATTTAGTTTATTCAAAATTTTTATTTAAAATATATAAGTACACTGCAGTGCAGACATAAAATGTAGATTGGAGACAGACCATAGGTGTTCAATGTTTACTGAAGTTGAGAAATTTTGTGTATCATTTATTATTAAGCTGTTGTATTTTATCAGATCCCCTTAAAAAAAGGTATATATCAGCCATCAGCTGTCCTGTTTTAAAAAAAAAAAAAACAAAAAAAAAACATTGGTCGACCTCTATTCAGTTGGTTGCAGTCTGCAAACACTACTAGATGCCACCAAATCCTACACACTTTCCCTTTTCTTATCATTTCAAATGTGTATAGTAGTTGGATGGATTATTCCCCTAATGTTCAGGGGCAATTTGCATTTCCATGCATTATGAAAACTTTAACAAGCTTGTGAAACTTTCTTGTCCCTCCGAAAGTCTGTAATAAGTTTTGCATTTTCAATAAGTATTGCATTTTTTTATGCACATTAGTTTGGAAAGTCTGGGCTGAATTACTTCATACAATAACATAACAAGCAAACAATAATGTAGTTTAAACAAATGCAGCCTTTTTGAGGCAATATTTTCCCAAAAGAAACATTATAAACAAAACAACAACCAGTTTTGATACTTGTAGTTCAGTTACAACAAAAATGAAGAATGTAGTCATCTATTTATTTTATTTTTATATTTTTTTACACAAATTTGATAGAGGTAGAACAATCTGTATTATTTACAAATTTACATTTAAAATTAAATAGTTACATAATATTTACAGTGATATAATACTAGTAATCAAACTACTTCATGTTCCCTCAGGGTTCAATTCAGTATTACAGGACCTATGATGAAGTCATACATACTTCATGTTTATATATTTAAGATAAGATAAGATAAGATAAGATGAACCTTGGGCTGCACGGTGGTGTAGTGGTTAGCGCTGTCGCCTCACAGCAAGAGGGTTGCAGGTTCGATTCCAGCTTGGGACTCTTCTGTGTGGAGTTTGCATGTTCTGTGTGGAGTTTGCATGTTTGCATGTTCTCCCCGTGTCAGCGTGGGTTTTCTCCGGGTACTCCGGTTTCCTCCCACAGTCCGAAAACATGCAATTTAGGTTAATTGATTACTCTAAATTGCCCGTAGGTGTGGATGTGCGCGTGAATGGTTGTCTGTCTATATGTCGTCTGTCTCTATGTGCCCTGCGATGGACTGGCGACCTGTCCAGGGTGTACCCTGCCTTCGCCCAATGCCAGCTGGGATCGGCTCCAGCCCCCCGCGACCCCTAACGGGATAAGCGGTTGACGATGGATGGATGGATGGAAGATGAACCTTTATTAATCCCCGGAGGGAAATTCATGCTCCGTTAAGCAATACATTTGATATTAACACAGATTCATATTACTCCAAGTAATGTGAAATTGTTGTGATGCCAAAATTTCTGGGAATGCATTGTTCCGCCCACACAGGTGTGGCTGCTCTGGCGTGTGCTCAGGGTGAATGTGGGCTGAGCTATGCTGGAGTTACATGAGGACATCAGACTCCATCAGGTAATAAAAAAATACCAAGGTGTAACGTGTTGCAAAGAGTTGACAGAAGAGTGTGTGTTTGATGGACAATCTGTACACGAACAATGGGTTTATAGCTCGTTGTTTCAGTCGTTCGACCTTCATCCAGACTGTATGGTCTGTCTCCTCTCTCTGAACCACCAGAAGCAGACATTTTTCTTGCAAACAAATGATTTAAATGCAAGTAAATACTGGATATGAAGGGTAAGTTCAGTACTTTTTAACCTGGACCCTATTTTCCCATGTTTCTGTGTCAGTGATGAATAGGGAAACTGGTCAGTATTGAGGGAGAAAGCTGCAGCCGCCAGCCGCTAAACAACCTGTAATGTAATCATCTGGAGCAACCTGGTACCATCAGTTAACGTCCACTAAGAGTGTTTTTGCCACCGACAGGCTCAGATTGTTTTTAATTGTCTGACAACATTATGGAAAAGGACCCTACAGATAAATAAAACGTTTTCCTTACCTTTCACTTCATCCAGTCAGTCCATTTTCGTCAATCACGTTCTCATTACCTCCACCAAGGAGGTTATGTTTTTGCGTTTATCTGTTTGTCTGCTTGTTTGTTTGTCTGTGTTCAAGATAACTCAAAAACTTATGGATGGATTTTGATGAAATTTTCAGGGTGTGTTGAAAATGTGAGAAGGAAGAACTGATTTAATTTTGGGGGTGATCCGGAAGAAATCCTGGATTCTGGATCACTTTGAAATTTTCGTTAAGATTGGGGTAAATGGGACCCTGAGCAAGGCACCGCTTGTCAGGAGCAGCCCCCTCACTCTGACATCTCTCCATTAATGCAGGTATATAGGTCCTGTTTGTGCATGTATGTATTTCAGGTCTGTGTGTACTGTGTATAAGTTAACAACAGAGTGAAAAAATTGAATTTCCCTCCGGGGATTAATAAAGGTTCATCTTATCTGACCTTATCTTATCTTAATACTTGAGGAGGTAGATCCAGAAGAAACTGCCAGGGGGGAAACTATGGTGCTTGGCGGAGGTCTGCGCTCTCCGAGTGCTTTTCTAGTTTTGAAATCTCACGTCGCATCCACATTGTTGAAATCATCTAAATATTCAGCCATGTCACTGAAAATCTTCTAGATAACAACAAATACTGGTGTCTCGTGGCACTCCTCTCTCCACACTCACATTTTCACCGTTGTCTTCCACCAACAAGTGAAATGACACAATAACAAATAGAGAGCGAAATGTAAGAAAGAAAAACATTTAATTTCTCTGTAGGGTCCTTTCCATAATGTTGTCAGACACTTATAATAACAATCTGAACCTGTTGGTGGCAAAAACAAGCACTTTTAGTGGACGTAAAGTGATGGTACCAGGTTGCCTTAAACGATTACATTACAGCCTGTTTCACAGCTGCAGCGTTCTCCCTCAACACTGGACCAGTTTCAAAAAGTGTTGCTACTATTAGTCACTTATGCTGAATTCACACCAAAGCAGCAGCCTGCAGTGAGCTGCCTTTTAAGTCTTAGATCCCAAGTTCAGCAAGCTGTGGCCGTTTGATTCTACAGCAAAGTAGAAAAGTTTAACTGTTAGTGGTGAAGTGCGGCCAGAGAGTACCCACAGCCAAACAGTAAACAGACCCTGTGACTCCTTTGACATGTTGACCTGTGTTACAAAGAATGTCTTCTCCACCAGCCACAGAAAAATATAATTATTACGACAAACCGCACTTCGCCGCTACCTGGTGGGATTTTAGAAAATAGTGTCCAGGTTGAAAAATACTGAAGTTATCCTTTAACATTAATTTGGTTGCCTTTAACAAGACTCCAGTGGGATGTTCCTGTTGCTCTGTTTACTGGATGTATAAGCAAGTAGTAGTTTGCTATTGGTTGTTGGCCAGAACATCTTGATAATGATGGTGCATACTCTATATCAGCACTGTCTAATACATTTGGGTAAACAGTCTGATTCTTTAAGTTATAACATCTCTGCATACCTTACTTGTTTGGCAGTGTTAAAGAGGACATATCATGCTCATTTCCAGGTTCATACTTGTATATTGGGTTTCTATTAGAACATGTTTACTTGCTTTAATGTTCAAAAAACACTTTCACACACACTCTGTCTGAATATATCTGTATTCATCATCTGTCTGAAATGCTCCGTTTTAGCGCCTGTCTCTTACAGACTCCCCTCCTGAAAAATCCCAGTCTGCTCTGATTGGTTTGTGAGAAAAATATGGTGCACCTTTACAAAGGTAGTTCTCAAGCTGTGGGCGATATATTCATATGAGCCTGCATGTGACATGACAGGAAAGGGAGCCAAATCTGAATGACTTGTTGAATCACGTTTTGTGATCTAGACAGCCCACAAAAAACTGACTGGGTTGTCTTATTTCACGGTTTGTGGGTTTGTAGGCACTCCAGATACCCAAATGTATGAGTACAAGCACTGAAAACGTGAGTTTTCACTTTATGTCCCCTTTAAGACATTTATTCTGTGCTGTACTTCTGCCAAAACATCCTGTCATATGACCTTCTGGAGAGAGAGCCACAGAGTCAGCAGTTATAACTGGTCTAGATTTAACCCTCTAAGAGCTGTACCTTAAGTCTCTTGTAGGTCATTAAATTTCAGTAACTGGAGGTGGCGTGTATGAAAGAAAACTTATAATGCGAGTGGGCAAGTCCAACTTGGAAACAACTTTACATGCACGTACGCCGAGAGCCCCTCTGACAGCCACTCTGCTGATCTGCTGTAGACTGAGAGGGGTATCTAAAAAAGAGAAAACAGCAGAGATGACATTTTCTGTGCTTGTAGATGATCTATACACTGTCAGTGACAGGATGCACACTTCACATAAACAAACTTACTCTCATAGAACTCAAGACAGAGATAAGAGGGAGATCCCACACTGGTGTAGTTGATGGGTTTTTTGTTCAGGTTATCTCTGGCGAACACATTCCCCCCAAACTCCATAAGTAGATCAATGAAGTCAACTCTCTTGGCTTTGGCTGCATGATGGAGGGCCGTCTCATGTAGCTTGGCAGCATTCACATTTGCCCCTTTGGGAAAGATAGACAAAATTGTATGAGAGAGGAGAGTACTTCTCTCGTCTGTAGCATTGTTGTGTTCATACCACAGAAATTAAATAGGAGTAGAACGAACATTTTCAGGATGATCAGAGTGGTGACCATATATATGTGTACCGTTTGCCATAGCCACCACTGTAGTGGGCTAATGGTGCCTTCAAATCGGGTTGTGTTTACAGTGTTCACAAGAATAGTCCATATGAACGCAACTTGTGGTATTTACAACTTTGTAAGTGGAAAGTTTCTGAAAGCTCAGAGTTCACAAGTTACGAGACGTGTTTGTTGACATTGTCAGAAATGGTGGAGGCCATAGAAGTTAATTTTTCCATACATAATAAGTAAATATATGGTATTTTTGTTGTATATTGTTTTTCTTCATAATTCTATATGTCTGAGGAAAATGTTGATATTCCAAACAGCCTCATCTCTCCTCTGTCATTATACCTTATTATGTTACATGTGCATCATGTTACCCACTAGCTAGCTTGCTAAATTGTTAGCCTCTGTGGCTTCTGTGGGGGCGGCAGTAGCTCAGTCTGTAGGGAGTTGGCTTGGGAACCGGAGGGTCACCGGTTCAAGTCCCGACATGGACCAAAAACTGAGTGTGAACTGGTAGCTGGAGAGGTGCCAGTTTACCTCTTGGGCACTGCCGAGGTGCCCCTGAGCAAGGCACCAAACCCCCAACTGCTCGGGGCGCTTGTCAGGAGCAGCCCCATCACTCTGACATCTCTCCATTAATGCATGTATGTGTGTTTCAGGTCAGCATGTACCATGTATGAGTTTAACAGAGTGTAAATTGAATTTACCCATTGTGGGACTAATAAAGGTAGATCTTCTTCTTCTTCTTCTTCTTCTTCTTCTTCTTAGATGCCGACAGTAATTTTAATTATGCTGTTGTTTAGCAGTGGCGTTCTCACAAATTAACCACTTGAACGCCAAGCATATTGTGTACATAACTTCCCGTGTTGAAAACAGGAGTTCATGAGTTTCATTTGAAGGCACCATAACTTCCATATAAACTAAAACGACTTCTGGCAAGTCACAGACTCACTGAGGTGAGGTTTTGCACCGACTGAAAATGAGCAGTAGAGAGCCAGAGTAAATGAGTACAATTTAACAACATAATGCTTCATCAACACACTCTTTATCACCACAGAGGAAAGCACATTATTATTGCCAGATAAGTGACAACTTTGTTCGGCTCATTTTCTGTAACCAGTGTAGCCACATATCCAGGTTTTCACAGATGAAGATTGTGACTCTTAATTTTACTCAGCTGTGGCTTTCAGAGGACAGATGTGAACTCACCTGCATTGAGGAGAACTTTGGCGCAGTCGTAATGTTGCCTTGCACAGGCTACATGGAGTGGTGTCCCATAGTGGCAGTCGTGGGCCTCCATGAAAGCTCCTTGATCAATCATGAGTTGAACACAATCTGAATTCCCTATTGTGGGGAGAGACGGGAAATTATCTGTTTAGTACAAAATTAAATGGCTGCAGCAGAGTGACTTTACCAAGGACAGCTGGGAATTAAATCCCAGGAAGAGGCAGTTAATATAGATACAGTACTCCACTCCTCCACTGTCTTTTAACTATCCAACACTCATTCCCCGTTGGCTTTAAAGGTGGATGTATTTTGTAGTTTCTGTCACAGAGTACAGAATCTGTTGTTCAGCATAAATAGATTTTGGCTGGAGTTTCACTTTAAAGCTTCCTCCTTACTCCTCACTTCATTTTTCAAATTAATATCGCAATCACCACCGACTGGAGAGTCATTGACCTACAGAGCCAGAGAAACCACAGTTTTACATGTGTGCATGCATCAGTTAAAACGACAAGAGATGACAATGGCGGTAGAGTGAATGACATCTACCGTTATGTTTATACATCCATGGTGTACAAATTAAAAGTTTATAACAATATTTTGAAATGCAGCGCTGGCTAAAATTATATTTTAATATTGCGTTTATTATTTGTTGGTGATATTGAACCTAACAAGGCGGTGTGTATGTGTGTATATACTGTGTATGTGTGATTCTATTTGTGAGTGTGTGTGTGTGTGTGTGTGTGTAACAGACTGTACAGTCTATGGTGTGTAGGCATACAGCAATATAGATTCATGTTTACAGTCTATTGATGAAAAAAAATCCTCTATTTAATACAATATACACAGATTTTAATTTAATAATGGGTGCAGTTCTGATGTCGGACTCTGGGGGACCGTTTTTGTGTCAAATTATTGATTTTTTGAAGTAAGTAGACATACTGTATAGTGAGTGAGATAATGTACAGCTAGCAACCCCTAGCTTACACCCCATCAGGGCAATGCAAGACAAGATCCTGTCTGGTTATTTCACAACAATGACTGGCTTTCTGTACATTGTCCCTTACTTAGCAAGCATTGCCAGTACACTTTGCCACATAGTGTTACTGATAATTGTGATAATGTTTTATGTCGACTGTTTTTCTAATATTTAAATCAATAATCAAAAGTAAATAGAGCTGGTATTGCATTCTGCTCCCCCTTCCTGTTTTGTCTTCCATCTCTGCCTCTGGGAGAAATTTCCTATTACAGGAAACTTTTTCAAAAGTTCTCCAGCTGGTTACAACATGAATGAAATTATCCATGAACATAGTGTGCTCGCAGCACTATTTAGGAAGAACACTGATGATGAAAAGTTTGGGTGTTATTAATCCATTGTCTGTGTCTTACCTACAGCGGGTGACGGTCAGCGTACCACCAGCATTGAGAACTAGACAGAAGTATTGGCGCAGGAGCAACACAATACAGTACTGTTTAGTGTATATTTACAATATTTTCAAATATTTTGAACCGAAGGTGAAACGTATCTTGACTGTTTTTGTCATCTAAGCCTGCTGGCTTTGGTGAGAGCAGAGATAGGTTCTACTTTCAGTTCAGTGCTGTCTGACAGAAAGATAAAGTGGTGAAGATATTCTAAAAATATAGTACTATACACTAAACTGATGTTTATTTTTTTTAGATGAGTCTTTCTTTTGGGTGGTTAAAATATGTTTTTATGCCTTCCCTGTCCACAGCATTGAATTACTTTGCTCCGATGTTGGTACTCCTGTCTAGTTCTCCAAGTTTGGGGCATATACTATAGGTAACACAACTACTATGGATAAGCACCTCATACAACCCCTAAAAACACCCAAACTACCCCTTTCATGAGGTTATGGCCTGCCTTGATGTTTAATTTATTCACTTTTTCCAGAAAAATACCTAGTTCTCACACCTTTCACCTGCGTTGACACAGTATAAATATTATTTGGAATCAGGTCTGGTGGCAATGCAAGATGAAACAAAGACATCGTTTAAGATACATGACTCATCACAAACACATTCCTGTGCGATGTTGTATGTAAAAAGACGTACCTCCCATGCAAGCCTCATGAAGCGGTGAGAAGGTAAACAGTGGAGGATTAACTTTTGCTCCATACTCTAAAAGCAACTTGACACATTCGAGGCTCCCAGCTGCACAGGCATCACAGAGCGGAGTGCTTCCATCGATGTTACGTGCATCCACCTGGAGAACATAGAGCCATAATAAAGTCAATCATGCACCGATGAAGGAAGCCATTCTACATCAATAACACCATCTCACCTGTGCACCAGCTTTCAGCAGCAGTCTGACGCACTGGGTCTGTCCCTGTATACACGCCTCATGCAGAGGGGTGATGGAGTTGACAGCCACAATGTTAACTGCTGCTCCTCCCTCGATCAGCCTCTGCAGCTGGAGGGCCCTGCCCTGTGCAGCAGCCTCATGCACTGCTGACCTGTCCGTCCAGAACCCAAGACCATGAGCTGCAAATATGTGAAGCAAAACAATACTGAGCCTTTATATCAGGTCTGTCAATGTTAACGCATTAATAATGCATTAACACAAATTTGTTTTTCCATCAATTCATCCATTTTCTTCCACTTATCAAGGGCTGGGTTGTGGGGGGCGGCAGGCTTAACAGGGAATTCTACACATCCCTCTCCCCTGCAATGTTTTCCAGCTCTTCCTGGGAGACCCCACAGCATTTGTTTTAATGCCACTAATTTCTTTAACACATTAATGCAACTTGTGATTTTTAGGTTGTTGTGGGTTCAGTTCTAATGCCAGAAAGACACTGGTATTGCATGAAACTAGAAGATCCAAGCAATCCATTGGTACCAACCACGTCATACAAGTTTGTCATGAAGGAGGCTAAATAACACTCCATACTTTCACTAAATTTTGGCAAGGAAAAACTAGAATGGCCATTTTCAAAGGGGTCCCTTGAACTCTGACCTCAAGATATGTGAATGAAAATGGGTTCTCTGGGTACCTGTGAGTCTCCCCGTTACAGACATGTCCACTTTATGATAATCACATGCAGTGTGGGGTAAGTCATAGACTAGTCAGCACAGTGACAGCTGTTGTTGCCTGTTGGACTGCAGTTTGCTATGTTATCAAGTCTGGACACTTTAAATGTTCATGATCATCTGCACTAATTGGCACAGAAAGGGGGAAAATATCACTCAGCATGATCCAAGCCATTGGGTGTGTTTTAATAGAGCAAAGCTAACTGCACTTCAGTGCCTGTTAGCCTCACTAACTAGCTTACAGCTTGCTGTCGTACCCTAAGAGCCACTTTAAGATAGCATGCTAGCTAACGTTGACCAGATATATACCGTCTGACAGACACTGATAGCTTGCCACCATGAAATTAAAGTTAATGAAAGTTAGCCACTGCAGCTACAAGCCCTATCCAGTCATTAGCTTAGCTAACTCTGTTTGTAAGTGTTGTCTTGGGTTACTGTTGGTCACCAACTGTAAGCTACTTACCGATTTCTCCAAACAAGGACGGTCTGGTCCGAGTGATCTCCATTTCATGTTACCGTTTTTCTTTTCCGTTAACCACCTTACGTTACATTCAGCCAAAAATGTTATTCATTTTTAAGCAAAAGGCTGTCATTGTTGTGAAACACTCTGGGTAACCGGGTGCTCAATGAGAGCCGCTGTGGTTCAGTCCAGAGAAACAGTGGCTTGGCATTCTGGGATATGTAGGCAACTGACCTACAAAAGCGGGAGATGGGAAGTTCCTTACATTGAAGTGAAATAATTTACACATAGACAATTATAAATAATATTTTAATTATATATATATTATAAATTTGTATTCAATAATGAGGGAGACATTAAACAAATGTATTCATTTACTACCTTAATTTATTTTCCTGTGCATTTCCTGTGAGTGTACTGCATGAAACTGTGCTTACTAGCTAACTTTAGTTAACTCAATCCTTGTTTTGCGGCTTTTGCCTGAGCTAACAAGTTAACAAAAAAAGAAGGATTTTAACCATATCAACATGCTACAAAAGGGGATAGACAATGATGTTTCCAAGTGCAAAGGTAGGAATTCTTTCTGTTTGGTTTGTGTTTAACATGGCTAACTTTAGCTAGCTAGTTACACTTGCTAATCCATGATGTGTTGTGTGGATTTTGATTTCTTCAGGTTCTACCATTTGCATTTCAACACCAACATCTGCATTAATTTTATGTTGGGGTAGTGTCACTTTAAATTTAATGTGAAGATGATTATATTTAGCTGAGAAAGTTGCCAATAAGAGTTATAGGGAATGGGAAACACTTGGCATTCTGGCGTGCACCACCACTTTTGGAGGGTAGTGAGCTACATCATTATCTGTCTATTCATCTGGCATCAGTTCATCAGAAATGTATAAAGTACATGCAAAAGACAAATATCCATCTGAAGAAAAGCTGACAGTGGCAAAGAGGCCACATTTTACAAAACTGAAGTTAGTTTATGATATCCATCCTTATGAACTAGTAGGACCTTAACAGCTTGCCACCCACTACAGTCATTTATGTGTTTTGGTGTTTATGATCAAAATATAATTTGAAATGTCAATCTTTGGAGGCCGCTACACAATCATCCTAACAAAGATAAGCTAGCTAATGTTATGGTAACAGAATACTAACTGACATAAATTATCAGCTGGTATCTTGCAAAATGAAACCTTTAACATTAGCTTATCTTCGTGTCTGAATGTGTGCTCTACATACTACAATTCGGCTTTTGAATCTTATTCACTGTAGTGTTTTGTGTTACCTTTTGACACTTGCATTAAACAGCCAGGCACTCTGGCACTGTTACGGTGCCTTCAAATGGGGTCGTGTTTACTGTGTTTACAGGTTGGGCCCACAGGAACGCCCCCCTCATTTACTAGACTGGAGGTCATGAGCAAGACATGCGTTGCATTCAAGCGGTTAACTAATGAAGAACACCACAGCTAAGCAATGGCAAAATTAAAGTTACTGTCCGAGTCTAGAAGCCACAGAGGCTAACAATTTAGCAAATGGGTAACATGATGCAGGAAATGCAAAGACAAAATGACAGAGGAGAAAGATGAGGTCGTTAAGAATATCAACATTTTCCTCAGACAATTTGAATTACCAAGAAAAACAATATATCACTAAAATTACAATATACTGTACAATATTAACTTATTATTCGCCGATAAATGAACTTCCATGGGCTCCACCATGTCTCAAAATGCCAACAAACACATCTCAAGTCGTGAACACAGAGTTTTCAGAAACTTTCCACATACGAGGTCGTGAACAACCCAACCCAACTTGTTAACATGGCAAACACGACCCCATTTGAAGGCAGCATAATTTGCGATTTACCATGGACAATCATGATTAATCACAATTAAATATATATAAATAAATAAATATTTATTATTAAATATGAATATGTGTATAGATGTGTGTGTGTGTGTGTGTATATATATATGTATATATATATATGTGTATATATATATATATGTATATATGTATATAACACACACATATATTTATATTTATATATACAAACAGTACATTAACTTCATACCATGTTAGCGATTAAATTAAATTAAAATAAATAACTAATTAAATTATTTCAATAACTAAGAGGCAGAATCCAAATTCTGTCAGAAGTAGGCTGCTGGTTTATTTAGACAAAGCTACACCTTAAATTATGATACCAGCAGAAATATTACTTTGAACTAAAGTTTGGTCTCAATGTGAGTGTAAAAATGTGTAATGTGCTAGCACTTAGCACTGATCCCAACTCCCCACAGTCTCCACACTTCCACTAAACTACACTGTACACGCTACATGTATACATGTATTGTAGCATCCACATTATAACCTTACACTATCGGTATTACGTTAAGGGCAGAAACAGGGTGTGTTTTTTTCGTTTACAGTCAGTAATTATTCATTTTTCTGTGAAAAGAGGAAAAGAGATAGATACACACGGTATAAGGGAACCGCAGGCGCAGTCACACAACTGCTGCCTCGACAGCACACCACAGTTTGGTGTAGACTTTCAAGATGGATGCTTTGCCTCGATAGGTTTCTGTTTCTTTTTCGAAACGGGCTATACATGCGCCGTTCACCCCCGCGGTGATGGCTGGGGACCTTTAACGATTACAAACGGATTTACAACCCGGTAAACGTGGATTTAAGACGGGTGTATACATATATATTTGTTTCTACGTGTTCGGACTGTCGCTTATTTTGTAACTTCCTGGTTGTCGCATTAATATGTCTGTTGAAACTGCGGCGAAAGATCAAGTTACTTTGAGAGGTGTAGTGGACACAGGATACATGGGACTTTATATTTCTGTTATGTCTAAAACCAAAGACAGCTGTTTTCGACGAAGGGCGAAGGGAGAAAGGCAGATACCATAAGCAATGGAAAGTGAGAATGGCGGAGCCTCGAGTAAAGGTGACGAGCTTTCTGGTTTTTTTTTACCCTCTCGTGTAACGTTAACTTTCACTTTAGGCTCAAGATGAAACGTGGATCACACATGAAGGTCCCTCTGACCAAACCAAAAAGACTAGCCCTAGTGTTTCCTGTGTGATCAGACGACAAACGACACGTAGATAAAGGGTCATATCCCAGTACAAACAGTCCAAGCCTTGTGAAACTTGTAAAAAAAAAAAAAAAAAAAAAAAAGCGAAGATTTGCTGTAATTTAACACTGTCGCTTGTATATTATGCTGTTTGTGTTTTTACCCACTTCTAGGTGTTTTAGTGCCTGTCCCAGAAACTTCTGACCTCTTTCAAAATAATATTTTGACTCCACTTAAAAGTGCGTACTTGTATGAGGAGTCAAAGCAGTCTTTCAGATACAAGTCCGCAGTCCTGGTGAAGAATCCAGCACTGGAAGAAAAGGTCAGTTAAATCTGAGGTCATTACACATTATACCACAAGTACATGGTTAATCTTAAATATCCTCACATTAAATAAATACCAGCATAGGGTTTGATGTCATGAATTGGCTACATATTGTGTATTTGTTTAAATACTCCATTTTGATTATCTTTTGACCATTACCTGTAACTTCTAGGAGACTTAGCTGAAATTAATTATTATAGTCATTGTCGATTAATCTGTTGATTAGTTTCTTGATTAATCGATTAGTTGGTTGGTCTATAAAGGAGTAAAGAAAACAAAATATTCACATTTAAGAAAACAAGAAAATTTTGCCTTGTTTTAAAATACTCAAATCGGTTAATCAATTATCAAAATAGTTGGAAATTAATTTAATAGTTGACAACTAATTAATCTGGAGCTCTAAACAGTAGCAAATGATGTTTGACAGAAAGATGTGATGTGCAGAGCAGTGTTGTTGCGAATGAGCTGTCTCGGGAAAATGTAAGGAAAAACCTGCTAAAGTAAAAGCATAGGTTAGTTTTATTAATTCACTACTACTTCTGCTATATTTTTTGTGTGATAACAGGTTTAATTTGTCTCGATCATTGACAAAAATTTAGGTCTGAAGTAGGGCTGCAACTAACGATTATTTTCATTTTTGATTAATCTCTTGATTATTTTCTTCATTAATCAATTCATTGTTTGGTCGATAAAATGGTGAAAAATGTCCGTCAGTGTCTCTCAAAGTCCTAAAATGTCTTGTTTTGTCGACAACTCAAAGATATTCAGGTTACTGTCATAGATGGGTAAAGAAAATATTCACATAATCAGAGATTAAAGCCCAAGATGACGTCCTCGAATGTCTTGTTTTGTCTGACTTTTTCTTTCTTAAAAAATGACTCAAAACAATTAATTGATTATCGAAATAGTTGGTGATTGATTTAATAGTTGACAATAAATCGATTAATCGTTGCAGCTTTAATTTGCGTATTATCCTTTATGTCGGAAAAATATGTTCAAAGATAGTGAATAGGCTACATGAATGTAGGAACTGCCCTTTAATGGTATGAGAGAACCTCAAACATGAAATCTAAATAACTGATTTCTTCTTTCATCTTTTACATCAGTATTGTGCTCTCCGAGCGAAGAGGAGAGAAGAAGGATATTCAGAGGAGGATCTGAAGGAGACTTATGGTTTTTTGCTGTTTGATGATTTCAGCAAGGTAAAACACTGAAATGCTGGCACACCTGAGAAACAAAACATGCTCCAACAAATCTTGCTGACACCTACATTTGTATTTGTTTGAAGGCTAATGCGCTTGGAGAAAGTGGTGTGCTCAACGGAAATAGCACATGCACGACACTGGGAGATCCCTCACATGGTAAATTTTTGATTAATTTATGATGTTTTGTCTCCTTTCATACTGCCACTATGTCAGCCAGTAGTGAGATCACAGTGACATTTCATTGTGGACAGCTCAATCCATTTTACTATGCAGAAAACGACAAGCTCAGATTTGTGCACAGCAACTGTTGTAACATATAACATCGATAAACTTACTGGTTACTTGATTAAAAGATGTAAAGAAGCCTTTCTTCTTCATTATAAGTATTTTATCCTAAGTTATTACCTTGATAGCCATATCCAGGATGTTGTCCATGCATGCAGCCTGTCCAAAGTTATTTGTAGTGCAGCTCAAGCTAAGTAATGGTCCATGTTGGGTGTCTGGAGCCTTTTGAAAGTGAAAGCAAGTTAAATGGCTGCAGGAATATACTGGTTTACAAATGAAAGTGGAAGAATTTCTGTTGTGAAACAGAAACTATAAGTTAGTGCACAGCAGTTCATGTACTGTGTTGAAGGCAGAAAGTCAATGCATTTATTGTGTTTCCACGAACACTGTAACATGGATCTCATTTAACTCTAACATGTATTCCTATGATATGTTTTTCTTTATAACTTAACATCTGAAATGCTTCCCCTCAAAGATCTTCTCTCCCTCCACACACTCTGATAAGTGTGGAAGTTATCAAGTAAACATGGTCAAAGTCCTTGTCTTTCTATAAACGTTTGTATGAGAAGAAGAGTTCCACTGTGTCACATGTAACTGAATGTAGCAGGGTTAATCTGGGTTACACTTCACATCCGTGCCTGTTAAAATCTGTTTCAGTTCCTGTGCAGATTGCAAATGTTACCTTAACAGACTTCCTCAAATACCGTCTCATAAGACACATTCATTCCTTAATGGCCCAAAGAGACATTTGGAAAGTTAGGACAGCTGGTACTTTTTTTTATGTCGTAACTTTCTTCTAGCATGCTGCTGGCAGGGGACTATAAAAGACACAGCAAACCTGCCAAACCAGTTATTGGCTCGTTGTTTAGCCTCCTACATTGAAATTTGCAACCTGAGAGAACTGTCTTGAACGTTGCTCACTGTTGAGTTTCTTATCTAATCTGTATTGTAATAAAATCCTCACCAAGACACAATAGAAGTAGTGAAAGTAAATATTCTGTCATGTAATGGCTATTAGAGGTACTTTCTGCTGCAGGGAGAGACACGTTCTCATTGTCGAATCAATAAAAATAATTGATTTGCCTTATGGAAACTAAGAATTAACAGATCTTGGGCCCTCAATAGAAATTTTTATTTAATTGTTTGTTACTAATTTCTAAAGTGTTTTCTAGGCTTTACTAAGCACAAATGTGGAAAAAAAACTTTTCTGTGGGCACATGGGACTACGGGTTTTGCAGCAGATTCTGTTATATTTTTTAAAAAAAAAATCAGTGTGCCTAAATACTAGTTTTTGGGTGAAAAGAAAATGTGTATATCTCAGAAACTACAAGATCACTCAAGTATTTGGTCTCTATTAACATAAACAAGTTGAACATTAAAGACATGCACACAATATACAGTGTAAAAAAAATCATATGATATAATAAAAATAATAATAATCGATTATATATTTTTTTTCAAAGTCCTGACTTTGACTATTAATACCAGTGTGATTTTCCAGTTTCACTGTTAAATACTTGCCCAAAGTAAGTCCATACCAGAGTTCATGACTTTTGACCAATCAGAACGAACGCTGTGGTATTTTTCCTTATCATACTAAATACTGGATAATTTTTGGGCACAAATGGGCTAAGAGCTTGGAAAATAAAAAAAAAAAGCCTTCAGTATGCATAGTGTTCACCTCCTGTGG
Organism: Pterois miles; assembly: GCA_947000775.1. Classification (NCBI taxonomy): domain Eukaryota; kingdom Metazoa; phylum Chordata; class Actinopteri; order Perciformes; family Scorpaenidae; genus Pterois; species Pterois miles. The sequence goes on along the minus strand of CAMQGK010000144.1, from coordinate 8,324,670 downwards.
ACTTTCATTTTTTTATCTAGATAGATAGATAGTTCACTTTATTAATCCCTAGGGGGGAGGGGAATTAAATCTAAAATCTCTTGCTGGTAAATGTAAAGAAATGTATTTATTATGGCTTATTAAAAACTGTATAAAGAACATAGTGTGATATCATTTTGAGTTCAGCTGCAGTGGGTGAGGTAATAATCATGTGATTTTCTTTGACAGCTGCGACACATTTCACAGTGTGGCCTCACTGCTTGAGGAGTGTCAGTTCCTCTGAAAGACACTTTGAAGAGTTAATTATTATAGTTTCTTTACGATGTCTTCCAAAAACCCTGAAAAGTGACACTCCCTGTTTTTAATTTTCAATTGAACACATGCTAAATGAACAATTTCTGTGGTTTCTCAGGTGTGTACATATCAATGTACTCTGACTGTCTGGATCTAAATCGCTGGTATCATGGGAAATCTGGGTACATTGCCATCATCAGGCTGACAAAGGTATTGGAAAACAAATAAATATTGAAATATTTCTTAGGTATGTAAGCATTGTTTTTGTTTTTTGCTTTTTTATTCATCAGCAACATCATTGTCCTTTGTCATTCCCAACAGGGTAGAGTTAAAAAGGTTTTGGAGAACTACACTCAGAATTTCACTGCACCCACTGTGGGGTTTGACTGTCATATATCTGAACAGTTAGATTCAGTATCTGCCAAAACCAGCTCCTTTCTTGCCTTTGAGAGAACCCAGGTAAGAAGAGGCATGTGATGATGTTATGTGTCGTCTTTTTCTGCAAGTACGTAGATCATAAACTGTATATACAGATGGCGACGTGTCTCCACTTCCTCCCAGTGTAATAGTGAAGCCAAAATATCCTGGATACGGGAGCTGCCATCTTGATATTTTGACATCATTTGGAGCCAGAGTCAGCATAGTAGTGATCAGGGTACTGGACCACAGTATCAAGGTCCGGCCCACACACCTGTATGAGCCAATCACGAACCAAGCACGGCAGCGGTTTGCTAGCATGAGCCATGTAACGGCTACGTTAGCACCACGGTAGCTGTTTGGCTAGAAAGACGGATCTAACCATTATACTAGATTTATGATCAAATTGACTTATGTTCTTTTACACAGGCTCGTGACAGGTATGGAAAGTCAAAGTTACACCTCCTCTCTCAATTCTCGTGCCGCCAGCTGCGAATACTTCACTCAGAGCAGCTGTCAACCACAGCTGTCAATCATGACCTCTCTCTCCCCCCCCCCCCCCACCCTGTTCTAGCATCAAATCTCAGCATGATTATAACTACCTAAAATGACAGAAACCACCTTTGGGGAAAAAAAAATATCTGATGTATACTTTGCATTCTTAGTTTGGCCCATTACCTATCCACTAACATGGAGTGAATGGGCTTTATGACCTATACTGCAGCCAGCCACCAGGGGGCATCAAGATGTTATGGCTTCACCTGGAGAGACGTCCATCTTTAGATACAGTCTATGGTGTGGATGCATCTTTGTCTGAAAGGATAGGTTCATGTTAAGAAGGAAAAATGGGCATCATGGAGCTCGAGTTTGTTTTGTTTTGTCTTCACAGTATTACATATATGAGCTGTTCGATGATGGAAGCAATGTGATAACACAGTCTCCCAGTGCTGCCTGTCCTTTTGCCATAGTATCATTTTCATATACGGATACCAAAGCAACACTTGAGGCACCACAGGAGACGAGGTACAGTGTCACTACTGCAACAAAAATACCATTTCATACAAACTGAGAATATTTAAGTCATATTGATTACTTGTTTCCTGATTTCTGTTTACAGTGAGGAGAAAAAACTTGGTAAGTAACGTAATTAAAAGGAAACATACATGCTGCTGTCAACAGAAATACAGTATCACTGCCAGTTTTAAGAATGCGTCATTGTAACGAATACATAGTATTATACTAATACAATAGTCTTACACCTACAGTATATCCATTTACTGAAAATACACTGGTTGTTTGCCACAGTTTCTCATTACTTTCCATGGAGGGGTCAGCTTCAAATAGGCACCCAGTTCTATGATGTCGGTCTGAGGTCTGCAGCAGGGGCCTTGATCCCGGCAGAACTGTAAGTTGAAATGTGCACATAGAAAATACACACTTTTTTTTTTTTCTCATCATAAATGTCTATGATAATTTAGATTTTATAACTTATTTTCTGTGCTTTGTCTTATTTCTCCATTTAAGGCCACCAGTTGCAAAAATTGACAGAGCCATTTCTATGTTAGATCTGCGACACCTGTTGCCAAAGGCTGTCTTTGAAACTTGCTTCTCTGGTGAAGGTGTGCTGTTTGAAAATATTAGAAAAATATCAACGTTATTATGCAGAAGTTACAAGGAGTATCTCAAAACAACTTTTAGATTTGTTCAATGCTTCAATGTTGTATTTGGCTTTTTTAATATCTTTCAGTCTTTCTGGATGGTTTGTACTGCAGTCTGTGTGAGCTGGTTTCTCCTGAGGCGGAAGAAACCAGCTCGCTCTCTCTACTTCTGCGGGAGATCAAGGACAAAGATCTTGTGAGCTTCTGTTTATTATCAACCTGTCAGAGATTGCAGGGCTTATTCAGTCATTCCAAGAAATGTCAAAAATAATCACAAATGCCAATCACAATGGCATGCTGTTTGGCTAACACTCAGTAACCTTAAGTATTCCATTTATACTGATATGAAATACAAACACAGAGCAAACCATAATATTTTTACAGTTGTAACCAGCAAATTTTATATATATATATATATATATATATATATATATATATATACATATATATATATATATATATATATATATATACACACACACACACACACACACACACACACACACACAGTACAGACCAAAAGTTTGGACACACCTTCTCATTCAAAGAGGTTTCTTTATTTTCATGACTATGAAAATTGTAGATTCACACTGAAGGCATCAAAACTATGAATTAACACATGTGGAAATATGGACTTAACAAAAAAGTGTGAAACAACTGAAAATACGCTTTATATTGTAGTTTCTTCAAAGTAGCCACCTTTTGCTCTGATTACTGCTTCACACACTCTGCATTCTCTTGATGAGCTTCAAGAGGTAGTCACCTGAAATGGTCTCTACTTCACAGGTGAGCCCTGTCAGGTTTAATAAGTGGGATTTCTTGCCATATAAATGGGGCTGGGACCATCAGTTGTGTTGTGCAGAAGTCAGGTGGATACACAGCTGATAGTCCTACTGAATAGACTGTTAGAATTTGGATTATGGCAAGAGAAAAGCAGCTAAGTAAAGAAAAACAAGTGGGCATAATTACTTTAAGAAATGAAGGTCAGTCAGTCCGAAAAATTGGGAAAACTTTGAAAGTGTCCCCAAGTACAGTCGCAAAAACCATCAAGCGCTACAAAGAAAGTGGCTCACATGAGGACCGCTCCAGGAAAGGAAGACCAAGAGTCACCTCTGCTGCGGAGGATAAGTTCATCCGAGTCACCGGCCTCAGAAATGGCAGGTTAACAGCAGCTCAGATTAGAGACCAGGTCAATGCCACACAGAGTTCTAGCAGCAGACACATCTCTAGAACAGCTGTTAAGAGGAGACTGTGTGAATCAGGCCTTCATGGTAGAAGAGCTGCTAGGAAACCACTGCTAAGGACAAGCAAAAGACAAGAGACTTGTTTGGGCTAAAGAACACAAGGAATGGACATTAGACCAGTGGAAATCTGTGCTTTGGTCTGATGAGTCCAAATCTGAGATCTTTGGTTCCAACCACTGTGTCTTTGTGCGACGCAGAAAAGGTGAACGGATGGACTCTACATGCCTGGTTCCCACCGTGAAGCATGGAGGAGGAGGTGTGATGGTGTGGGGGTGGTTTGCTGGTGACACTGTTGGGGATTTATTCAAAATTGAAGGCATACTGAACCAGCATGGCTACCACAGCATCTTGCAGCGGCATGCTATTCCATCCGGTTTGCGTTTAGTTGGACCATCATTTATTTTTCAACAGGACAGTGACCCCAAACACACCTCCAGGCTGTTTAAGGGCAATTTGACCAAGAAGGACAGTGATGGGGTGCTGCGCCAGATGACCTGGCCTCCACAGTCACCGGACCTGAACCCAATCCAGATAGTTTGGGGTGAGCTGGACCGCAGAGTGAAGGCAAAAGGGCCAACAAGTGCTCAGCATCTCTGGGAACTCCTTCAAGACTGTTGGAGACCATTTCAGGTGACGACCTCTTGAAGCTCATCAAGAGAATGCAGAGTGTGAAGCAGTAATCAGAGCAAAAGGTGGCTACTTCGAAGAAACTAGAATATAAGACACATTTTCAGTTGTTTCACACTTTTTTGTTAAGTACATATTTCCACATGTGTTAATTCATAGTTTTGATGCCTTCAGTGTGAATCTACAATTTTCATAGTCATGAAAATAAAGAAAACTCTTTGAATGAGAAGGTGTGTCCAAACTTTTGGTCTGTGTGTGTGTGTGTGTGTATATATATATATAGTTTTATCAATGAATGACTTTTTAATGGTTTTTTAAAATTGTCAATCATTTCCTTATTTTCCAATGCCAAATCAGCTTGCACTGCATGATGATATTTTTGTTGAATTTGACTTGCTATCCAACATACCTAAACTGTACCTGACAAACTTGCTCATTTATGCACAGGCTCTCACTATTCAGTTGAATGATGGTGGCTTTCTTATCCTGTTGCACCCCTCCCATTTCCTCACATATGATGGTAAGATATGAAAATGACGACAGTATTACGAGTATTATGTTGTCAGTCTCACAACAAAACCTGTTGAATTCACTTTTTGTTACACCCATGATTCAACTTCATATCAACCAAATACAGTAGAATTGGGCCAGAAAAATTTTCAAACCAGTTTGATATTAAGAAGACCGAACCGAACTTGCATACCAAATTTTTCCGATAGGTGTCACACTTGACTACTTGAGTAGTTTGTCACTAAAATCAGAATAGCTGGTCCACCTTAAAGCTCAGCCCATCTTAAGTGAGCTGTTGTTGCTAAATTCTGGGCTAACCCCCTTGACTACAATCAGCAGGTAGCTAGCAAGACACGGGAACTTGGCTTGGGTCTCTATGAGTTGTGGCATTTATTCAGTGACAGTCTAAACTGTACACACTTCATTGCTACGTTCACAGCCATTACGTTTCGACTAACGTCATACTAACCGTCACACTCACGCTTATTCCCCCACCACCTCTCTCAAGCGACTACACACTTGCTAACGCCACAGGCTGCCGGGCTTGCTCACTGGTTGGCGGAAACCCATCTTGTCTCGTCACCCCAAAAAACTTATGAACTTCCTAGTAAACACATACAACGTGCAACATGCGCCACTCTCCTTCATGTTGCCGGTGTTAAGTCGCAGGTCATCTGCCTCAGCAGTAAATTGCATTCGCCCTGACAGACACTAGTGTCTCTGTTAGACCATTTATAAACATATTATGTCAGTCGTCATGACACCTTTGGCACAGGTTTCTGATGTAGGTTACTTTTTAATTTGTCAAAACAAGTCACAGTGACAAATGCTGGTTGGCATGAAATTGAACAGGTGTAAGCTTGTACAATGGACCGGACCGGAAAATCCAGAAATCGACCCAACTCTAACATACAGTATCTTTGCATTTTTTTTTCCAGATTCTGTGTCCAGTGCAACTGATGTCCTGCAAGGCATGTTCGTGTTTCCACTCTCACAAGTTATACAGAGAGGTGATTACAGCATATGTTTAACAATGGACATTTTCAATTGATATGTTGATTTGATGTTTATGTATATGAATACAAAAGCTGAGATTAAACAAGTCCTCTTACTTGATTTTTCACAGACACAAAATTTGCACGCAGGAAGTCTGCCATGTCATCTGAAATCCTGCAGGTCCTGCCGGTGCTAAGTTATGCAGAGGGTGAAGTTGAGAAAACACCCATTGACCCAGGTGAAGAACTGTGTGAAGTCTTGACGCAACATATGCAGACTTACGCAACATTGATAAACCCTGGGTTGGCATCAAGTCCCTCTAGGGAGGTCAGCATTTCCCCAGATCAGTATGATGTGCCAGATGCCCACAAGCACCTCTACTCATCCCCGGAGTGGACTAACAGGGCATGGCAGAGCTTCAGGTCTTACCTGAGCAAGCCAGTCTCTTTTCAACTGCCAGTGTACAAGGCTTCAAAAATCCTGGCAGCTGGAAAAGAGGAGCGAATCGAAGACCTTGATGATGATGTCTATATCTGTCTGTCATCTCCTGAGGAGGCACCAGTCAGTCCTGATAATATGGAGTCAGAAGACCAGTTGACAGGCCAGAGATCTCCTGTAAATGTTGAAGCACCTGTGGACAGTTGTGTAACAAGCACTGAAGGACAAGTTGACTCAACAGCTGTGTCTCAAAATGATTTGCAAGATCGAGATGCAACCAAAGACACTTGCAGATCTGATCGGACTGTGCCGATCAAAACTGATGACATGGGAGCAAAAAATCTCCTAATTCCCTCTAAATCAGATGACCTTCCAGCAGAGCTGATTGTCAGCATCACTTCGGCAGAGCAAGCTGTCACCGAGAAGAGTTTAAGTATGATCAGTGCTGTGTCTGCAACAAAACATAATGACTTTCAGCTTTCTGGTTTTTCAACAGCCAAATTGCAAATGGCAGGAGTGAATGTTCTGAATGATGAGACTGTTACAACCAAAAAGGTTCTGGATTGCCCTGAGATCACCAATCTCACAATAACAAAACAGAGGAAACTACGCAAGGGGCAGTCCAAAGTTCGGAAAAAGGTATCTAAAGCTTGCGTTGAGACTCCCAGTTTACACATACCAGTGGAGGACGACAGCTTGAAGAGTCAGAAGGAAGACCAGGTCAAGGAATTATCACCACAGTTAAGTAATCCTCCAACTATTGATCGGAGGAAAGGAGGAAGGAGAAAACACAACTTTAGAAAGCTATCATCAAAAAATGTAAAGGTGAGATCTGCTTCTGTTGGATTAGAAGAACCTGAGGAGCAAAAAACAGACTCTGGACGGCAGAGCTTGGAAAGCACCATTTTAATGGACCTTGAAGCTTTTCCTCTGAGAAAGAAAATGGAGCGCTGGGACTTAAAGCCAGTCATCAGCGAATGTGGAAGAATCTTGGTTCCTCATGGCTCTGTAGATATTGCTGATGTAAACTTTTTAAAGGCTAAGCTTCAATCTAGAAAAGATGAACAGTGCCATGACAAAATGTTGGTTGATACCTCTGTGAATGCTCATGGCACAGTTGAAATGGTGCAAGGGTCTAGCACTGCTTTAGAGACAGCAGTGGGCAAACCAGACGCCACAGCATCCAAGGATGAAGGGAACCAACTTCAACATGTTGTCAGTAATGTGACTCCTGAACTCAGTATTTTGAGATCATCAGATGATGGCAATGGTTCATTGACTTTGTATCAAGAGAGTAGTGAGCATTCTTCAAAGACTGATGGCATAGTAACTCCTCCCTCAGAAGCAGTTAAGGAAAAAATCACTGATACCCTCTTCCCTGGAAAGACTGCTGCAAAGGGTGAATTCCTGTTGAGTAAATTAAAATCAGTTCTTCGAAGAGGAAAGAGAAAAACGGATTTCCTCGGGTCAGAGGAAACAACTGCAGATGGTGCCCAAGACGCTGAGCCCTGCCTCAAGAAGGGCAGAGCTGATTCACACACTGAGATGCTGATGGCTAACTACGCAATTGCAAGTGTCCAGGATGCCAGTGTGCATGTCAAGGAAGTTTCAAAGATGCTGTCAGTTGACCCTCTTTTTGCATATGCCCTAGGCCTGACCCCCAAAGAGACAACAGATAAGGTAACTGAGGGTCAGGATACTCAACAAAGGAAAGACTCATCAGTGACACAAGAGCAAACTATTTTAGACGAACAACCTCAAATCATACAAAGGCCTCCATCAATCTTTCCAAGAAGGGGAAGGATTAAAACCCTCAAAAAGCATCAAGGCATCTCCACAGAATATGTTAAAAAGAAATGTAAGTTGTATTTCAAAAGTCTGAATGCTTGTTTTTTGTGCATTATGGTGTCTAACATCTCTTCAATATTGTGTGTGACACTGAAACCCACTGTGACCCTTTTCTTGGATCTGATACCTCTACGTCTGTCCTAAGCATGCTTTCGCTGCGCTTTGCTAAGTCTTTGATAGTTCTTAGATTGCTTTTGTTGTTCTCTGGCTTGAGCTGCATTTTTGTCTCTCTTGCAGAGAGTTAATTATTGGCTTAATAAACCAATCCCTTCACAAGTTGGCGACAGGTTGCTCATAGTAATACAGTATATTTCAAATGCTTTCAATGTGCTACTTGTTATTTTCATGCTCTTTTTTTTCTCCTCTGTTTTGTCTTCACAGGGTGGTTGCATTTTCAAACTCCAGCTTGTTTTGCCAGTGAAAAACTCAAAAACAAAGAGTGTACTAGGGATAATTCTGTCAGGAAGACTGTTAAGGAAAAAATGAACAGTGCTTGCTCATCTACAGATGCTTTGAACTTACTTGCTGACTTGGCGCTCAGTGCCAGTCATGACCAGGTTCCACCACAACCAGACCCAGCACTTGGGAGAAAACCTGAGACAAGTTTGAAGAAGTGTGACGTTACAAAAGATGTTACCAGTGCTGAACAAGATTCAGTCCTTCATGCTCTGCTTAGACAGCCTGCTGCCGCTAAACCTATGCAGCCTCTTGAGTCTCCTTCACAAAGCCATCTTGTGGGAGACACTGAATTGGTTGGTTTGGTATCTAAAGATCATGCTTACTCATTGCCCCCATCTTCCTCTCTACTGTTGGGTTTGCCAGGTACACCCTTCCAGGTATCCCCTTTAAGTGGTTCCACCAGACTGCTGCACCATCACCACACAATGTATGGCAATGGAATTAAAACACCGCATCCCTCTTTTGGCCAGAAAGACAGAAACAAACAAAACCACAAAACTCCAGAATGCCTGAAAAAACACATGATGTGCAGAAGAAAGTTCAAACAGTCCCGTACCTTTATTGACCAGGATGGCTCTATCCAAGTCACGAAGCAATGGAAAGAAAACTATGATTTTGATCTAGACAGCAAGTTTAAAAGTGACCCAAAGGATAGAACTATCGTCCGAGCCTTGCATGGGTATGTACATTGTGTTACTCATTTATACAAGAAATATCAACATAAAAATTAAATAAGTATCTTTATTTTTTATATAATGTCAGTTCTGTTCTTGTTTGTATCGAGGTGACAAATGTGGGCAATATGCCGTAAAGTTTACTTTTAGTTCAGATGACATGATCCTCAATTATTCAACTGAAAAAAATTAATTTTGTGCACATTTCCCATCTTCGATAGCCCATGGGATTTCTCCATGCAAGACACTTGTGAAGAGGTGCGGCTCATCGTCCACATGTGGATAGGTCTGTTCTACAGCCGGTCAACAGCCAGGTTCTTTCATGTTGACTCATACCCATGTTCAGAAGAGAGTGATTCTTTGGAAATGCCCAGTGCAATGGTACCATCCCCAGCTCAGTCTGATCTCATGGCCAATTCATTTGCTCCTTCCCCGAGTACAGACACAGTAACAGACACTGCAGACCCTTCGATTTCAAAAGCTTTGGACCTCAGCAAAAAAGATGACTCTGTGTTGGACCAAGTATCGGACTCTACCGTTTTGGACTTGTCATTGAGAAACTCCAATGCAGAGATAGTTACTTCAGGTCCACAAGTCAACAGAAAAGAGACTTCTGAGTCCAGCGATGGGAAAGAAGCTAGTGAAACATTGCACACACTCAAGTCATCTGTGGAGCTACAGGAAGAAATTCAGGTTTGTTTCTAACATTACTGTTACATTAAAGGCAAACTATTATGCATTTTATGTTTTTATCATGATATTTCAGTGGTGTTTAGAACATCAATTAAAGAATAGATTTGTGTGCTTGTCATGTAGTAATAGACATACAATCATCAATTGAAGGTAATGGGGTTAATTGGTGGCATCTGACTGGGAGTCACAAGTTCTCTCTGCAAATACCCTCAGACCTTTTGGCCGCAACTCCAGTTGTCTGTTGTGAGTGTCCTCACACCCACAAGGCCAGCACCCTAAATGACTCCAGACAAGGAGAGTCCAGCTTCTATCCAGGAGCACAGAAATGTGCCCAACCACATATTGTTGGTGCCATTGCTAATTTCAGTAGCTAGTTTTCAACTAGACAAGGCCTGCACCTTTGTTTGCTGCTCAGCTAACCATGTACAAGACCCTTCATTCCTTTCCTTGAGGGTGGTGACCACAGAACAGAAAAGGCTCTGCCTTCTTTGTGTGGGCTCAGACTGGCAAAGACACATGGGGCCAGGCCCAGCTACAAGGCAATGCTGGGTAGACTTCCCTCCATGGCTTGGTTTCGAGAGGGAGCCCCATTTTCCATATTCCAGATAGGGTGGTTCTGTCCTGTCTTGGCCTTCTCATCAGGGTGTTCAAATCATTCCCATTCTGGCCTCTGGACATTGACCAATTTGCAATGAGAGACGCTACCAAGAACTATTGTCCCTGATAACAAAGCTCCCATGCAAATTCCACAATCACTGATGCATACTTCTGGCACAGCAGAAATAGATTATCTGCAGTTGACACAGCTTCAGAGATAGCCAATCACATCAGCTCCTTTTATCCCTTTTTAACCTTCCCTAATAGGCAGTCTAATGAAAGTCCATCCCATCTTCCTTAAAATGCCTCCTATGCACCTAATGGTTTGTGCTGTATAAACCATATACTAAAACAAGTATTGATGTTTGTGTACTTACTTCCCAGAACCTGTGTGGTGCCTATCATGTCTGTCTCATTACTCTGCTAATGCACACATTCCTCTGATGGGCTTCACATACCATGCTGCTGATGTACTGCATAAAGGCTACAGAGATTTAACCAGCTAAACAGGAGTGCCTTCATACATCCCATTTATTGTGTTTGGGCTCTGTTCTGACTGGTGGGCATAAAGTTGATGAGTGGGCAGAAAAGCAGGAAAATGTAATTCCAAAATTGGTGTTTTGTTTATGACTGATGCATCCCCATGTCAGGCAGCAACTATCTTCTTTAAGAAATATTTCCCATTTTAAAATTGCCATTTGTGTATCAGTTAGTCAGTGTGTTACCTTGAATCCTTGAAGAAAACCTCCCTTACGGTGAACAGAGAATCCAGACTGAGCCAACAATGGAGTAAATCTTTAATGACTGAAGTAAATGGAGACTGTGATTAACAACAGCAAAACTATATCAAAACATGTTAACAAGCTCTTGCACAACTCGTGCAATATAATCCAAGTCTCATTTCCTGTCTTAAGATAATTATTTGCCAAACATTTTAGTCAAAATCATACCACAGCAGCACATGGCTAATTATTATGCGGAGTGACCAGTTACAGTGATCAGTTACAACAAAGGATTTCATTGGTCAACTTTGAAAACCACTCCTAGATAGAAACAGCATTCACAGTTTTCACTGAATGAAAGACATTTGTAATAGATCTATGTAATTCTTATTCTGTTTTCTTTTTCCAGTGTTACAAAGAGACAGTACAGTCCACAGAGATTATTAATGAGGTGAATGATGTCCGAAGCGTCTCTGAAAATAAGAAGAGTTGTACCCCTTCACAAATAACTGGGAGCCTGGAGCACACTAATGTACCATCTTGTAAAGGTGATGGAACATTCATTCTTGCACAAGAAGAGATGGAAAGTGTATCCGTTCAGCCAGAAAGTACTCAGACTGCTTCAGACTGCCGTGTGTTACATGGATGCAGCAATGAGAAGATGGATGTGAAAGATGGCATTGAAAATTCAGAAGCTACAGAGATGAGTTTATTGCAAAAACATGAAAGGGATTCATCCAAATCTGTGACAGACAAAGCGGTAGACTCCAACAAAGCAGCAGGAGATGTGCGTCATACAGTTGAGCATGAGGAAATTGAAATCAAAGATAGGGACAACTGTAAAGTGAAAGAAAAGACATACCAGGGAGGCAATGTAGAACATTCTCCAAAACTGGTTAATACAAATGATGATTCAACAAACAAAGAATCAGGTATGTTCTGCAATGGAAATCTTTTGGAAGATGATAAGCAGTTATCTAGAGAGGAGCCTAAAGCAATCTCACCAGGCAAGGCTGAAAATGGAAATGAAGATGTGGACAATTGTTTAGTACACAAAGGTGAAGTGATGAAAGATGAACATCACTTTGAAAAAGAAGACCATTGCATTTCACCTGTGCAAGCTGACAGTGATTTGAGTGATCAGCGAATACCTATGATGTGTGATGGCCCAGACTCGGTAAAAAAGGACTCCATCACAGAGAGTAATCCATATCTACCATTGGATGAACAACCACCTCAAGCCGACAACAAAGATTACACCTGCCATGATTTGCAGTTGAAAAAGCCGTGTGAAAATGGTACTGTGCTGACAGATGAACCTGCTATTTCAGATATGCTGCTATGTCCCCCCCTTCCATCAGAAATGGAGCATATTTCTACTCAACATGCAGCTGGGAAAAGCTCAGAAAATTATATTTGTTTGACAGCAAAGGCAGCAGTACCCATGTCTGATGAGAACAACTGTTCATTAGATGGGTCTTGCACAAGTGGGTCTATTCCACAAACAAATGGCAGTGTTGAAACAGGAGGCCCAAATAAAGTAACGGCTAACCTCAATCTGACTAGTGGTTATGATGAAGATCAGGACACCAAAGCAACTGAGGGAGAGCAAAAGGTTGATAACAAGACTGAGAAAGAACTATTTCATCATCAGTCTCATTCACCTCAGTGTGAAGCTGAAGTGGCACTGATTAAAGAAACAGATCTCAAACAGATCTACAAAACAAATGAGGGATTAGAAAAGGTCCATAATAGGGTTGTAATTCCATTTATTGGAATAGACACCTCCAGAGAGGATCCAGTACAACCATGTGTCTCACACTCACAAGGCAAGGTTGAAGAAGTTGTTCAAAGACAGGAAGCAATACCATTCATCAGTGAAACAATCTACGCTGAAACTGTCCAACCCACAGCAGCATGCAGTACATCTCAAATGTGCTTTCAAAAGGCAGAACTGTCTGCTGGCAAAATATCACTTTCACTTATTGATGTAAGTGAAACCAACCAGCCAGTGGTCTCAGAAAGTGAGTTTGATGACCGTTGCGCCACCCCAACTATGGATGAGAAACCATACGAGTACTCAACCAACTCTGGCCCTAGTAGTGCAAGTGCTTCTGTTTTTAGTGGTCATGAAACCTCCAAAAATTTGACTCAGACACCTCCTAGTAGAGGTTCAGCATCCATGATGGAGGAGATACCTCACAAGTCTGCTGTTAATGATGCCAGTGTTCGTCATGATCTTCACCCTGATCTTGAACTGAGAACTCTAAGAGTTCTACAAAGTATAGACAGGTTCCTCTCCAAGTCAAGCCACACTGACACTTCCAGCCAGGTGAAAACAGCTGATATGAAACACTCTCTTGATCAAACCCCTAATCCCAGAAGCAACTACATCCCCACTTACTTAACCTCAAGCCACACCTCATCTGACTTTAAAGACAAGAAAATTAGCAATACAACACCAGCAGCGGTGTCAGCCTCTATGTCAGAACAACTGCACACAGAATCAACAAGTCACTTTCTTATATCACCCCGCAAAAGTGAATTAGAGAAAGTACTTGGTGTAAAGTTACAGCAGCAGGAAACTGACTCAGTCTGTCAAAACTGTTTTGAAAGAACAGATAAATTACAGGAAACCCCCGTAGGACAAGATTATTGTCATTCTTACAGATCCGTTCCCTCCGCAGAGAGTTTACTAGCCATCAAACCAAATCTTAACCAAGATAAACTCAAAACAACATCACAGACCAATTTAAGTCATGACCCACGTTCATACAGTCAGCGTCCTGTCATGGCAGTGAAACCATCTAAGAGTGATGAAAGTCAAGGAGATTACATCTCTAAGGACAGACAAATTGAAAGCACTGTAATGTCACATAAAATCCCCATAGTCACTTATACCATACCCACTACCATGCTGCTGGAGAAAAAGACAGAAAGTCTCAAGAGAACTTCTGAAGGAGTAAATGATGCTAAGCAAGATGCCAGTGTGCTTTCTTCAAAAAGCAGTTGGTTTTCAGATGTTAGTGACAGTAAGTCCAACGCAGATCAAGATAAATTTGTATGTCTAGCTCCCTTATGTCAGCACCAAGAAAGGGACATTTCAAGCTTCAACAAGTTACCTTCATCATCTCTACCCATGCAGTCTTTTGAATCTACAATAAGTTCCCCTAAATGTGTTGATGGAAACCAAGGTTTCATGACTTTTCATGAGAAAGTTGGGCAAACAACTAAAGAGAGGATTCAAAGGGATCAGAAAGACTGCTCAAACGCATCAACCTCACATGCAGAGTACAAAGATGGTGGCATACTAAATGACACTCTTCACGTGGGACCTCAAAGCTCACTCATGTGTACGGTCTATAATACCAGCCGGAAGAGATCCTGTTCTTTTCTGGAGCAGGTTTCTCGGAGATGCCTACAAGATGACCCCACTGAGGCGTCAATGGAGCAGGAGAGCCTTATCTTCTCAGAACAAATGAAACAGCTTTTGAAAAGGACTAAGAGGGGACGCACTCGCCAACAGGACACACATGACAAACAGAATTTGTCTTGCGCCAGTCCTGTGACTGTGCACTTTTGCAGTCTAGAGGAGCAGGAGGATTCAGTGGATCACTTGAATGCACATTTGGATGCGCCGTCTCTTTTTGGACAAAAAATCATGGTAGACATGTCTGACAGGAAATACTTCACAGACACCACAGAAGAAGATAGGACTTTGCATTCTCAAAAAATACCTCAAGGAACAGGGAACCCAATGGAACATGCTGGAGTTTCTGGTGTGACTTCAGAGTGTACCAGGATGTATGAGGCAATGATGAATGATGTTTGTGCTGTCAAAAAGGTCCCATCTAGACCCAAGCACTTCAGAAGGAATAGAGTTTACCCAAAGACTGACCCGAGTTACCACTTTGACTTCTGTGATCAAATGAAGAGAGAGATGGATGAGAGTTTTCGCAGTAGTCTGAATTCAGTTTTGAAGAAATCCTGTCAGACAAAATACAGATTCTACATATTAGTCACGTCAGACGATGTGTTCTTTCAGGAAACCAAGGTAAGAGTTCTCAACACACATCCAATGCAGTATTTCTGTTGACTTTATATTAACTATATTTTTTTTCAAAGCAAAACTCATTTTAGCTTGCACTCCTGAACTAACTTATGCCACCAAAATCTTATTTTCTGACAATGTAACACTCATCCCATGTGTAGAAGGTGTCATTACACATTTGTTAGTTGCCCCTTAATGGAGATATGAGACTGTGGTCAGCTTGGATTCAGGATTTATACTGCAGAAATATCCATGCAAACTTCTACACAGAACACTCTTGATTGGCATTGATGCCGTGCCCTGTGTATTTTTACCCTATACTGTATATCTATTTTAGTCCCATGTAGTGAAGTGTAATCTGCACAGACAGTTGTACTACTCTCTTTATGTTTTGAACTTATTAACAGGCAGATTCGCCATTCTCAGTATGGTGGTTGTGGAAAGGAAATCAATTAAACACTCATCTTCAACTGCTTTTCCAGGGTCGGGTCGCGGGGTCAACAGCTTCAGCAGGGGACCCCAAACTTCAGCCGCTTGTACCCGCGATCTAGTTCTTTCGATCCTGACCTAGTCCTCATGACCATAGGTGACAGTAGGAACGAAGATTGACTGGTAGATCTAGCGCTTTGATTAATTAATTAATACATACAAACACTGTTGATTTCTTCCCTTGGAGCCAACAGAAAACTATTTTGGTTCAGTACATTTTTCAGTCAGCCTGGTGAAGGAAGGTTAGCCAGCTGTCTGCCAGCAGCAGCTCCTGGGGAGCTGCGTGGACAGTGGACTGATATGGCATCCAAATGCAGACAGCTGTTGAAATCACACAAACACTGTGTCGGTGTGCATTTGATGTTAAGAGTGAAATGCTAACACACTTAAGAGGTTTTTGTTTGTGATCGGTGTTGCCATCACACTTATGGGCTTCACTTCACTGCAGCCAACACTTTTGTCAACTGCATTGATTATTCGTTGCACTCCTGAACAACACATTCTGCCTATTGGCTTGTGACAGAACAAGTTTGCTTACTTCATCTCCTGTTCCCCTGCTGGGGCTCAGCCTGTCAGAGCCAGTCAGACATACAGGTCCTGCTGAGATGAAAATAAGCATTTCCCCAAAGACGTTTTTCTTCCTTTTTAATCATAGATAATGAAGAACGACCAACAATAAATTTGAAAAGCATTATCTTCAGCCATATTTAGGTGAAAGTGCCATTGGAGCACACAGCACATGCATGAGCAACAGGAGAGGAAGGAAAAGTGTTTACACCTTAGAAATGTGACTGCACTGAATCCAAACTGATCACAGCCTCTGAGCTTCAATACGGAGCATCTACATATATTTTAATGCTCTTTTTTTAAAATCCTGCTGGGGTGAGTGATTCATAACTGAAACATACATTTTGAGTGGAGTATCATTAGAGAAATATTCCCTCGAGGGTTTTAAAATGGGTTATGATCCAGACACGTGTACTGGCCCAAGCAGCTAAGGCATTTACGGCATTTTGTCTTATTTAATGTAACGTCTCACTGCTTTTGTGATACCAGTTATTGTAGTATTGGTTTGTCATTAAGAAAATTATATCAAAAGAATGCTGAATTCAAGAATATCATACAGCCCATTAATAACCCTTGTACATATCTGCAATCACAAAATATATGAAATCAAGTCAAGACAGGACTAATTTTACTGTTAAAGCAGTGCAAGACTAGTATAGTCTTTTAAAGTTTGCGTAATTTTCTTTTATTTTCAAAAGGCACAGTTAGAAGCAGAGGGCCACACTGCTGTACAGCCATCGGAGTTCTTCCTCAGTGAAGAAAGTTCTTCATCTCTACTCATCATCATCAGGAATGAAGACATTGCAGAGCACATTTGTGAGGTAATTGATCCGCTTGTAGAAAAAGATCATGACAAGACTTGCGCAATAGGTAATCATGAAATAATGATTGCGTTCTGCTATCTCAGGTCCCACATTTGCTCGAGCTGAAGAAGTCACCAGGTGTGCAGTTTGCTGGTATCGACGAACCAGATGATGTTGTGAATCTCACCCATCAGGAGCTCTTTACGAGAGGTGGCTTTATAATGTTCGACAAAGCGGTACTGGAGCCCCTCAGCCTTTGTATGTGCACCTTTTAACTGAATACCAGCTTTTTATTGTTTGAGATCTTGTCATGAAAGCAACCAGTTTACTTAAAATATCAACTTCGTATGAATTTGAAGGCAACCTGGAAAAAATGTCAGAAATCTTGCAAGAGCTAAGCGGAACGGGGAAGTGGAAATGGATGTTGCATTACAGAGACAGCCGTCGGCTGAAAGAAAATGCAAGGTAACAACAAAATCTCGTTTCATACTTCTCTATATAGCATATCACAGGTGTTCTAAAAGTCTTTTTTGGTAATTTAAGTTTTTGCTAACTGACCTCCTGACATTAACCACAATGTTTTTCTTATATTCTCTTTAATATTTGAATTCAGATCCCTTTCACAGATTTTCCTTAAATGTTCACAGTTACCACACAGAGTGTTTTATCATTTTATGAAAGAATGATGTTGATTGTGCACTTCATAATCGCCATTCTGTTAACATTGTCTTCTCCTCTCATGTCCAGGTTGAATGCAGAGGCAAAAGAGAAGAAGCACTTCCTAAACTGGTGCCAAGAAACTGGACTATTGGAAGTTTTGCCTTATCATGAGTGTGACCTCATGTCAAGAGATCAGCCCGACTATCTCTCATGTTTGGCCCGCTTGCAGGTCCAGAATATATCAGCACGTTACCCTGTTTTTATAACTGGTGAGACACCAATGCACAAATACATAAACTGTACCTTTACATCCAACGAGTCTCATGATAGCATAGACTGTAGTACTATAAAAAGTGGACTGCTGTTTTGAAGCCTCGAGTTCAGCATTTTGGCTGTCGCCATCTTTGTTTTTTGGAAACAGAAACGACAGGAGATGGTGGAGCTAAGTACATCTGAACTCTGAATAAGACATTTTTAGGTGACTGAAATTAACTTTCATGAACACGAACATGGAAACAGGTAGCCACGCCCTAAAGCACACCCTGATTTAATGGCCATTTTAATCAAAATGAGACCATAATTAAATAAATGAACATCATGCAGTATTGAAGAAGATCTGAAGCAGCAATTGAGACCATAAACTCATGTTTACAGTGTTTACTGAGGTACTAAATCAAGTGAGAAGTAGGCTCATTTTCTCATAGACTTCTATACAATCAGACTTCTTTTTGCAACCAGAGGAGTCGCCTCCTGCTGGCTGTTAGAAAGAATGCAAGTTTAAGACACTTCCACATTGGCTTCACTTCACTTTCTCAGATCCTGGAGTTGCCCACTGCATGATAGCATAGTCGTTTGCAAGATTTTCTAAACTTTTCTAATAGGGAATTATGAATTATGACCCACAAGTCGTATTGCACTGGTTGAGTTTCAGCCAGATTAAACTGTAAATGTTTTAGTAATTGTATGGTTGTATGTTTTTTTTAATGTCATCAACCTGCCAGGTCTGCAGATGAAAATTAGCCACTATGGCTCTAAATCTGACACATTTACATGGTGGACTCAAGTGCTCATTAATGTGCATTGTCCCTTCTTAAATATCATAAACATAATAACCATAAAATATAAAAATGAATGACATGTTTTTCTTATTCTTACAGATACAACAACAGACAGCGCATTTGGGAAGAATGGGATTTTAACAACAACATTTGACTCTTTCCTGACGTATTCTCCAAGTGAAACATTTACAGCCTGACTGGAAAACGTCAGATGGACCCACAAGTTGTACTCTTTCATGAACACTATGATGAAATACTCACTGGATGTGAGGAGAAACCAGTAACTTACCATATTATGGTGATATCAAACTTACTACATTGTATGGAGCAATAATTATTGATTTATATTTTGACATGTTTTTTGTTCATATTTAAGTAAGTTATCTTTCAGTTAATGGACGGAGTGACAAAAGTGCCAGTGTACAGGCAGGTGTACTATATATACTGTATGCATTTTGTATTATATTTGTATTGTAAAATGTTTTTTACAGTGTGTATTTTGTTTGCTTTGCAATCTTGACTGTATACATTTGCAGCACAATCATAATTATTGTTTGTTTTTAGGTAGAATTTGACAAATTGCAAAAAAGCTAAATTCAGCAGTTTTTCAAATGGTGTATATTTTATATTTAAGTATACTACTGTACACTACTGAGCTGCTGACAGTGATTCTTAACAACTGAGTATTGTGTAGATAGAGCACAACAATTTAACATTATTTTCTAAGCCCCCAATGTTTCATGGCTCTGTACAGAGCAGTTTGACTGAGAATAAAGAGGTTTCTTTAATTGTTTTGTTTTACAGAAAATTATCCAGGCTTTGGAATCTACGCTTGAAGCCTATCTGCTCACACTAAGCTATGTGTTCCCACCCACAGACCACCCATACAGAAATAATGCCCGCAACAATGACTACGATGGAAGGATGCAGTAGCCTACATCTTGCTTTATAGGGAACAGACTCAAATGAGCTAACTAACTGTCTTTACTCAAATGAAAAAATATGTGTTGGTAAAGTGACACATAAACCATGCAGAGGAAGTAAGAGTTTTAACCAGGAGAGGGCCTCACTGAGAATAAAATAATCTCTTTGACAGGAGTGTCTGGGCAAGACAGTAGCAGCACATCGAGCAGAGAGGCTGCAGAACATTAAAGGTTAGATTTATAATGAATTATATCAAATTTGACTGGCAGATATGAGCAGAAAGATAATGTAAAAGTGCTGAAATAATGCATATAGGTTATCATAACAGAATATAAAAACATGCAGTTATTCATAATGAATGCATAAAATGGGTAAAATAAAACACAACAGTGATGACCATTATTTATTCTTACATTGCAACCAAATAAAATTGTTAAAAAAGACTGGCGACACAACTTATCCTAAGAGCTGTAAGATTTGGGATGTCATGAAATCAAATAAGATAAGATAAGATATTCCTTTATTGGTCCCACAGTGGAGAAATTCACAATTCAATAAGAAGATAAAGAGTTCATTCATTTGGTACACAATAGGTCATGTTTCCCCCATGGAGAATAGGAGCAGACCTGAATTTGTATGAAAAACGGACATGAGTTGTGTTTGTCGACTGTGCCTTGTAAATTTAGGAGCATGATTGAAACAGTAATGTAAGTATACATAAAATATAAATTTAAGAAAGGAGCTGGAATTAATAAGATAAGATAAGATAAGATAAGATATTCCTTTATTAGTCCCACAGTGGGGAAATTTACATGTTACAGCAGCAATACAAATAAAATAAATTAGTATATACATAATAGAAAATAGAAGAAAAAAGTAAAGACAGAAAAAATGTGTCCATCATATCAATGATATAATTGTACATAAAGTCATTATTGCACTTGTGTTTCCGGTGAGTTTGTTGTGAATGTGACTGTGATTGTGGTTTACTGGGAGCAGTGCTGGTTGTGGAGTCTAACAGCTGCAGCTAATGGAAATAGGTGAGCAGCTGTTATGCAAGGCTTTGAAAAGATTGTTACCCCAGCATAACATTTTGAGGAATGTTTTACAGAAAACATACTGTAAGCATAGACTATAAAGATGGACATGACAGCTACCCAAGTGAAGCCAAAACATCTGGATCGCCCTCTGGTGGCTGGCAGCAGTATAGGCCATAAATCCTGCCTCCTCTATGTTAGTGGATGGGTGTCAATTACTTTTATCATGCTTTACTTTTATCGACCTATATAAATTCAAGTTATTATTATTAGTAGTAGTAGTAGTAGTAGTAGTATAAATTTAAAAAACGGATTTGCAAAAACACCATAAAGCAGTCAATAAGTATGTCATTTAAAATACATGAATAAATTCATAAATAAATAAATATTATTTTGTTTATAGTTCATTGTACAGTTAGCGATTAATCAGTTAAATGCTTTATTACTATTTACGTGGCTCTTGTCTCCACAATCATTCATAAACAGCACAGGAAATAGAATCTGGACCCGACCTCTTCGTGGATGTTGCTAGATGCGAGCCCGCGAACTGGGGGAACTCTCGCGAGATTGTAAAAGTTACACATTAGTTAAGGTTTGAATAGGTTGTGGGTCTCGCGAAAGAGATCAGATTTCACAATTTGCCAGCTCCCTTCGAGACATGACCACTCTCTTGCCGTTTTTAATCAAAGATGTTATTATAACATAGGTCGTAGGGTATGTTAAGATTACTGGTCTGCGCAGTATTCATCCTAGAAGAAGTTAACTGTTTCTACTTAATGCCACGGCACCAGTAAACTAAAAAATGCTGAATGAGGAATCGTTGACGGTGTTTTCTGCAACTTGTGAGCGGAAGTGAAGCGAAAAGCGAAACAGATGTGCGCTGTGTTGTGCACGTTAAAAACTGTTCATGAGCAAACCGTCTGTATCTCGTTTAGGGGCGATCCTAACTGTCACAGTTTATGCTACATACAGCATGAACGACATTTATTACCTCATTGTCAAACAGAGTTGCTGCGCATCTTCAGACGGTGATGAACCGCTCGAACACAGCAGAGCTGTGTAGGCAGACGCTGATTTCTGCGCATGCGCGATCTAGATTTCGGGGATGGGTCTATCGACGGAATCAAGATGGCGACTCTGGCGAAAGCGCCAATATATTTACTGAAGTAGATGTCCAAAATTAACCGCGTTAGTGGGTTTTCTCAAGCCCCCGACGGGTTCCGTAAAACATGAAGACCGGGATCATGTTTTGGAAGAGGAACTGACCGGAATTAATACCGTAACAAAGTCAGCGAGATGTGCGAGAGCTATGCCCGCTCGCTGCTGCGTGTTTCGGTGGCGCAGATCTGCCAGGCACTGGGCTGGGATGCGGTTCAGCTCACTGCCTGCGATCAGCTGTCCGATGTGCTGCATCGATATATCCAGCAGTTGGCCAGGGTCTGCCATCGGTACTCTGAGCTCTGTAAGTGCTTCGTTTAGTAGCCCGATTACTTTTTTAACCCGTAAACATGTAGTAGTCGATCACGTTGTTGTTGACTGGATCTGCAGCTGGCGCCCCCTAGCAAAGGTTGATGTGTCAAAAAGTACAGTAGCTACATGGCTAGGTAGCTTCCGTAGATCATTGTTATTGTAGCCGTGATACCTTACAACAGCGATCACTACATCGTGTTAGTCACATACAATAGTTATGTAAGTACTGTTGTAAAAAGATGGACTCAACCAATGTGCGACTTGTTGAGCATTACTTCTAGCTTCAATTTAAATGCCAGCATTAATCAGGTCATCTCCATGTATGTGCAGCACAATCACTAGTACGTTGTACTTTTGTGCCAGGCTTTTATCAGTATAGTTTAGTGAATACCAGGCATGTGGAGTACGTGCACTGAGGTTTAAAGGGCTTGTTGTGATGCTGCATTTCAGATGGAAGAACAGATCCAGTCCTGGATGATGTCAGCCAGGCCTTCAGACTGCTGGGGGTGAGTCTGAGTGAACTGGAGGACTATGTCCACAACTTGGAGCCTGTGGCCTTCGCCCATCAAACACCGCTGTTTCCTGTCAGCAAAAACAACGTCCTGCAGTTTCCCCAACCTGGAGCCCGAGATGCAGAGGAGAGGAAGGATTACATTCCAGATCACATGCCACCACTGGTCTCCTTACAAGAAGGTCAGTACATACAATGTCTACTGTGTATGCACGTATCTTGTGTGTGTGTGTGTGTGTGTGTGTGTAGGTGTGGTGTGTGTGTAGGTGTAGGTGTATATATTTTCCACTGGAAGGCAACATGGTTCAACTAATCTACAGTTTATAGAATATATATAGTACAAATATGCACTCACATGCTAGTATTTGGTACATCTAGCTAAAACTGCAAGTTATTCTGTATTCATGATGGTTATAATGGTTAAATGTTATTGTTTTATTTAGTGGTGCACCAATATCAGATCAGATATCTGGCCAATACTGACTCAATTAGCTGGATTGGATATTGGTGACGAATGCAACCGATTTATTAAATTCACTCGAACTCTAATCTACATTATCTACATCTTCCAAAATGATCATGAAGTTCAATCAGCATCTTTCTTTACAGTTTCAACAAAAGCTCAAGCATTATAACCTGTGTGAAGGTAGGATTATAGTAGGCCTATTCCATACGTATGTGGGTCTTTTTGTAAACAGTTTATTCTGCCCTGTTTTAAAAAAAAAAAAGAAAAATCCCATCCACACCAGCACGGTTTAAAAAATCTCCATCCAAATGAAAACACAAAAACACAATTGAAGCTCTGCCAAGGTCAGTTGGCAGGTTGGGCCACAAACACACACACACCGGCAACAAGGTCTGTGTCGTGGGAGTGTTGCACTGGATAAGTAGCCGTGACCTCCGTAGTGCGCTCTGATGTCTCTGTTCCTAAATATACTGGAACTAACTGTACATATGTGTAAATGTGAAAAGTCCTGGTAGCAAGGTTATTTGGCCACGTCCGCCGTTCCCTGGATGTATTACGATGTATTTTTCTGTTGTTGCACGACATGTTGCCTCATTAGTGACACCTCACAGAGGAGATAGCGGCACACATGCTTACGAGCCGAAAACACTGTTTTTCCTGTCTACATGCCAACACTGCAAATGAAGTTTCTGAAAATCTTCACCCTGGATGGAGTTTCACACAAGCTCCATTTCAAGTGACCTAAAACGCTGTTTGGGTGTGTAGGAAAGCCAGAAACTCTGCTGCCAAAAACAATACTGTAAGCAAGGCAATGTATTGCTTTATTTTTAAATTTAATGTTAGGAAAACTGTCATTGTATAAAGAACACACCAGAAATGCACTATTTTAGAATAGGTAAAAAATAACACATTCTTACTGCATGCAAAAAATGTCATAGTTTTTGCCCCAAACTGCATATGATTATCATAAAGTGGGCATGTCTGTCAAGGGGACACTTATGGGTACCCATAGAACCCATTTTTATTTACATGTCTTGAGGTCAGGGATCAAGGGACTCCTTTGAAAATCAGCATGCAAGGTTTCCCTTGCCAAGCTACTCAACAAGCTAGTATGGCATAGTTGGCACCAATGGATGCCTTAGGTTTTGTAGTTCATATGATGTAACTTCCTTCCAGTTTTAAAACTGAGTCTGCTACAACCTCTGAAAGATGGAATCAAAAAAGAAGGCCTTAGACTGCTGTTTTACCTAGGCTTACCTAATAAATTAGCAACTGAGTATATGAAACTATATCCGTGGGTCAGGACAAGTCAGTTTGGATGGGCAAAGATAATAACCTGTATATGTGTTAAAACATCCTTGGAGATTCGATAAAAACAGTGTTCAACTAATTTTTTTTGTCCTTTGCTGTCTAGAAGAAGAGGAGGAGGAAGTCCTTGCAGACATGGGCACCTCAGCCGAAGCTATGCAGGTGGCGCTTGAAGAGGATGATGAGGAGATGGACGACGACGAGACGGTCAATGACGAGAATCACCCGCTGAAGAGGCACCTGGATAGTCCTGACGCAGCTATGGGCATGATGCCTACCTCCAAGAGACCACGTATGTACCCTGGACTCAGCCCAGAATGGGGGGTTGAGCCCAGGGAGCCCCTCACCTCTCTCAACCCTCAACGTGTTCCCCCAGGCATGCTGCCTTCGCATGATAGCCTCGATCCCCTGTCACCTGAAACACCTTCTGGAGTCCTGCCTTCCTTTAGACCCCAGCCGGTAACCCCAAAACACTCGGATCAAAAGGGCCTCACCACTCCAGGAAGAAAACCTAAAGTGTCATCACCTGGCAGACAACGGACTAAGTCCCCTAAAGGGGTCATACCTGTTCCGGTGGGCAGTAGTCCCATCCATTCTCCAAAACCGTCTAAGGAAAAGAAGAAATCCCCAGGGAGGACGAAGAGTCCTAAAAGCCCCAAGAGCCCAAAGATGGGTGCAGCCAAAGCATCCCAACCCCAGAGCAAGACAGATGGTGTGCATAAGCTACCGCTGTGTGCACTGAGTGAGAGGATGGGCAAAGAGAACATCCATATGCGTCAAAACATAGAGGACAGGGAGTTAGCTGAGGGCCCTTTCAAGAAACTAGAGCCCGATAACGCAGCCATCGATGACTCCATTGATGCTGTGATTGCCAGGGCATGTGCCGAGCGGGAGCCTGATCCTTTTGCTTTCTCCTCGGGTTCTGATTCGGATAGTAATGGGTTCTCCAGCCCCAGGAGGCTGACCATCATGGAGCCGTCTACACCTAAACTCCCGATCGGGATCTCTGTAAAAGACACATCAACACCAATTCACCTACAGCCACACGCAGGCCTAGGAAACTGGACTATGGATGATTCAATCAATGAGGTAATCCGAAAGGTCAACCAGGGGGGTCCGTCCGCTCCCCCGCCACACCAAGGAGACTACGTCTCATCAGGATCAGCCTCACCACCTACTCCTGAGCCTTTACTCAAGGTGTTTGAGGAGAAGAACAAGATTGCATCATCAGTAGATGTCAAGAAAAAGCTGAAGAAGGAGCTCAAAACGAAAATGAAGAAGAAGGAGAAAGACAAGCCAAAAGACAAAGAGCGGGAAAAGGATAAGGGCAAGCTAAAGGAGAAGAACAAGGATAAGAACAGGGATAAAAACAAGGACAAGGATGGCAAAATGCCCTGGAAGGAGTTTGGCGTGAAGGATGACGAGCACTTCCTTCAGCGAGACTTTACACTGCCTGAGGGCTCCATCAAGATAAAAACCAGAGATGGAGACATCCCTAAGAAGGAGAAGGAGAAACACAAGGACAAAAAGAAAGATAAAGAAAAAAGTAAAAAGGACAAAGATAAGAAAGACAAGGGTAAAGACAGGAGTAAGGAGGACAGGCAGAAACAGTCTGCATTAGCCCCCTTTGCTCTGGGTGAAATCCCCCCACTGTTCAGCCCTTCGGCCTGCCTCCGCATCCCCTCCATGCTTCCTCCTTTGGCCCCGATCCTCCAGGACAAGGACATAAAGAGCAAGGAGAAGGACAAGAAGAAAGACAAGAAGGAGAAGAAGAAAAAGAAGGAGAAGGATAAGGAGCGGGAGAAGGCCAAAGAAAAGGAGAGGGAGAAAGAAGAGAAGAGGAAAGAAAAGGAGAGGGAAAAGGAAAAACGAGAAAAGGAGAAAGAGAAAGAAAAGGAGAGGATCCGATTGGAGAAGGTAACTTTTCCTGTTTGGCGTGTCAGGATGTGTCTGTGTTAGAGTGTCCCTGATATTACCTTGTCCGTCCTGTTTCCTCAGGTGAAAGTCGACACTCCAGCAGCTCTGCCGTCTCCTGTCATCCCCAGACTGACGCTCAAGGTGGGAGCAGGCCAGGACAAAATGTAAGTTTCTAGTGATAGTCCCAGATATTTCTTCTGTCACCTCTTTTCACGTTACGAGAGGTTCACTTTTACTTTCTTTATTGAAAAATCTTGAAGATGTTTGTTTCTGCAGTAGTATTATCATGACACATCTGTAGCTAAACTTCTGTAGCATTTTATTATAGCAATATTAAAAACTCTACATAAAGCTTCATCAAATTCCTGTTCAGCCAGTCTTCTTTTGATAAGACAGTTCCTGATTCAATCAAAATTTCACCAATTGTAGACTATTTAATAGAGGTCCACCGCTATGGTTTTTTTATGGCCGATGCTGATTTATTGGAGAGTCAGGATAGCCAATGGCCAATATACGATGCCGATTTCTTTTGGGGGGCCGATACGTTTGGGTGATTGTCTTTTTTTTTCCTCCATCTGATAAAATATAACAGCTTAATAATAACAAATGATACACAAAATTTCTCAGCTCAGTAAACATTTATTGAACAGCACCTATGGTCTGTCTCTCCAAGCTACATTTTGTTTCTGCACTGCAGTGCACTTATATATTTTAAATAAAAATAATATATAATCTAAGTATTGAATACATGAAACAAGTAATCAAAAAAACTATACTTTGTCAAATAAACTTTTGGATGAATAAAATAAAGTTTTAGTGCACTTGGCAGCATTTATGCACCTGCTTGATAATCAGCATAATATGCTCAGGCATCAGTCGATGCCAATTATGGAAAAAATGTCAAATAATTGGTTGACCTCAACTATTTAATAAGTAAAAGTTGTTGTAATTAATATTTGAAAATTGTTTGTTTGATTAATTGAATTGTTTGGTTGATTTGGCTTTTTTTGTTACATGAAAAATGAAAGATCAGATAAGTCCCACAGAGATTGAGATCTCATTTTCAAGTGGAACCTGAGGATAGTAGATTACTGAAGAACAATAATATACACTACAGTAGAATGGAAAAAAAAATGTATTAATTAATTTTCTTATTATTATGTTTTTGTATTTTTCTTATTCTTATAATTTTCATGCTTGAACAGTCTTCATGTTCACGTGGTGTCAATTTTATTTATGCAGTTTTGTATCAATAACAAGAATTACAATAAAAGAATATAAAAAGGAGTTATACAAAGCAAAACTTGAAATAATTTTATTCATAAGTAATAGATATTAGTTTAAATAAATGGACTAAAACACTAGGATGTAAAAGCAAGGGTGTTATTACGGTGTGATACAATATTTATTTCTGTTCTTGATATTATATAGCTCACATAGAGATAGTAGAGTCTCCTATCTGTATTAACTAGTGTTTGTGTCTGGCCGTCACCAGTGTTATCAGCAAGGTGGTTCCAAATTCAGAGGCCAAGACGCCGGCACCCAAGACCCCCGCTGCCAAGTCTGGACCTGGGAATCGTCCTCGGACGCCCCCGCCACCCCCGGTGCTCCTCCCAGTCGTTCCCACTCTGCCTCCACCTCCCTCTCCACTCCCACCAGCTCCTGCCCCTTCGTCGTTGCTCTCCCCTGCACCCGCCTCTTTCGCCGCATCCTTCAAAACGCCGGTCCGCAGCGTAGTGACTGAGACCGTCAGCACCTACGTGGTGAGTGCTCATACATTTTATTGACAATTGCATATGATAACAGTATTTATAAAGTGTGTTTAATCTTTTTCTTGAGTCTAGGTGAACAGTAAATTTATGACACCAAAGATAATACAAACTATATGATTATTCATGTTCTCCTTTGCCCTCCCTTTTTTTTGTACTTATCTGTGTTTTTTATGAAATGGCTATTTTGTCATCGAGCAGTGTGGTACAAATGTTTTCTGTCCTCTGTAACTACGTTAGATCCGAGACGAATGGGGAAACCAGATCTGGATTTGTCCTGGATGCAACAAACCTGATGATGGCAGTCCCATGATAGGATGCGATGACTGTGATGATTGGTATCATTGGTACGGCACTCTTTCCTTTTTTATTTTCTGGCCTGACGAATCCCTTGGTACCATGGTGTGTTTTTACAGTATATAAGATTATAGTTTTAAATAGTGGACCTTGACAGTCCAGTTTGAATTGCTACAATCAATTACAGCTTTAATTCACTGATCTGTTTTTGTGGGTCGTAATGGTACATAATTCCTGGTTAAGTATGTTTTCAGTACGGCGGTAGAAACAACAGAAATGCAGATGAAGACATTTTTGTCCTTTTTGTTTTGAAAAATGGTAAAAATGTATAGCTCACTGGCCACTGAAACGTTGGCAAACTGTTGGTAAGAGAAAAAAAAAAAACAGAGTTTGGTTTTCTGACTTCACCTTCTTCCAAGATAAACTGGTTGATTTACAAGTAATTTATGAAGCATCCCCATATCTTTTGGAATATCAGTAGGTGGCCTTTGGTAGCGTACATCAGCTTCTCCATGGCCAGGCAACTTGAGAGGCTCTTCAGATACTTCATTTTTTTCCCATTTAAAAACAGGTATTATGCTTTTTTCACAGTAATTATTTAGTTAACGGGTATATCTTGAGCAGTAGAACAGAGAGACGTGGCGGTGCCGTGGATGAAAAAAGACTGTTATTTCTGATTGTTTCACGATGGGTACATTCTAAAGCACAAATAAATAACAGATGATTTACTGTGGAGACGAACGTTCGTAGTTTCATTTTCCTCCTCTGTATTTCATTCATTGCACCCAGCATGCAGCAGTAAATACTATGCAGCAGGAAATGTCGTTGCAATTTTTTTTTGTTTTTTTCAAGTTTTTTTTCAGCGTGTTCTTTAGATGAAACAGGCGGACACCCTGAACTGCAGGCTGCAGTGTGTTTACTGCTGCTGCCACCAGCAGCCTTCATCCCATGTCATGCATACTTGCCAACCTTGAGACTAGGATTTCTAAACCAAAAATTTGAGTTTCAGAGACTGTTTTAGGCATTCTTGTCATTTTTAAAGAGTGAAAATAGTCAAATAATAAGTACACTATAACAGCATTTTTATGTTAAGTAGACCTACTTTAAATTTTACTTTTAATTCTTAGGAAAGAAATAATGTACTGAATTATTTGCCCTCTGGAGTGACCATGTGTGAATCACAAACTAATATTCATCAGTTTTCGTTCATTTCAATTTTTGTCCTTGCTTGAGTATTTCTTTCTCGTAGTACTTTCCATTTCTCTCTCCTTCTCTCACTTACTGAAGGCGCTTTCAGACACAACACGACAACGCCACCACGGCGCTCTGAAACCTGTTATTTTCAATGGCTTGTGCCACGCCACAGTGGCTTTTCTCTGCGTCGAGCAAAGCCCGACTTTGAGCGCTGCACGCTGTGACCCAGCGGCGAGCG
Organism: Pterois miles; assembly: GCA_947000775.1. NCBI lineage: Eukaryota > Metazoa > Chordata > Actinopteri > Perciformes > Scorpaenidae > Pterois > Pterois miles. The sequence goes on along the minus strand of CAMQGK010000144.1, from coordinate 8,294,755 downwards.
AAGTTCATTGTTGTGTTGAGAGCAGCTCTCTTCCGCCAGGAAAAAAACATTAGGTGTAGCTGTACTGTTGTCTGGGTGGAAATATATGGATTATACACAGGTTGATAATGAAAAGGACAAGAAGGTGTTAACATTTTTTATAAATCGGGAGGAAACCGGGAGAGGGCAATGAAAAAGGTGAGTCTCCCAGGAAAATTTTTCATATGTCAGTGGACTAATGTGCCAAAGCTTTGCAGGTCTTCAGACCACTATGGAAACACAGACAACAGTGGGATGAAGGAACCTTTCAGTTCTTTGAAAAGTAGTCTAAAATTACCAGGAACTTCTTGGTGGAAAGGGATAAATGCAATGTTACACTAGTTGCAGAAATGTAAAATCAACCTCTGCATCTTGGCACTAACCTGAACCCTCCTCTTCTCTCGTCTGTACAGGCCTTGTGTTGGGATCCTCACAGCCCCTCCGGAGGACCAGCAGTGGTTCTGTGTTAAATGTTCCAGCAAGAAAAAGGACAAAAAACACAAGAAAAGGAAACACAAACTGCATTGAGACTATGCAAAAAAAGCACATATTTTGGACTTTTTTTGGACTTGAAGCCATCACTGAAGACTTGTGGCACTGCTGTAAAATAAAATAAAAAAAGAAGACTGTGGCTGAAACTAACATCTGACGATTTTTTAAAATGATGTCAGCCATGATGCATTGTGAGTTGATAAGAGAAAAGGCTTTAACCAGCACATATCCAGCCTTAAGTCTCATGCGGGCTCTGTGGTTTCCCCTCCTCACTTGTAAATTGTTTGCTTGTTGTTTTGGATGTCCCATCGCAGGAGATCGACAGTTATGTATGTGTAAGGAGACAAGTTGTCTAAGATGAGAGCTTCACAAAGTGGAGAACAACTAACACCCATCGTCTATTTCTGTTTCAAGGGATGAACATCAAGTCAAACGTCTCCCCAGTTTTCTGCAGTATCATTGACATGTAATGTATATAATGATGATGGCATCAGGTGTGTATAAATGTGTCAATACAAACTTCCAAGCCAAGTGCATTTTGTTCTTAGGATCCTGACTTGTTAAATCCATTTTCAGATATTGGTTTTTAACTCAAATGATTTTCTGTTATTTCTGTACATTTTTTAAATTTAAAGTTTGTATTTTTATTTTTTCTTCACATGGACATGTTCTGGAGTTAATACTGTAGCTGTGCTTGTAATGTAATTCATTTCGCTGATATTTCAACATTAAAGATTAACGGTCTGTGCACTCACAGACTTCATGACGCACATGTCATTACCATCAAAGTTGTACCCTAAATTTTCTGTCTAGAAGCTGATTGTTTTCATTTGCTTGAATGGAATAGAAAAGATTGGAAATATTTTTAATGAGCCAAGTTTCTGAATTTTGTTCCTGCTCGTTTCAGTCTTGATGACAGAGCCGCTCCTCTCAGCAGCGTGCAAATCCAGGATCCTCCCTTGCAGCAGTCTGTGCAATGCATTTTTCTTAGATTCGAGGCTATTCTGCAGAGTTGTCATCCTGCACTTCACCTACATGAGGTATGTGGGAGAGTGCTCGGCAGTCATGGTGCACAGGGTGGTGTTTTCTTAAAGATCAACTGTGGATTGCAAGGAGTTGTTTTCTCTCGTCTTTGGAGGTGTTGTCTGACAATATGTCTCCTTGCTGCAGAGTTGTTTTTGCTTTCCCCTCAGTGACCACACGGGGTCATTCTTCATGTGCAGACGCTGAGGCGTGCAGACGCTGAGGCATGCTGCTCATGACATGCACATGCACCACATCTCACAAACCACAATATGAATGAAAGAAATGTGACCAGTGTCTCTTAGTTGATGCATGTCTCACAAGTGGCTGCAGAAGTGCTATCCTTTATGAGAGGACGTATAGTTGACAGGAAATAGGATTTACAGCCACTCAGAAGCTATTAAGACTTATAAATCTATAGAAGAGAAAGTGAGATGGTACAGTGCGTCTCCTCGGCTGTAATTTTTTATGAGGCAGGTTTTGTGTGTCTGATCTAACTTTTTCCATTCAAGTCAAATGTTCCAGTGAACACTTTGTTTGTTCTACAGCAGAAGGTTTTATCACCACTCTGTATGTATCACAAACTGTGAAAGGTCAAGGTGTTTATCTGTGCTTCTGTTTATTTCTGGGAACAATCAGCAGACCAGTGCTGGCTGGATCTCAGAAGTCTTCTTTTGTTGGTATTATAGCATATCAGAAATGTATTTAATGATTCAGCTGTACTTTAAAATCAGTCATTTAACGCAGTGGTGTAGGGCTGAGACAAATGCTTCCAAGCTTTGGGCTTTGTCATGTCATGTAGTCAACCTCCAAATAAGTATTTGAATGCTTTTTTTGTTCTTGTTTTTGTAATTATGTAATAATAAAGTATAAATCACCAAATAGCCCATGAAATAAGGAATAATCCCACATTATTCATATTCATCATTAATTATTATTAGTTATACTCAGACAGATATCACTGTTTGTTATGTGTAGAGGTGCGTGTTTGTCCCAAAGTTTTTAACACCTTTAAATGTTTCTCTCAGAAGCTTCGAAGCCCATAAAATGGTGTTCAGGATGGCCCTAGTGAGGGCTGCATGATTATGGCAAAAAATAAGAATCATGATTATTTTAATCCACACTGATATAACGATTATTTATCATGATTATTCACTGACTTTAGCAACAACATGTTTTATTGCACTTTCACATTAAAATAAACAGAACACTGTTTTCACTTCCATGCTGTCCTATATCCCTGTTAATTTACAAGTTAGGGCTGGCATACAAACTCCACACAGAAGGGCCTCAAGCCAGATTCAAACCTGTGAGGTGACAGTGTTAACCACAACCCACAACGGTTGTATACAGTAAATCATATCTATACCCAAAAGTGAAGCCAAAACATATCGATCATCCCCTGATGGAAGTGCTTGATTTGATTTATGCAGCCGAGTTTTCTGTGAACTGAACGCACATTTTAAACATCAGTATCTCCGATGAGCATTTTCATTTAATTGTGAGAAACCAAACTTGTGATCATGATTAGTATTTGATTAACTGTGCAGCCCAAGTATGGTGTGATGTGCAGAGCAGTGTTTATTGTGAATGAGCTGTCAGACAGCTTATAGGAAAAGCTGAGAGAAGCCCATTAAAGTCATTCAACCTACTAAAGTTAAAAATATGGATTAGTTTAATTAAGTCTTGTTCAGATATTAATACTCTAATTCTGCTATAATTTTGGGTGATAACAGGCTGATTTTTGTCTTGTTACTGTTAAAAATATAAGTCTGAATTAGGGCTGCAACTAACTATTATTTCCATTGTTGATTGATCTGTTGATTATTTTCTCAATTAATCGATTAGTTGTTTGGTCTATAAAATGGTGAAAAATGTTGATCAGTGTTTCCCAAAGTCCAGATGACGTCCTCAAATGTCTTGTTTTGGTCACAACTCAAAGATATTTACTGTCATAGAGGAGTAAAGAAACCTGAAAATATTAACATTTAAGAAGTTGGAATCAGAGATTTTTTTCCTTTTATTTCAGATCAATCGATTATCAAAATAGTTGGCGATTCATTTGATAGTTGACAATCGATTGGTTGCAGCTCTATTATCATGACTACATCATGATGCCTTTCAGTCTTTCTACTTTGTTGCAAAAGCAATCTTTATTTCAGTTTTATTCTCAATTAATTGAAGGAAATTGTGGCACTCAATCACTGAATTCAGTACCCTCATTTGAGTACGGTCTCAGACAACAGTCCTAGTTTTGTAAAAAGTAGCATTAAACCTCAGGCCCTCAGAAACCTTGATTATGGATGCTTCATATCTGGATCTCGAGAGCACGCGCTCACTTCTTAAACTTGTGAACTACTCCTTTTACATATTTACCTCCTCTGACTTTCAGTGTGTTGCTCCTGTAGATGGCCCAGATGGAAATATGCCCGCTGTCTTCCGATAACACTAAATCAAAAGAGGAAGTGGAAAAAGTGATGTGAGACTGAAGTAAAAGGGGAAGTAAAATGACTTCTGCCCAAAACAAGCTGACGTTTTAATGTGATGTTGCTTCTTATCATATGAGATGCATTCACTCAAGCAAGCCAAGTCATTTAACACTGAGTTTGAGGGGAAACACAGTATATTATTAAATACATGTGTAATAAAGCACTTCAGGGATGAGTCATAAAACATTTTCTGAGAGACAGATGAGACTTTGAATCAAAATGTCAAGAAGGTTGTAGATAGCAGTATATCCTCCCATGCTAAAATGCTAACTCCACTCGTGGTCGCAGGCCTCTCTCCCCCTTCAGTCACACATGCTGGTGTCGGGTCTCAGTACAGTTGAAGCTTGTTACAGCATCTGTTGGATCATAAATTTCACTGCCCAGTGCTGGTAAAGATAGCGCTCTTCCCCATCTGACATTGAACAGATTATTTCTTATTAGGTTAAAAATGTTTTCACCCTGTCCAGATGCATCTACACTGCCTCATAAACAGGGTGTAATTCTTTTATTTTGAAAATCACTTTTTTTGCTTTTTAAAAGAAGTTACATCACACAGAACAAAGACATCAGAAACAAGAAAACCATAATAATAATAATAATAGTATATACACATATCACACACACACACAGATACAGTACAGTTACATATATACAGTGCTGATGTTTGTATAGGGTCGATTCCCATGGCAACAAATCAATAAAGCATTTGGATCAGCCCTAGTGTAGTGTACATATGTATGTGTGTGAGTACACAGTATATACTTGTGTGTATATACTGTATATGTGTGTGTGTGTGTGTGTGTGTGTGTGTGTGTGTGTGTGTGTGTGTGTGTGTGATGCACACTAGAGCTGATCCAAATGCTTCAAAGCTTCGTTGCCATGGTAATCGACCTCCAAATTGGTATTTGAATGTTTTTTTTTTAACATATATATATGTTGTAATAATGTATACATCCCAAAATAGCTTATGCAATAATGAATAATCCCGCAACTCACATTCAGTGTGAATTATTATTAGTTATTCTGCCGGATATCACTGTTGTGTGTAGAGGTGCATGCGTGAGCAGTAGTGCAGCAGCAGCAGCGTTGGGCACTGAAATGGGGGAGGTAGAGACAGACAGAAGACCATGTCAGCCCGCTGTGCTGCAAAGCCAAGCTTCAAATACCTCTGAATATTAGTCACAGAAGCTTCGAAGCCCAAAAAATGGTATTTGGGACAGCCGTAATACATAAATACACACATACACACACATGGTAAGCACTGGCATTATCTATCATACTGCTATCACTCATATGCCGCCATACTACTAGTTTACATGGCAAGTACAGTTAGCACTCTTACATCAAAATGATAGTGACAACAAAAGTAATCCCATTTAGGGTAAGCATCCCATTAACAAGAATATAATTCTGAGGTTATACAGAAGACGAATCTTCAATGTTAAAACTCACGTGTGCAGATCTGCGCATTAGTACACGCTACAGAACACAATGTGCAGCGAGCTGTAACAGTTTCAGTTTTAATCCACAAAAACACAGACGGTATTTGTTTGCGCAATCAGTCCCAAGAGAGCTAACAAGTGGTAAAAAGGGAAAGCTGATGGTTGCGTTCTCTCATCACAAGGCCACCTGCAGCGGCGTAAATAGGTCCTGCTATTTGACTTATGATAGACATGAGTGTGTTTTGTTCAGACCACTAACAGCACCTCTCTCTTCACTGTGGATGTGAACAGGATGTGGTTGTTTTCTCATCTCTGCTATGCATGCTTTCACAAGTTACAAAAGCATTTCATACAGCAGTCAAATACCATTGTGTTGTATTGTTTTACTCCTGCTTGAGTTCAACTGGAAATCATTAGTCACTGAGCATTTTTGGTGCTCTTACATGTTAGTAGATCAGAGCTTTCTGTGCTCTACATGACGCATGTGGCTCTGACAGTCACGCTAAGCAGCAACACATCATAACGAACTGGATTTCAGTGTTTAAAATATTCATGTCAGCAGAAAAGAGCAGGGCTGGAATGAAGACAGTTTTGTGCCATGATCAGAGGAAGTGGAGCCTCTTCATGCTGGTCCTCTCAGCTATGACACCAGCAGCACACACCGACATGACCCTGTTTCAGATGACTCTCCTACTTAATGTCACGTTACTTTAACAGGACACAACACCTATGGGAGAATGAGACCTAGATTTGATTCCTCGTGGGTTTTGTGCAAAGGATATTGGGACATAATGGCTTTCAAATTTTTAATTGGATGCCATAGTGATGGCAAAAACATGCTTTGAGTGTTAGTTATGAATATGTGTACTGTGATGTTCCACAGCTTCAAGATCTGCTTTGCCTTCATCATATGGCTCAGGACATAGGCAAATGAGCTCTGTCCAATGCAAATTAACACACAGAGTTTTTGTGACACTCTGTTGCTGAGCCTCTTCAATACGCCATCACTTGATGGTTAAGGCTTGTAATTAAATTTTAATGTACTATGGAGAACTATTTCAAATCCTAGATCAAGGGTTCTCAAACTTTTTAGGGCCAGCATCCCTTACAGGGGAGGAAAATGTCCAAGAACCCCCTGTTAACACGCAGTTAAGCATAATGCTTACTACCATTTGTATTTTTAGATTTCATTGGAAATAGTTGTATTCTAAAACTTTTTAACCTAAATAAATCAGGCATGTTTTATAGTGATAAACTGAAACACATTTCAATTTGAATCGTGATAAGATAAGATGGGATGATCTTTTATTGGTGCCACAGTGGGGAAAATTTTAATCTTATTGAATGTTAACACCATTATATATAACTTTAAACAGAAGTGAATTTATTCAAATTGTATTTGGACTCAACTTTACAGCTTTTATAGCCTACATTTCAAGTACTTGATCTTAAAAGCTTTCAGAAAATGAACAGTAATGAAGACTGGAATTGTCCTAATAAATACAGATATTTAAACTTACCAGTCTAAAGCTGACTGAAGTGCTTCAACTTTAAAATAATTAACTTATTGCTGCGTGTCACAATAATATCAGAGTTTCTATTGGCCCAAAGCTACGACCTCCGAAAGATCAAACAGTGACCAAGCCTGACAGCAGATCGTCAGATTTGAAGAGGATTATTAAAAACTGATTCAGCGTTTTGGTGTATCAATACAATACCAAACAACATAATATCGCAATACTCATGTATCAGTATTTTCTTAAAACACTACATGGATCCCACTTTGAGAGTCAGTGTCCCAAATCGTTCTGCAGAGGTTATGTACATTAAGCTCTGGATACTGTCTGCTGGCCCTGAAGTGGACCTGTAGCAGGCTGTGTTTGCAGGTATTTCAGCATAAATTGTCTGCAGTCTGAAATTGTAAACAATGGGTGTTGTACTGTAACCTGTCTTTATTTAACAAGCATTAATGCTGACTAAAATGTATGCTTATATTCTAGGAGGCTATCTTTCTCCCTGTCTACTCCAGAATAATAATGGCATCGGGCTGTCAGCTCTCTACCTGTCAGCCACTGGTTTATCATCAGCCATCTCATGGGGGGACAGTGACATGTACATGCCCACAGGAGCTGGTTGTAATATTCACCTACAATATGTACAGCTGTTCAGTGATAAGCAGAATGTTTAATAAGGGAGTAAGGAAATATCAATACACATGAGTATCGCAATATAATGTTGTGTGATACTGTTCTCCAAAACGCTGTATTGATTCTTAATTAACCTCTTAAAAATCCACTATTAGATCTTTAGGAGGTTGTAGTGGGCTCAGTTTTTAAGATAAAGTGAAGTTACATCATCTGAAACTAGAAAACCTAATGAATCCATTGGTACCAACCATGTCATACTAGCATGTCGAGAAGGAGGCTAAATAAAGCTCCAAAATGATGCTAAGTTTTGGCAAGGAAAACTGGTATGCCAATATTCAAAGGGATCCCTTGACCTCTGACCTCAAGATGTGTGAATGAAAATTGGTTCTCTGGGTACTCATGAGTTTCCCCTTTACAGACATGCCCAGTTTATGATAATCACATGCAGTTTGGGGCAAAAACATGGAGTTTTTTTACAAACTGTTTATACTATGACAGTTTTCCTAAAGTTAAATTTAAATATATATTGCATTGGTTACAATATTACAATATATCAAAATATATTGTTATTGTTATCACCAGATTCTTGCCAATACACAGCCATAACACTTATTGTTTCAAATACTTATAAAGGGCACAGTTATAGGGTACCAGGCTTGATACACCCATTTGCAGTAGTATGGCCTTCATTGGGAGCATTCAAACATGCCAGCATGCACAGAAGTGTGCCACAAAACCAGGACTTGTGGATGAGATCTTGTGTCGATGTTTCCTCTAATTTCCCCCAATCTGACAGTGGGAATAAATCATCCATGTCCAATTTGCTGAAGTTTTCCTAATATGGGTGTCAATTAGTGCAAGAGTGCTACTGTGGCCACAGCTTTACAGGCTGCAAACTGGGCTGCCGCAGGCAGCACAATGCATTAGCGCACGATGAGCTGTCAGAGAGGATTATTTCAGCCACGCCAGTCAGCGAAGGGGGTGGGCGCCGCTCTGCTGCACTAAACCGAGGAGAAGGAGTGGGCAGGAGACAGAGAAAGGGAGAGAAACACATAGAGGAAAGAGGGAAAGAGAAGAAAGTGTCCATTACACCGGGTGGATTTTTCCAGAGCACCGATGTTGGAACACTCTTCTGAGCTGGCCCTGGTGCAGAGTTTGTATGCCAACAGCATGCGCTGTCCCCCCTCTGCGGCCGGGATCTCTGTCAGGAATGAGGACCTGCCTATGAGGTATGTTGGGGTTGGCCCCTCATTCAAATCTGGGCTCGCTGCTTTTGTGGAGCAGCCCGTATCTGGACTGCTTCTTTGTCTGGGCTGAATATTGTCATAGGATGTATTGTTTCCAGTTGAGGCGTTCTCTCATGCTGTGATTGTGGGCAGGGTGTGGGATGTGGTTTTTTTTTTTCCTCTAGGATCCAAGAAACCATGAATTTGGCTGTTCATGTCAGTCCCATTTAGACAAAAATGATTAAGTCACCAGGTAGTGGATTAGTTTTAAATAGTATTTGAATAGAGGAATTAGCACCTTATAGCATCATCATGTCTTAATTACCGTCCTCCTCTTTTCAAAGTTCAACAAGGACTCAGATACTTGCATAAATAAAGAAAGAGACAGATGTGTCAGTGATGCAGGTGTTTGTCTCTAAAATGAAAAAAACAAATTGTGTGATTTGATAGCTACTAAATCCCACTCAGGCCTAATTGTAGGCCTCCTCCCTCAGTCAAAAATATATCAATTATCTTTAAAAGAACAATTTACATCTTGGTATCTGCATTCATTTAGAGGAACTGCATCCTGATAAGGCAGCGTTATCATGCATACTTAGTACATCTTGACCCAGTAGATTTCCTCTAGGAAGCATGATGAAATGAAGTTCTCTCTCTCCATTTTGAAAGCCCTTTTAGTTGGTCGCCATTCTGCAAATGCTTTCACAAAAGGCAGAGCTGAGTTTGTGTTCAAAAAGACATGATGATGATGATGATGTGACCCATTTGGGTTTGAAGATGGCCTATTTTTACCCTGTGCAGTTTGTCACGAAGGGGTAGAAATTTAAATGCTGGATGACGATGATGATGATGATGATGATGATGATGGATGACTTCAGCTCAGCTCCATGAGGGGAAAACATTTGATGTAAATAACACCAGCATGGTACATGTGGAGGATTATGATAGGATTACAGTAGTAATAATCTGAGATTAAGAATGGGAGGCTAGTATTAGAAGGTGCTAGCAACGAGACGTCAGCCTCTGGACTCTAAACATACTCTTAGAAAAGACAAGGAGATGCATAAACTGGTGCAATAAAGCACTGTACAGAAAGCTGTTCTGTATATATTGCACATACCCACAAGAGAAACAGGAGCTGCACTTCGCAAGAATCCTGCTCTTTTTATAACAAATCTATTCAGTGAGATCCCCAGAGATCTTATTGAGTCAAAGGAAATATGTGGATGCTGCAGATGGGATGACATTATTATATTGTTCCTCCACTTTTAATGAAACCTGATTCTCCAGAGAGAGATTTTTATAGCTTCCCCTCAAGCTTAATGGAAATGCATGTTGCATAGAAGGCTTGTCTGCATGTATATGGCAAAATAGGTCGCATATCACATTATGCATACAAACCTCTTTTAGGCATTGTTTGATAGAGCATGCTCTGCACTGGTGCCTTGAAATTGCTATGGATACAAGGATTAAATCGGATTTCAAGACTGGGATGTTTCTTAACACGCGCTATGAATATTATTTTTGGATTGTGCAGCTGCTGGAGCATTAATGAATGATTTGATAATTAGGCTCCCCAACACACACACACACACACACACACACACACACACACACACACACACACACACACACACACACACACACACACTGCCTCTGCTATGGCAAACAGTACTTGACAACGGGCCCCTTACATCTCCCCCCAAGTGTAGAGGCCTCGCCCTGCCAGTCCAGCAACAACAAAAGAAGATAAGCTTCCCCTCCCCCAGGGAAACCACAGCCCAGCACAAAGGGGAACATGACCTATGACCCTGGGGAAAAGCAGGACTGATGACAGCAAGAAAAACTGCATTTTAAGCATCTCACTTTTGATTGGAAGAGATTTATGGACCTATATGCAATAAGAGGCAGTAAGTAAGGTGGAAATAGCAAGGGATGCACCGATACCGAATCGGATATCAGGCCAATACTAATGCATATAGCTGGACCGGGTTTCAGTGACAATGAGGCTGATCTATTCAGTTCAGTTCTATATTTATATACATCACAGGAATTTTAATTCCTGTTTACGTTTTGACCAATTTGATGCTGCATTATTAAACTGTAATTCCTGTTAATTTTGATTAATTGATCAGATTTTTTACCAAGTTACTATTGTACAATTTGTTATTTAAATAATAAAGAATTCAATAAATTTATATCATATATTTATTTGTTATATTTTGTCTTACAAAGTTGGGAAAGCAATCTTTAAGTCAAGCCTGATGTTTCCTTACACAGGGCTAGGGCTGAATCCTCATGATACAGGGGTAATGATTCAATTTATCGTGATATTTTGCATTTTTTTAATTTAATTTTGGGAAAACTGTCATAGTATAAAGAAGACAACATAAATATAAAGTGCCTGCAAGAAACTGCATGGTATTTGCACCTAAACTTCGAGGTAAAGGGACCATTTGAAAATCAGCATGCCATATTTTTCAGCAAAGCCGGCAACTTTTCAGTGTTGCGCAGCCTCAACACGCTCGACAAGCTAGTATGACATGATTGGTACCAATGGATTCCTTAGGTTTTCGAGTTTCATATGATATAACTTCACTGTAGCTTTAAAACTGAGCCCGCTACAATCTCCAAAAGATCGAATAGCGGTGGGCCCAACAGCAAGTTGCTGGATTTTTAAGAGGTTAATTAAAAACTGATACAGTATCACACAACATAATATCTTAATACTGATGTGTATTGATATTTTCTTGCACCCCTAGTCACCTCCACACACACGAGAAATACAGATTATCAATCAAACACTGGTATTGGATAAGTACTCTGTATTGGCCAAAAGCCCTATCAGTAACGGGACTGAAAAGGATGGATGGGTGCATCCCTAGAAATAGCCTTACTTATTTGTGTAATCCAATTAAACAAACAGGTACTAAGACTCCTGGGAAAATATGGAAACAGGAGCAGCATTATTAACCTTGATGATAATGACTTGGGTTCTATATTTAAACATGTTAAATGGCTTTCTAATCAGGATCATTAGATGTCTGGCTCACCAATAACACTGCACAGGATAATGTGCAATTTCTCTCAGAAAAGGCTGTCATTATAATAATATAATACAGCAGATAAAACTCTATAGAAGACCATGTGCCAGCCCCTATGGGGACATTACAGTTTTGTTTTGTGATTATAGCTGAAACAGTCAATTAACAGAAAAATACTGTTTGTTTTTCAATCAAAAATACCAAATTGGTTCCAACTTATCAAATGTGGGGCTTTGCTGCTTTTCTTGGTGTAATGTGATAGTAAATTGTAGGCTATATCTTTTAGGTTTATGAATGTTAGCTGGACAGCAGCTGTGATCACAGTTTTGTAACAGCTTTGGTAGTTTTAGCACTAATTTGTGTTGGTGCGGTTGATATAAATGGCTGTAAGGTCAGTTCTTGATCTGTATTTTTGATAATTTACCCTATATTTTGAGCAGCATTATTAACCTTGATGATGACTTGGGCTCTAAGTTTAGACATGTTAAATGGCTCTCTAATCAGGATCATTTGATGCCTGGTTCATTGGCAGACTCACCAATGAAGCTGCACAGGGTATTTCTGTCTGAAAAGGCTGTCATTAAAACAATATAATACAGCAGATAAAACATAAACTACAAATAGGTCAGCAAACTCTCTATAGCAGACCATGTGCCGGCCCCTATAAGGACATTACAGAGCTTTTACATCGGTGGTAGAGGCGCTGAGAGGCTGGCTGAGCAGCAGCAGCAGCAGCAGCAGCATGGCTCCAGACTTTTGTTGAAAAGGCCACGCCTCTGGTTTGCTGCAGCTCGGTGTGCAGTGTGACAGCGGCTTGCCTCATTTTATTTCAGTCGGGGACGAGAGAGAGAAATTAGGAGGACGGAATAAGGCGGATACCGGTTCCCTCTCTCTCCCTCTCTCTCATGCAGTTTTGAAGAAGACGCCCCCTCCCTGCACCTGCTCTGCCTCGTCTTGTTGCCGTCTCGCAGGAGTTGAGCCTCTTGCGAGTGAGCGGACGTCGCTTCTCATTGTTAGATAGACGTTGTTTTGAGCATGACTTCGGCGTACAACCTGGATTTCCACCCTCTCACCGAGAGTCGGTTATTGGCTTCGGGCGACACAATGTAAGTAATCCAAGTATCGACCAGCGTTTAAAACATTTTTGTTTGTTTTCCACAGTTCAGGGCGAGTTGGGAGTTAGCTACCGTTAGCTTAACTGCCAACTGGGATGCTAACGTTGCTAATCATACGAGCAGTGACGGTACGCTCACCTGGAGTTTAAGTAGTTTGTCTAACTAACACAGTAAGGGACGTGACCTCAACAGATGACGGTTAAGTACATTTAAAACGACTCATAACTACAACTGAGCACATATTGTTTGGGCTAACACCATACTAGTCCAAGTGGCTGGGAGAAAACGCAGTTTGCTAGCTCGGTATCAGATACAAGGCGCGCTACAATAGTCAAGTGACATGTGCTTCCGGGGATCACACGTTTCGGTATCAGTCTCGAAAAACAATATATATGAGCTTTTAAGAACAATAGAGTGCATGTGTTTGCCATTTCACTTGTGCAAACACAGCACCACCTTCCTGGTATGTTAACCTAGTTGAGCAAGTTGTGCTCGGGAGGTGTTGAAACAGTCGCTAATCAGCGGGTTAAAGGGAAGTACGTTGAGTGGCGTTACCGTGTTAACTTGACGTAAAGTTTGCTATTAATATGTTTTGTTGCCGACTTGATATGCGTTTGTGTTGTAGTTTTATCGGCTAATTCTCAACAGTAGACTGGAGCCTGTTTGTAGGCAGCACACGGGCTCTTAGCTCGGCTCGCCTGGCAGTCCCTCCCTGGCTCCCTGCTAGCTAAGCTAGCAAGCTAGCTAACGTGGCTAGCTGCACCTCACGGGCGTCGGTGGTGGTGCCCCCGTCCATGTTGAATGTAGAGTGCTTACTTAACGGCAGAAAACACGTGGTTTGCTACATTATTGAGCCATTAATGGAAATCTTGTGACAGGGCATGTACACAGGGGAGAAGAGACATTCACCAAGCACAGAGGTCCATATTATAACTCCGTCCTGTCGACATAACACCAGCTAATCCTGTTTGACAAACATTTCCAACACCGCAGTCTGCTTTTACAGGACTGTTTAAAATTTAAAGGTTTACACTTTCAGGAGTGCTGTCCTTATTTTTGCAGTAAAATAGGCCTGGTCCCTTTTGGTTTCATGCTCTTACATGAAAAGAAATGTCATCATCAAACTGTTTTTTGTAACAATATTTCTTCTAAACTATTTGTTTAGTAGTTTTAGCATTTAGTTATATCGGTGTGATTGACGACCAGTAGCATATCTAATCATTTACTCTATATTTTGTTCTCCTGCGATAATAGCTAAAAGTCACTTAACAGGATAATGCTGTTTTGTAAAAGACAAATATATATATATATATATATATATATATATATATATATATATATATATATATATATAACATAAATACCAGATATTTCCTTGTTTCAAGTTATCAAACTTGAGGATTTGCTGCTATTCTTAATGTGATGTGACAGTAAATTGTAATTTTATTCTTTTTAGGTTTATGAATGTTAGTTGGACAAAACAAACAATATGAAGGGGTCCATAGCTAATATTTGTTGACAAACATTTCCGACACCACAGCCTGCTTTTACAATTTTAAGGTTTACACTTTCATGAGTGCTGTTTTTATTTTGAGGTAAAAAAGCTCTGGTCCTATTGATTTCATGGACTTTGTATGAATGATTGTAATGTCAGTTCCTGATATGTATTTTTGATCCTTTACCTTACATTTTGATCTGTTGCAATTTTAGCTGAAATAGTTAATTAAAAGAAATGCACTGTTTTGTGATTTTTGGTTAAAATATCTAACACTATTTAGTTCCATTGTATCAAATGTTTTGCTGCTCTAATTTGTGTTATGTTTTCTGACAGTTTATTTTATTTGTTTATTGAATGGACCATGTAAAAAAACATTAATCTTAAAAGAAAGCAAAATATACTTTTTTTAACAATACAAAACAAAGAACCTAATTTACCTTTGGGTGAGTTGTAGGCCATATCTTTTAGGTTTTGAATGTTAGCTGGACAAAAACAAGTATTTTAAAGATGTAATCTTAAGGAAATTGTGATGTGGTGCCTTTCACTATTTTGTAACAGTTGGCTGATAAATTGAAAAATTAATGAAATTATTTGAGAGATTAATTGGGTGTTTATATATAACAAATGGTTTGATTTTTTTTTTTTTTTTTTTTTTAAATAAGATCACACTTTTACAGGATATTCTTTGGAGATTACCTCATCTACTTGGGATGGTGAGGTGGTGATTAGTTCTTGTCCCAGCTGTATTTGATTGATTTATCCACGTTTGTTGACAGCAAGAGTCACTATGAGGGCTTAAGCGTGATCCTTTGGCAGCCACGGTGTTCGCCATGTCAGCAAGCTAAGCATCACAGTGATCCCTTTTGTTGTGGTTGGGGAGCTGTTGATCTGTGCAAAGTGTAGGATCTTGGCACAGGGTCTGGGGGGGCTGCCCAGGCCAGCTGTTCTGCTCACTGTGAAGGTGGTGGCAGCGGTGAGAGAGTGCCATGGAGCCAGATGTTGAAGGCCAAGAGTAGGAGGGCTCTGATCTGGCCTGTCACCTGCCTCTGTGTTCCTGCTGCTGGCTTGGCACTGCAATAATTACACGACTGGCTGTCCTGGAGCTACATGCACAGACCTGGAACACTCATAATCACGTACCCTACGTGGGGCGGTGTGTGATCGAAGGTTGAACAAATTCCTCTGCAAGCTTCGCAAACAAGAGATATTGTGAGACAGGGTTACATAAGACCAGATGCACCCATGACGTCCATGAAATTGTCCGTACTGTGCAGATTTTTAGTTACTAACAGAATCTACAATCGAGGTATGTTAAATCAGCAAAATAAGCTACGGGTTGTCTGAGCTAAAATTGGATATCAATTATCAATGTTTTCATGATTATGCACCGCTCAGGTCAGTATGCTTGTGACCTAGTGTATGCAGTCCACATGAAATGAAATGTAAAAGCACTTCTTGAGTGGTCAGATCAAGATTAGCAGTAATGGACTAGTTTGCAGGGAGATGACAACAAGAGACCTCTTTTGTGGCTTGATGGCTTCATGTAGCAGAAATCAGTAAGTAATTAATATATTCTGATGTAAAAATGACCGTCATTTTATTTTGAGTGTCCAGATTTTGAGCAGGAAATTTATGCATTATATATTGCCCTAAAAATACCAGCAGGGGAATTAAAAAAGCAGCATCCATAGCATGTACAGTACTCTCTGCTTACAGTCCCACAATGAACCGCGTCACTTACGATTTGACATAAAATGTTTGAAAAGTATCAGAAATCTCATTTTACTTACTCGAAGTAGAAAGTAGTGGTGAGCACAGCTCCATATTTGAACAGTATCGGGAGACCGGTAGTAGTAAGAATGGAAGAAACAAATCACTTACTTACGGTTACTCACAGGTAAGGGTTTGTTGTGGGCAAGAATACAGACAGGTTTTAGTGTCGCTCTTTTTGTCCAGAATAAACTAAGAAAGACTTACTTTACTTGTTCACTGCAGAGTAGTACAGGAATGAGTCCTAAAACCCGGAAATGAGTTAGCATTTTAGTACTTCTGGTTCTGTCGTCTGGAAGTCAGTGGGTTTTTGAAAGGGTTTTTAGTTGGATGCTTGAAATAAGGTCTGTGGTTAACTCAAGCTGACTAGATTTTAATGTTTTGCTCTACAACATAAAGTATGCCAGTAAATATCCCACTTGTGAATTTTGAAGCTTTTATGTGTCTTTTTAAAAAAAGGCGGTTGCTAACAAGTGGCTAAATGAGACTACTAAACATCATCATGGCAACATGTCCGCCTTTCCAGCATTGTCGTATGTAATTGCTCTCATGTGAACATGATGTAGTTAGTATATAGCCTAACTTTAGCTTTTTATTTCTGATGATTGCACTCACATTTCAAAAATCATAAATGTGGCGTTGGTTTGTGGAGATTATGTTGCTGAACAAAATGTGTAACTATCAAATATTTGTTTGCCACAGAGCTTATTTTCTGCAGTAAAATACCTTTGTTTTTTTGTTTGTTTTGTTTTTGTCGAGGGAACCTGTTAGATTTTAACTTTGTGGCTGGCCCAAAAAAATATTTATTCCCTGCACCACTCTATAGAGTAAACTATTAAGTGTCTATAATGTAGTGAATGAGAGAGTGATTTTAGACATACCCAATATAAAATTGTGCATATTTGTAAGCATAAACTGAAAGTAAAAAAAAAAAATCGCATGTTGTATTCAGGGGAGTTTTGAGTTAATTAAAGATCTTCTGTTGACTGTCACGAGTTAGGCTAATGGATGACTGAGTAAGTCAAGGCAGTAAGCGCACTCTGTCAAAGTAATCAAGTGTAATTGCTGCTTTTAGTGTGCTGTTTGTCTCTTTATTTGAGATGCATTGTTACAGCTGCTGTGTGTTCTGGTGAGCTCCACCTGAAGATTTAAATTCATTCTCCACCTGACACCAACAGAGGTGTGAGCAGAGTTTATTTATTTGGATGTGTGACTGTTCACACAAACTAACACAGGAGCTTTGCTTTAGCATCGTCATCCATAACCGGCAGGGATGCTTGGTGTGATTATGGAGCTAATGGGGCGGGCCTTGTCATCAGATGCTGGCCGTCAGTTAACATGCAGCGCGTTCAGAGGCTGATTGAACATGTCTGTCTTCATCAGGGGAAATGCAACAATGAAATCAGGCTATATTGAACTGAGTTGGAGTTAATGCCAGGAGGAAAATATCTTAATAACTTTTCATCAGAACCACAATGTGCTGATTAGGGGTCGACCAATTGGTATGGAAATCAAATAACGCACAGCCCCCCTGTTTCTGCTTTCTGGCCTCAAGCGACATCCATCCTTGGTCATCATTTGTTCTTTCAAACCTGGACCATGAGTCTGCCTGGTTCTTCCACGGGGGTCCGGCAAACGTTATGTAAATCCTTCTGCTGTTTTCTGTGACCATTTTTCAAGTTACAACTCCAGGCCTGCCGGGAGGATATATTTATGCCAAACCTTATTCAACCTGTCAAAAAATATTCTCGTTTTGCAGTGTGGTAGTGGTGAAAATAGATGGAGCTAGAAGAGAAAGCCTCCATGTTCTGGTTGACAGCTGTCAAAGATATTACTTAGGCATTAGAGGCATTCTGTGTCTCGTTGAATCAGCTTATAAGGCCACTGGTTTCCTCAAAGAAAAAGCAACTCATGATTTTTTTTGAGGGTATTACTAGCAAACAGCTGTTTCAGTCGACTGATTTTCCTCTTTTCTCAGAAGCATTATGTGTGTCCATGTGATCTGACTTTTTTATCCCCTATAAAGCATGACAGCAGTGTGCTGCTGGTTGCCAAAACAGCCTAAGGCAAAGGAGTTTTAGTATATTACTCAAAACAGGAAGAGGGGAAAACATTATGTGTAACAGTGCCCTAGACTTGTTTGTGCAGTATTGTAATTAAAGTTCCATTGTGATTGAACACCAGGCAAAATTAATAAATGGCTTGTAATTATAAAAATACAATTATAGCAAGTTTTTTTTAATGATGTAAGTGACTACAGTTATATTGCTTTCCATCTGCAGTGGTGACAAAACAAAATCATGTGACATGTGTTGCTGCTGTGACCCCTGATGGTTAAGGGATGAATAACGTCCAAACACAATGCTGAGCTTTCAAAATCTAGTGCATTACCAGGCAAATTGGCCGGCTTTCTATTATGGGCACAGCAAAGGTGTCGCTGGCATACTTGCGCGGTCAGAGCTCACCAACAGGACAGACACATGGTCCAGATAAATCACCTGTTTTTATGGGTGGTGCAGCAGTAAGCATGCAACTGTCATGGCTCTGGCTCTGAATGACTCGTCAGCTGCTGCAGGGCGTCTCGGAGCTCGATGAGCTGCCACATCACCGAGCTGTTTGTGGAGGCTCAGCAAAAGACTTCATCACTCCTGTCTGGGAGGACTCTGCTTGGAGGAGTAAGGAGCAGAGCTGGCCCTAGTGATAGAATCAGTTATAGTATTGTCTGCTTTTTATGTAATATTTAATCTGAAGTAGGTGTGAATGATGAGATCTACTTCTGTTGATGTTTTCAAATTAAGCTTTGAATGCCTGATGTTATATTTTGTGTCATCACCCTATAAAACAAAAAATGTTTTTGTAGTTCTATAAATTTAATTTATGGAGCTGTTAGATTGCTGCTTGACTGCCCCGTTAATACAGTAAACATTTTTTTTTTGACCACAGTGAAAATGTTGTTTTTGAAAGGCTAAATGCCAACAAATATGGCTTTGAGCCAAATATTTCATTAGATACAAACATGTTGTGATCTTATTCTACAAATGGTAGAATACTCATAATACTAGTGTAGGTTAATGGCCTTTGAGCAGAATTAGAGAGTTTAAACAGAATGAATTAGCATGCCTGCGCAGCATTTGAATATTGATTTAAAATCTGAATGTCAACATTATGAAAGAAGTTTTAAACTATTCGGTACAGCTCTAGTATCAGGCCATGCACATAGCATTGGTTATGTTTCGTCATTGGTTTGTAGACTACTGTTTTGAAACTTGGAGTTGCCAGCTTGTTTTTTTGCATCAAGTTACATGAGGATGGGGCTAAATACAACCAAACCCTGAATACGACATTTTTAGTTGACCAAAAATGGTTGTAATTAACCTTTATGAACTGAGTTAAAATTGTATGACAAATACGTGTACAATGCTGAAAATGAACAATGGTGTGGTAGCGACCTGTCAATCACAAGGTAGCCATGCCCTAAAGCATACCCTGCTTTATGGTCTATTTGATTATTTGAATGGGACCATAATTTATTAAAAAAGACTTGAAACTAGCAATTGAGACCATAAACTCATGTTTACAATGTTTACTGAGGTAATAAATCAAGTGAAAATGAAGACTTCCATATCACCAGTCTTCTTTCTGCAACCAGAGGAGTCGCCCCCTGCTGTTTGTTTGAAAGAATGCAAGTTTAATGTACTTCAGCATTTGCTTCACTTATCAGACCTGGAGGTTGCCTAGTTGGGCCACTGCAGTACAAGACAGGGGAATGAAATTTCAATTGTGGTGCTTAAATCTTTGAATTGCGTTTTTACTGAAACAAATTTCTGGTTACTCTGACATCACTGAACCCAATCTGAACGTCATTCTCTTTTCGGCTGCTCCCCTCAGGGGTCACCACAGCGAATCAACATAGATTCACATGCTTGTTTGGCATGTTTTTTACGCTGGACGCCCTTCCTGACGCAACCCCCTGTATATTTATACAGGTTAGGGACCGGAGCAGCCAAGGATTGACCCACCAACCTTCCGATTGGTGGACAACCTGCTCTACCCTGAGCCACAACTGAACCCATCTGAACAGTTTTCAGTAAAACTAATTTCTTGTGAAGAAATAACTGCTGTGAAAACTGTTGACGGCGTTGTTTTGGGCATATCCTGGCAGGCACTCTTGTAAAGCCACTACTGTATTGATATATCATTATCAGCTTTAATGGCCTGATGCTCTAGTTCCACTGATGGATACTGCTTAATGTCAGCAGGTGTCACTTAAAACTGATACTGATCCTTGTAGGCAGCTGTCACCTTCTTGTAGCTAAGCTAAGCTAAAGGAATGGTTCAACATTTTAAATGCCAATGATTTGGTTTCGAGAGTAGGTGAGGAACTGGACTATTTCTTGGCCTTAGAGGTACTGACAGAAGGATTTTGTAACCTTGGACAGAGCCAGGCTAGTGATTTCCATCTATTTCTTGTCTTTATGCTAAGATAACTGGCCTCCTGCGTTAGCGTCATATTTACCCTACAGATGTGAGAGTGGTATCGATCTTCTCTGCAAGAAAGAGAAGCAAGAAATGTCTATTTATTAACGCTAGTGCAGCAACTTGAAATGCTCCTCTATAATTTGATAATTTTTTTTTTTTTACCTTCCTGTCTGTTCTTGCTCTTTTGTCTTTCCCCTAATTTCAACACAAGCAGTTAATACAGCTTAGTGTGACAGTGCTTAAAAATATAGTTCCACTTTGAGGCAGATGATTTGAATCAATGTTTTTAATTACTTGAGTTATATAGACAATTTTGCTGTAATTAAAACTGTCATTTTTGTTGGTGTAGGTAGGAAGGCCAAAGAATGTATTATCCCAGTTGCATTTCTCTTCTCCTTAAGCTGAAGAGACAATGCACAGCTGCAGGAGGCATGTGCGTTTGACGAATGTTAAGGAGACACCGTCAAAGGGAGTTGATTTTGAGCTGTCGTGTTTTTTTTGAAGGCTGTCACACAAATCCAGTTTTTCAAGTAAGGTTTGCTGTCTCTACAACTAGATTTCATCAAAGGGCCCTCAGCAAAATGGCGTCGAGAGCGCCACTGGCAAAACTGGATAAATGGTGTCACCCACCAGCGCTGTGGCCTTAGCAGACGTAGCCTTCGATGTGTTCCAAAGCATCTCTCTGACTTGGCCCATTGTGCTGTAGAGGAACGGTGAATAGTGTTCTCCAGCATGGGCGAACAATATGTGATTGTTCCCCCTGCTGTGGTGAAGAAGCTGTAGGTTACTCTCTGTACCATCGCCAAAGCGCCTGAGGAGGAGATGCACCGCAAAATCTCTGTCTGCTAACCAGCGATTCTTGTAGGTTTAGAGCTCTGCAGTGCTGTTTTCCTTCAGCTGTCGGAGCTGGTGGGAGGGGGGCACTCACCCCTGTTTTTTGGTGGAGAGAGGCTTTTGTTTCACCGGAGCTTCTTTTCCTTACTGTTTATATGTCGTCAGTCAAATGTATTGACAGCCTCCAGGAGAAAAAACATTCATACTGAGGTGTGGAGTTGGATTTCAGAAGAACAAGGACTGAAGTGTGATTTGTTAGCATGTCGTTTAGGTCCCTCAAGGAGTTTGGTGTTTCTGCAGAACGGCTGGGCTCAATTTGTAAGAGATGGATGGCTCGTGTCCAAAGGTCTGTGTGATATTGTTTTTATGTTAGTGTATCTTTTTGTCTTATTTTTACAATATTGTTTTAAGATCTGGTACTGTGTGTGTGCCAGACATCTTTTATACCATCTATTGTAGGGCTGGGACGATATGCCTATCTCCCAATTCGATACTATCACAATACTTGGATGCCGATTTGATATGTATTGCGACTATTAAGTATTGTGATTCTACAAGTATTGCAATTCAGTATTACAATGTATTGTGATTATTATTGTTACTTTATTATTATTATTGGAAAAATTTGAATCCTAAACTTCTTGGGACATTTACTTTGGAAAATATCTAAATTAACACAGTAAAAAAATGATATCCTGAAGCAAATAGATCAGTCTTTGTCAGGTTTGTATATTATTTTTTTCCAGCAGCCCAAAAATCAAAGCATACATTTCCCTCACAAATTAGTGGTATTTTCTTTTTAATTTATATGGGACATGTAATGTTAATCCAATCAATATAAATATAACCAATTTCCATATTTGTATTTTGTATGTACATTTTTCTTTAACACCTTATTTTGAAAAACTGACGTAGTCACACTTATACTTCTGCTAACTTCACCAAGTCTCTCGTTACTTCGCCCTATCAGCTCCGTTTTCTTTATCCATCCATGGCCAGTGCCGTTTGACTGTATTTACCATAAATATCAGTATATCAGGTGTAGAGTCAGACGATTTGACCACAGAGATGCGAGTGAAGGCTGGCTTTACCACTCGTTGCCGCAATACGATAATGTTTCCTGCGTATGGCAGAGTTAGCATGCAGCTTTAGCCATGATGTCTAGCTCTGCTTTTCCTGGCAATGTGTGAAACCCAAAGTGTTTTAATACTTTACTCTATGTGTGGTGTTTACCACTGTGCATTTAAAATGTGAGGTTCAATTCGTAGCCACGCGGCTCCTCCACTGTTTTGTACTTCCCTGTTGCAGCTAGTTGTTTTTTGTTTTGGTTGAAGGATACAGAATAGATATGACATCACGTTATAACATTAAAAGCGGTAACTTCCTTCTACCTCTTCATAGACTCAAATGAAGTAAATCTATTTATTCTGGCATTGAAAATAAAAATCATAAAAATTGCGTTACATGTATTTTTTTTCCCCCACCCCAAATCTGTTGTGTTGGACTTGTGGCCCGTCTTGATCCTCTCTGGTACTACATGGTGTTTTAGTAGTGATGCTGTATGCTTAACTTGATTTCTCTGCTTCGACACCCGTGGGTGTCTGTTGCCCCCGGCCTCATTCCTTGTCTCCAGCACCTCTGCACCAGTCAGGAAATGTTTTTGTGTAAGTGAGACAGAGGTGCTGCAGTTGTAGGTACACTGGTGGTATTGATTCTCTGTCCCTAAAGCTCACCTCAAAAGGAAAATGGCACAGTGTAGCACTGCACTCATGGCATCGTTGCTCTATTACCCTCAAACACCCAGATTGTTACTCGATATGTTGTTGACTAAGTAATTCAGAGTTGTTGCACCATTCATTATTATAAACAATATATTGTTTCAGCGTCTACTTCATTGTAGACAGGTTAAATGCTCTATAAACCATTTGACTGCTTGGTAGTAAATTTGAAATGTATAAAAATGGTCAAAGCACATTAACAGTTATGTCAAACCCAAAGACACAAACCCTAGCCCATCTAATGAATCAAAATATAGCCTGATTTCATTATGTTTTGGTTATTGGTTTCACACATACAGCTTGTCTTAGGGCTGCACAATTAATCAAAATGTTATTGAAATAGCAATATGGCCCAGTGCAATTTTCAAATTGCAGTATTTGTTAAAATCGTATCATTTGTTAAAGACAAAATACATCAAAATACCATTTAAAATAAATATTGTGGTACTGCAGAGATGTCCTGGCCTACACATCATATTCTGCAGACTCTTGAAAACATGTTTGTTTGGTGCAGATCCCTGGGGAAAAAAAATCACACAATCATTTTAATGTTTTTCAATGAGAATGAGTATAATGATGTAAATATTATCACTCCCTGTAATATCGCCAATCACATTGCAATTGCAATCAGTCAAAATGATTGTCTACCTGCAAAGTGACAATGACCAGTCATTCTCTGAGTAGGCTGATTAGCAATTGAGTCTTATTAAAACCAGTCAAATAATTAGGAAAAGTTACATCAACATTGGAAGCATTTGGGTTTTAAAAAAGGATAATTTGGAGCTGTTTTTGTCTTTAACTGATTATGTATTTTGCTTAAATCTGATATGTTACTACTCTTAACATCCATTAAGAATCAAAATTGGTTTAAGATGACTATGAAGCTGCCTTCCAAAACAATTTGATTTATGGTTTTGATTTAGCTGTTTTAGGAGACAACCACATAATAAATCTTTCCAACAAAAAATTACAACAGCAAGTTACTAAGAAAGTACTTGGCAGTGTGTGGCAGCAACAATACAGTTTGTTCAAATGGATTGGGTGATTAAAGTATGTGAGCTTCACAAACAAATTTTGTTTTAGTGTGGTAATAACAGATTTTTTTTGTTTCTCTCAGCAACGGCAACGGCAGCAAGATGAACGGGTCGCTGGAGCAGTTGGACCAGCCAGATCCAGACTCCATCAAGATGTTTGTGGGTCAGATCCCGCGGGCCTGGTCAGAAACAGAACTAAAAGAGCTTTTTGAGCCCTTCGGAGCTGTGCACCAGATCAACATCCTCCGTGATCGAACCCAGAATCCCCCTCAGAGCAAAGGTACGATCGTGGCACAAAATTATGTTAGTGAGTTTGTTCGACCATGCCACACAGGTTGTTGAATGCCAGATGATTGAAATTCAGATACTTTTTAGTAGTGTGTGTTTTGTAGTTTTTAGTTGATATTAAAGCTGGGAAAGGCAACTTTGGAGAAACTAGCAAAAGCAAGCTAGATTGTGAAGTATTAATGCATTTAAACATAAATTGATGTCTTGTATCAAGAGGGAGTCACTCGAGTGTGACTAATATTGTGCAGTGGTGTATAAATAAACAAAACAACAAAAAAACAACCTAGTATTAATATGCAGAGTCTGTTGTATGTAACATTGAGGGAGATCAATTTTAGAGGCATTCTTGTTCAGATCATCCACGAAAACACCTAAAATTATCATTATAAAGATAAACAACAAACATGACTTTTGTTAATACAGCTGTTAATAAGTGCATGTAGGTAGATGGGTAGGTAGGCACATCCAGTCATTTCAGGACATTTGATTTATTGATAGCTGTTGGGTTGTAATGAGATTTTCAACAAATGCCTCTGAAATAAATTGCCTCCCTTAGCTTTAAACAATTAACACAAAATACACTGATTACAATTGATATTCTGTTATTTATCTTACTATTTTTAAATTATCGGAAGATGATGTGGTGTTGAGGTTTTTTGGGTGGGTCTTGGTATGTAAGCAGTTTTAAGACATTTTTGGGTTTTGTGACTTGGCATGGAACGTTGATATTCTTCACATCTTATAGAGTTAATTATCTGTTACATTTAAAACATAAATTAACAATTTTATTGTTTAAACTGTTACAGCCTTATTAAATATTAAAATGTAACTATTGGTTGATGACCTTCCAAAGCACAGAGAAATGCAGTCCACTATGGCCGCTGTTGTCCTCTACCTTTATTTGTCAGGCTTTTTGTGGTCAAGCACTTTAAACAAAACCCTGTTATTGCCACGTCATCTACCATCACATTTCAGCACTACCCCCTTAGGCAGTGCACAGCATTGCTTGTTCACACACGCAATGCAGCTGTGTTGGTGCTTGCAGATGAGATGATTCAATAGTCTTTTCTTTCAGGGTTAAAAAGTAGCACCTTTTTTTCCCATAACCCTGCATTACAGGAATATTTTTTTTGTTTACTTTGCAGTGCTGGCTTAAAAGCAGCATTGTATGAAGGAAGTGTTACTCAACTGCTATTTTCCATTAAGACATCTATCGATGTGCTCACCTTAGAAATGGTGCTCGAGCTGAGCGATTCAGTTTAGGTTCCAATTAGAGGAGACGGTGAAGTGGAAGCCTGCTGTCTGCAGAGAGCTGCAAAGTGCCACGGCAAGTGCTCAGTCTCCCATAACTAACTGCAGGTGAATAAAGTAAGCAATAGTTTCCCTGATGTAACTGTCCTGGGTTTACGGCATCACCCAAATTTCAATTCCCTTGATTGTTGGGTGACTCATGATCGCTAAAGGCACTAATCCACTGTGGTGTTTTAACGTGGTGAGATCATGTTTGATGCTGGACTCTGTATCTAAATGGAGCCTGTTTTGGCCACCAGTGGTTTCACGGCCCTGACACAACAAGCCTGACCAGGACTCCAGCCAACCAGTATTTTTTGAGGTCATATTGGCATTATTCAACCCGTATAAGCCACCGTTCCACTCATTCAATCTGTAAAATCATTGGTGGAGGCAGTCTGACTGGCTGTTCAGCCAAGTGAATCAGTGATTTTACACATTTAGTGCAGTCTATCTTTATTTTTTGCGTCCGTCCTTTCTACTTTTACAAGTGGAAGACATGCTGATAAGACTGCAGCTCCTTGGAGACGGACATCTTGCCTTTCTGGTGCTTATACTCTGCCTCTCGGTCTTTTTTCCAGCATTCATTCAGCAACAGTTGTGCAGCAATAAATCATAACATGATGTTTCCTTTTTAAATGATTCGTAGTAGGGGTGTCAGTGAATAAATTTTCCCACCAGTTAATAAACATGTGGCAACACCAGTGTTATCGATTACACCAGACATTTCACAATAAAAGTTGAAGTTCAACGTGAAGAGTGGGGATGTTAATAATTAACCATTAACTTGCATTAAGCTGCTATCTGTTAAAACAATAAAAAAAATGTTAATAATTAATTAAAAAGCTGCTTAAAACTCAGAGAAATGGCTTGTCGTTTTAAGGAGAAAAGCTGGTCCACCTTAACCTTAAGAGAGTCTGCCACCAGTGTTAGGATGCAGGAAGTTGACTCCCGTCTTGAGCTTGCTCGAGCTGTGAGGAGTTGATGCCTCGTAGCATTTATTCACCGACAAATAAACTGTACACACCCTGCTGAAGCTACTTTCACAGCTATAACGCCACCGACAAACCCACACTCACTGCTGCAATACACACAGTCTGTTTGACAGTTGGTGCCTTCAAATGGGGTCGTGTTTACCGTGTTACCACATGAGAAGGCGTGTGCACAATGTGCATGACGTTCAAGTGCTAAGTTGTGAAGAACACCGCTGTTAAGCAATGGCAATATTAACGTTACCATCTGAGTCTAGACAGTTTAGTAAGCTAGCAAGTGGGTAACATAATGAAACAAATAAAACATAAACATAATAATGACAGAAAGATGAAGTTGAGAATTTTTTCCTCAGACAATATAAAATTACCAAGACAAACAGTATATGACTAAAATAGTAATATATTGTACTTTATTATGCACTGTGTTGATAACATGGTGCTGATATGCGGAAATTAACTAAATTGGTTTTATTTCTTTTATTATTAAGAGAGCAAAACAATGCTGAGAACACCATGTAACACTGACTATCACAGCAAGCCTAGTTAGCAGTATAATTTGCTTAATCTTCATGGAATATGCAAAAAGAAACCTGTAGATTTCTGTCTCAATTTTAGTTCCCAGGGCTCTTCACTTTACTGAGAGTTGTTGGTCAAAAAGAGCCTTTAGTGTGTCAGGAGCCTTTAATGTGTCAATAGCAACACAAAATGATATGCACGCATCTAATGTGACCAAATAATCCTGAGTGTGTTTAAAGGTATAGCAGAAAATCTCCAAGGTGCTTATTATTCTGTGTATATATAGACATACAGCCAACAAACAGTGTGCAGTTCATTGGGAAGCTGAAGAGTTCAAAGCCCTCTTTTCTTTAACCGAGCCCTCCCCTGTTCTGTGTGGAGTGTCAGCTGTGATGGCCTATTGACATGTTAATGCAATGTTAATGTATTCTAATAGATAATCTGGCCTGATCACAGTGGTCGTTGGCTCAGTCTGCCTGTGTGAGGTGAATATGTTGCAGCGTCACCCCCACGGCCATCACTTTTACTGCCATCCTCCTTTCCCAGTAGTCCTACTCCTACTGGGAAAAGTGGGTGCAGTTTTATCACAGCATGGTGGCCTGATGATATCAAGCTTATGTTTATTTGCATGGCAGATAATACACCTTTTGCCCCCCTCCTCTGTCATCAATCTTGCTTTTGTTTGATTTGTTCGCAGAAATTGCTGTAATCCCACTTCCATTTTGGTTGCTTACTTTGCCACGGATCTATTGAGGAGCCATCAGATTTGCGAGTTTTTTTTAGGTCACGTCTACCGCAGGTCATGAAAAAATCATCTGATAACTATCACGCCTCTCTGGATGGTTTATTTAGCTCCAGTAAATCGGAGGCAGGGCTAAGCAGCAGAGAAAGAGAGAGCTCAGCTGGTTGTGAGAGAGAGAAGAGAGCAGCTCGATGCATATTAGAGTTCAACAGCCCTCCCCGCGGCCTGGGAGCTCCAGTAACAGCATAATACACACTATGTAGGTCAGAGACGCTGCAGTGCTCCACTTCCCCAGCCCAGTGAAACTGACAGGCTGGAACGCCACTGGCGGTCTGCTGGGACGGAAGGATGAGAGGCTTTTTTTTTCCCTCCCCCGCGCTTCTTTTCTTCATCCCCCTCCCCCACCTCCTCTTCTCCCATGATTCCTCTTCCTTGCGCTCCCTTGTCTCTTTGTGCTGTTTTCATGCCTCCTGTATGTATGTTTGTATGTGATTCTTATGTAACACACCACCACAGTCTCTGATGTGTTGGTACTGTGCCCTGGCATGCCCGGGCTGCGTTGACCTGCGGACTGTGCATCGGCGCCCCCTGACAGCTCTCTAACCCCGTGGTTACCTCTGTGGCCATGTCACACAGCAGCCTTCAACTATCTCATTACTTTAGTGTCCTCGCTGCGAGCTCCTACATGAGTACACCATCTAACAGTTGGCGCTAAGAATATCCTGTCACGTGTCAAACATGTGACATACAGAGAACATACACTCATCCGTTTAGCAGCAGTTGTGGTATTACATTTACGGTCTGTATGCGCTGCGTTTTTAATGCTGTTTTTGTCTCGTTCTCCCCCACCCATTGTTTGTCCCTGTTTTTCCTCTCTCTGCAGGATGCTGTTTTGTAACTTTTTATACAAGAAAAGCTGCACTGGAGGCCCAGAATGCACTGCACAACATAAAGACTTTAAGTGGGGTGAGTAAGCACAGTACGGGCTACGTTTAGCTGCTTGAGCCCCTCTACATCCCCGGTGCAGGCTGTGAGCTGTAGGCTGGCCGATAATGAGCTCTCGGCTCACTGAACACCTTTCTGGCCTGAAAAATATCTTGGCCCCCACTATGCACCAACATCACACTGAGGACTGCCCTGAATCTCAACACACTACATTGATAAACCAGCTAACCCTCCACACACAGACACATGTAGGTATCGGGTGAAGTGTGCTTAACCAGGCAGCAGGTTATTCACTGAGGCACAGGACCCGATCGCCACAAAATGGAACAAATTATTAATGCTTGTCTTCATGAATCATTGATGCACATCTACATTTTTATTTCCCAAAGTTGGAGGTATAAAAGGAGTCGAGTTTTAACAATGAAGCCTGGTGAGACGGAGTGTGGTCTCTTAATTTATCTAGAGATTAAAGCCCAGTCAACTGGAATAGTTGCTTGTTAAACCTCCACAAATCTGCCCCGCCTATACATCACTCTAAATGACTTCCTTCCAATCAATTAAATCTGTAACAAACAACTCCAGCCGTCAATTAAATCAATAGCACAGTCTATTGGAAACTGAGCCACTGTCGGTGGGGTTACAGGTAAATATTGAACGGGGTTGATAAATGAGTGTAGCAGGCTGAGTATACAGGCCCAGCTCTCCTCACTGGAGGACTATCAATCAGCCAGACATTTCAAATAAAGTGTGGTCTAACAGCTCTCGCATCCTAGTCCCCGATCATACTGTTACTGGCATTGACTGCAGGTTGGTTTGCATGACAGTGGAAAAGCTTGTTTCTGTTCCTGTTTTCTCTCCCTTCTGCGCCTTGCTCTCCTTGGTCAGTGACGCTAGCCAGTGCCCATACTGAGCAGGCCATCTGTCGGCTTCTCTTTAGTGCTTGTCAAAAACAAACCCACCACTTTTTCATAAGTACAACCTGCTCAGGCATCTCGCAGCTAGATTTATTTCTTCTCTTTCATTTCACATGGCAGGTAAAATGTGCTAAAAATATATTCTCTTGAAGTTCTGCGAGTCTCCTTGGACAAATGTGTTCATTAAATTGCATGAAATGACAGATCCTGAAGCACTTTCTCACGTAACAAACACGGCTTTAGAAAGAACGTCATGTTCAGAGATGTTAGGCTGAGATTTTTCACAGCTCAGATTTGCCACACCTTGTTCTATTTGTGATATAATAAAAACCCTCTGTAAATCTGGCTTGCTTTTCAACCATCTCCGTAAAATTGTTCTAAAGTAGATGAGGGATGTTGACAGGAAGAATCGATAAGTTCAATCACAAGTCCACACTACAGCGAGAAGTGAAATTGGATGCTGGAGAATTTGATCCCTGCCATCAACTCATAGACACTTCCTCCTGAATCTGGCAGTGGTGAGGGATGATGGTGTTGTGAATGAGAGAACAAAACAAGAGGCAGAGAGGAATGCTCGAAGATGGAGGGGATGAGTGTGAAGATATGGGACTCTTGTGACAAGTGATAACAAGCCCATGCCCCTGCATAGTTTATAATGGTGACAGGTGTGGTGTTAACCATTTCTCTCCTTTTTTCCCCCCAGATGCATCATCCTATCCAGATGAAACCCGCTGACAGTGAGAAAACAAGTGGTAAGTGGATTCGTGCGCAATGTTAAGCTGTCAAAATTGGCCAAAAATTATGTATGAATGTTTTTTCTTAAAAAAAAAAAAAAACAAAACATTGTGGGCTGTTTTGAACAAAACGTATCGGATGCCCTGTTTCTTTTTTTGCTTCTTTTTTTCCACATATTTATTGATTTTATACATTTAACAGATTGTAGATGCAACACAGAAACTTCCCCCAAGTTGAAAATATGGCAGTGTATAAAATAATAATAATAAAAATCACTTGAAAGTAAATGGCTAAACATTAAGTTAAGATATATGTAATTCCAAAAACGTTTCCCAGATGTCATAAAACTCTGAAGCTTTATTCCTAAATATATAAGTGAGTTTGTAAAGAGCCAAACTTGAATAGTTTTTCCAACTAGCGGCTAGGAGACGGGCTGCCCCGTTTCTGTTTCTTTTCCTGCCGCTTGCTTTGAAAACGCTCCAATGGACAAGGACGAGCTGATTCATGAAGTTGAAATGAGGAGTTATTTATACGATATCTGCTCATTTCACTACAAAAACATAAATAAGGAGGCAACTGGCTGGTAACTTGTTGTTTGCTATATTTTATGTCATTTCCAGTAAATATCCCAATATGTTTTCTTATTCTGTTAAAAAAAAAAAATATATGAATGTTGGAAGTTGCAGGTACTACTTATCCACCTTTTTAAGGTTACGTCTCCTGTCTGACCTTGACCACACAACTGATGGGTATGTGGTAGTGCTGGGAGATATGGTTTGTAAATAATATCTCAATATTTAAGGCTATATCGCAATATATAACAGCCCTATAACTGATGAATTAATAATGACCGCGGGTTTCTTTTATTTATATCGGGCGCAGCTTTTCTAGCCTGTACGGTTCTCGTTTAGCAGCCCAGGAAACTCACAGACCAATTACATATCTTGTAAGCTTCTCGCTTGCACATGCTACTCGGCCAATCAAATTTGTCTATTCTCATAAAGATTGCGACTCGTGTCAGTGAGTGAGCTACACACAAACGGGAAAGACGAGACAAGAGAAATAAGAAATAATGTCATACTTTTCACTAAAAAGTGAAAAGTAGAAAGTGAAAATGGATCTTTTTATCCAGAATGGACTGACCCTTACATGTGCATTCTTCCCACAGGCAGTTCAAAACTAGTATGTCTCATATGATCATTGACCATATGAGACGGTGGCCATTATTAAATGCGGTAACGCCTTTCTTTGAAGTGGTTGGTGTTACACGGTGGTTTGGCATGCACCGATTACATTATTAGCCCACTGCCCCCACCATTGTTTTGATTTTGATTTATAGAAATAAAACACATTTAGTTAATTTTGGCGTACCAGTGGGGTGTTATCAATACATAGTCAGACATCATACGTGTGTGTCTGTGTGTTTGTGTTTGGATAGATAGATAGATAGAATTAGATTAGATTTAGCCATAAGGAATAGTGAGGAATAGGGTATGAGATTTTAAAAGAAGACGGCAGCTGGATTGTGACCCCGTTTAAGGCCGGAGAGGGACTTAGTTCAGGAAATGTGCAGCAATACACAATTTCTCTATAGTGTCAGAGGTTAGGAGGATTAAGGGCTTTAAAAGGCACCAAGGGGAGAAAAGTAGAGCAGGTACAGAGGATCTGGAGGAGAACACAAATGGATGATACAGTCATCTGTCTCGAGAAGTAGACACTGAGGAAAACAAAGCTGCAAGTTGCAGAGATTTGGACAAGAGGCTGGCACCTTGAGCGAGAGGCAGAAAATGTGGCAGCATGATGAGGAGAGAGAGCTTGAAAAAGAGAAGTGCAAGATTTAACATCTGATGTAACTGCTGCTTTTATAGCTCCGTAATTGTTTGTCTGAATAGCTTTTTCTCTTTTCATCCCTCTGCAGCGGTAGAAGACAGAAAACTCTTCATCGGAATGGTTTCAAAGAAATACGGCGAGAATGAGATCAGAATGATGTTCTCGTCTTTCGGACAGATGGAAGAGTGCCGAATTCTCCGGGGACCAGATGGTCAGAGCAGAGGTAGGTGTGCTTTCAGCGTAGGCACAGCGCGTCTTTGCCTCACAGCCGCCACCTTCAGCGTAGCCCAGTACATATTCTCATCAAGTATTTATACAGGCCCCTCCTTTCTTCGTCATTTAAAGCCCCCCCCCCCCCCCCCCCCAACCCCAAACTCAAGTGCTATTCACCTCCAGTACCACCCATTCCTTCCCCATAGTCTATCCTCCCGCCACTGTTACACTCCCAGCCTCCACAGCGAAGGGCCACTGCACTCGCTGTGCGGCACAATGGCCCGTTGCCTTGGCAACCGCTGGCTGCCGGTCTTCGTGGGCTCAGCTGGCAGGCGGCTCGGCTCAGCTCAGCTCCTCCTTTACCGCCTCCTTCATCACACTCTACAAAGACTGGAATTAGCTTGTCGTCGCATCTCCTACATAGCTCCCAACTACATATAGCCTCAGATAGGTGGTACGAGCCTCTCGTGTTGACTTTTTTTTTTTTTTTTTTTTTTAAGTAACTGTAACTACAATTTGAAATGGACTTCAAAATACCCTTTGATATTTGCAGAGCTGACATATTTTAGCCAATCAAAGCCTTTCAGTGTGTATTTATGTGTGCATTTTATGTGTTTATAATCACTGTTTCACCATGACACCACATAGTCGAGCCTCGTTGGGTGGCAATTTAATCCGTCGATCACTGTGCTCATGTGACACGTGTTACTGTTCTCCTCGTTGTGTTCTTTCTCCGTGTGCTAACCAGTGAGGGTGGTTCTGTGTGCTTGGGAGTTGCCATTCTCTGTACTGTAATGTGTTTTTTTGGGGTTCATAACGAGTTGTCCAAACCTTTTGTCTTGTTTTGTTTCTTCTTGTCCCTCCCTCCCTCCCCCCTCTCCTATTGTTCCCCCCTACAGGCTGTGCGTTTGTCACATTTGCTACCAGGGCAATGGCACAGAATGCAATCAAAACCATGCATCACTCTCAGACTATGGAGGTACTGTACCCCTTAGCACCTATTTCTCATTTCCCCCCTCCCTCCCCCATATGTTCTGCTGCCCCCTTGTGTTGGAAAGATGAAGAACCTGTCCAAGGAGATGGCCTCCATTCATCACAGAGCATGAGTCATTTCCAAAACCACTCTTGCTAATTACAAAATTACATTGTTGTCTGCGAAATAATTGAATAAAACTTGAAACATTGCCTCTCACGTAGCTGCTGAATCCGGAGCTAACAGGACGCAATGAGAACTGCTGTCATCTCTAATTTTGGGCTGAACTAAATGCATCTCATTTATAGAATGCTCCAGGGATGATGTATTTTGTAGGCCAACCAGGAAGTTAGCCCTGGGTTCCCTCAACAAAAAGCCAATGGGATTTTTCCGTTGGGTTTTGGATTATTGCAGAAAATAAGCTCTGTGGCAAATGAACATTTTTGAAACTTACACATTTTGTTCAGCAAGATCCATCTACACAATGAACACCACTTCTAAGATTTTGAGGTGTAAATGCCATCGGCAATAGTAAAAAGCTAACATTAGGCCATAAATAAACTACACCACAGTCACATGAATGTGAGTAAACACAACAAGGCTGTAAAGGTGGACGAGTCGGCGTGATGACGTTTAGTAGTCTCATTCAACCACTTGTAAGCAACCATGTTTTTTGAGACTCAGTGGGGTATTTATTCATGTATTTTATGTCAGCTTGTTAATCACAGAGTTTATTTTAGGCATCAAACTAAAATCCCATTTTTAAAAAAAAAAAAACAAAACAAAAAAAAAAACTGACTTGCAGACAAGGGACCCGGAAGTGCTAAATGCAAACTCATTTCTGGGTTTTAGGACTCATTCCTGCACTACACTGTTGATTCTGATAATGTTTTAGAGCCTAGCCATCACAGTCTGGCATGATCAGTCTATATTTTTTGGGCCACAGGGAAAAGAGCTCACACTATCATATGTAGGCTAACAAAGACTAGAGCAGCTGCTCTTAGATTTCTTCAAAAACTGGGTCCATGTCATAGTGTAGCCGATGGTATCTTTGTGGAAGTGGAGCAGCAGTAATTTGACAGCTAGCAGGTCAGAGGCTCCCCAGTGAAGCAGCAGACCACGTCTAATTAGGAGCCCAACCAAACATAACACTCCTCATACCAGATTAAACGCAGGCCCCAGCGGTGCTGCCACCTATTTCCCCGCATATCATAACCTCCCCAGATCTCAGCTGCCATGGGAGGTGCTGCTGGTCCAGAAGCCATTTTCCCTGTCCAGCCTGGTCCCTGTCTGGCTCTCAATTCTCAAAATACTCTAGCACCGCATGCTTCGTGTCCATGCGTCTGTCTGAAAAGTCTGTTTGTGAGATTGTGTGTATTGTAATGCATTTTTCTTGTTGACGTCTGCTGACATATCTCTGTTTTGAATGTCTATTTTTTTAAGTGTTGTCTCCATCTGTTGTCTGCTTGTCTGTGGACTCGATTGAGCTCCTCAGAGTGCTTAAAAAATTCACAGTCTGCAGCAGTGTCCTTAGGGATGCACCGATCTGATGTTTTTTTCAGTCCAGATAGTGATACCTGGGCTTTGGGTACCGTCCGATTCCCGAGTCAATACCAGCGTTTAATTAATAAGCTGTATGCCTCATGTGGAAGTGACTGGGATCATTCTTTTATGTGTAAGGAAACATCAGGCTTGACTTAAACATTGCTTTCCTAACTTTGTAAAACAAAATGGAACAAATAAATATATAGATATACATTTATTGAATTATTATTAAAATAATAAATTGTTCACCAACAATTTGGGGGAAAAAAAAATATGGTCAAAACATTAATTAAAATTTCAGTATGTAATGTATAAAGTACATAAACATTGTCAACGATACCTGATCCAGCTATTTGAGTCAGTATCCACCCAACCTACGTCGGTGCATCCCTATTTGTCCTGTGCCCCTTTTTGGAATGTGGCCCGGCTCAGCTATGCATGGCAGATGTCCTCTGTGTGTTAGCTTTACTAAGAATGCAACAGGCATTAAAAATGTCTTAAGGCATTGATGATAACCCCCCTTTTTTGAGAAATTCCTTGCAATGACTGTGACCTTGCATTGATGAATGAACTGTGGATTCTTCGGTGTGCTTCTGAGTCCATCTAACGTCTCTGACCTCCTCACTGCTCCAGGGCTGTTCCTCACCTCTGGTGGTGAAGTTTGCAGACACACAGAGAGATAAGGAGCAGCGGCGCCTGCAGCAGCAGCTAGTACAACAGATTCAGCAGCTCAACAGCGCCTCCACCTGGGGAAACCTGGCCGGCCTGGGGACCCTCACGCCGCAGTACCTGGCAGTAAGTGTAGCTCAAACACGCAACCCCGCAGAGCTGCACAGCTACCCCTGTGTTATCATATGGCACAGCTTTAGTTTCAAAATGTATTAATAGTGAAGCCATATGTTTACCATATGGGCCTCTTGACTTGCAAAGTACATGTATAGGAAAAATGAGAACTGCTTGACAATAAATAGGAATATGTGTCCGGCAATACATTAGATATGTAAAGTTTATAATGAATTGATTTGTGTAGACGCTGTCACATAGAGAAGTGGTGATTAATCTTAATTTTTGAGGGTGTAGTTTGTGGTGGATGCTATGTTCCAACAGATCATGCAGTCTGAACAGAAACTGAAAAAAGGCAGGATTTTTCTCAGGGATTTGTTGTATTGTTAGGTCCTGATCCTGCTCTGTTAACCTGCTGTTTGTTAAACAGTGACTGTGACTGTTCAGGATAGAAAAACAGTGGCCATTTTGTCTACAAAATAGACTGTCTTGTAGGCCTCAAACCTTTGAAAATGTTACCATAAAATACTAGCTTATCATAGGGAAAATATGTGTATATTGTGTGATGGAGCAGAAAGCAAATAAAATATTCACACATTAAAGTGATTCTCTTCAGTTCAGAATAGGAATATCTTGTTTCTCTTTCTGGCATGTGACTTGCATGTGATTTCTCTGACTTTGAGCCAATGAGCATGTGACTTAAATATGGATATAACATGAACAGCTGAGCTTATTACATGCACATTAAGTAGTGACAGGTTTGAAGAACCGTTTGAACTGACTGAACTGCTGTTTCATCTGTCCAAAAACTACAAAGACATTTTGATTTAAGGGAAACAGAAGGATTTTGTAGCAACAAAAGCAACCCTGACATTTGCCATTTTGGTAATGATGTTGACAATGTTAATGTGAGTTTCTATAGAAACATTGCCCCTGCTATCTTTCTTCACCTCAAACTAAGACCACATTTACACTTAAGTTATACTTTATTTGTAAACAACAGTCGGCGTGGTGTAAATTTTGTCATCAGAGGCTCTGTGCAGATGTCCACAGTTTGGCAATTTATGACAGTAGCCGCTATGTTTGAAGTGGTAGAGTAGCGAACTACTGTGCATGTGTGGAACATCTCCAAGCGGACAGTATAAACAGAACTACTACGTGGCCGTGCTGCCCACAGCTGTCTATGTGTCCATTCCAGTATAATGGAGGCTTTACAATCCACATTGCAACACAAAGAATGAATAAATCTTATTTATGAAGTAACTAATGCTAGCTAAACTCAAATTGTTGTAACTAAACTCCTAAAGTGCATAAGTTATTGTTCTTCTGGAGAGACAATTGTAAATGGGTCCTAAATCACTAATAAATTCTGTTTCTCAATAAACAAACTAAACATCACATATTAAGATTAGATCCCATCATTGTCCTTACATTTACTGTATAATGACAACACAAGCAATCACATTTATACTGTTGATAAGTTAAGACCTGATTGTTTGTCCTCTGTTTACTTCTTGAATTCATGCTTTCTTTCTTTGTACTCAACAGTTGCTGCAGCAGGCCACATCTACCAGTAACCAAGGCAGTTTCAACAGTATGCAGAGGCTAGGAGGTGAGTTCACCCTCTCACATGTCGTGACCACGATTCTTAAGTCATCCTCTATAAATGAACAAGCAGACACTTCTCATGTCAACAGCATTGTGACTCAGCGCCTGACGCCCACATGGTTATAACCATAAATTACATTACTCTTTCAGATCAGTGGCACATTAATAACCAGTGTTGTTATTCTAGACTTGTGCAGGCTGGTTAAAGACAAACACATAGCACATAACCACAACTTGGTTAAATTAAAGTGCGACAGACCTGTGAGGAAAAATGTTCTGTGTCTTAAAGCAAGAAATGGCACACACTGTATCTGTAGAGGTCTAATTTCATTTCTAATAGTAAAACCAGTACTGCATTTTCCCTATTGGTATTAATAATGCACTCTATCTAATAAAGCCCTGAAACCATTGTGAAACTACAATGACAATACTTTGGTTTGCGTTGGCACAGAAATGCCACAGTTACCAACTGTAATGGATTGATTATGTTTTGAAAAACAAAACAATGATAGATGATGAAATATAACTTTCCAGGGATGTGTTAGATGGTAACTTTCCCAACAGGAGTGAAGAGAAAACAGTAGGGGTGGAAATCACCAGAGCCCCCATGATACTATATTATCACAATACTTAAGTCACAATACAGTCATATTGTGATATTAAGCATATCACAATATGCTGAGTATTGCGATGAGACCTATCACAATATATTGCGATTTATTAGCTTTTTTTTAACTGCCCGTTTCTCATTAAACATCTGTTAAATATGGTAGTTCACTCTGTTCATCTCAGAGTTTTCCTTTGCATATCTTGTAAATGTGGAGCGTTTTTAGCATTTTTTTTCCCCGATGAACTAACATGGTACCAGTGGATATCTTAGGTTTTCTAGTTTCACGTAATACCAGTTTCTTCACTCTAGTTTTAAGACTGAGCCTGCTACAGCATCTTAAATACAGAAGAGCATCGGATCAAGAGGGTAATATTTGTATATCTATACAATATTGCCACACAAAATATGGCGATACTATGTCATATTGGATTTTTCGATGGATTGATTACAAGACTGCCATGTTGTGTTGAGATTGTGTAAAATAGAGGAGGCTGAGAGAAAAGTGTGTTTTTTAACTGATGACGTAGTTCCAAAATCACATCCCATCTTAAACTGTTCTCTATGTTTGCATTCAGGAGTTTGTTTCCTCGAAGACTTTCTAGAAAGGTGTTTGTCTGACAGAACTTCAGCATAACTTTGGAAGTCTTTGGTAATCACCTCTGTTTCCTCGTTGTCACAGCGGGTGTGAACCCCCTTCAGCTGCAGAACTTGGCCACATTAGCTGCTGCTGCGGCTGCAGCCCAGAGTTCTGGCAGCCCGACTTCCACCAGCGCCCTGTCTGCCAACAGTGCAGCCCTGGGAGCCCTGGCCAGTCCTGGTAATTAAGCATGAGTTACTACTATGTGCATGCATTGTATATAAGTCTTAAGCACCCAGTATGAGTCTGTGTTCATGGTTATTTTAGTTCAGTTAAGAGTGCTTGTTTATGGCCGTCTTTTGCTTGCTGAGTTTTTGACCTTGTTTGCTAAATTCCCATGTTTATCGGCACACATTTAAATCCAAGTGTAAATAAAACCCCCTCACCCACTGAGATGAACATACATGTTAACAGTTTGTCCTCTTGCTCCTCTGATGGCATCAGCCAATAGCTTTTCAAACCTCCCCCATGATCTGCTATTTGCCTAACGGCCCTCAGCCATTCCTCATTTATTTTATGGGCGTTAATCAGCCACATGTAAAATTTTACGAGAGCTCCCATTTCCCTTTAATCTGTGTAAATATACATTGGCTCCATCTGTCCGAGTTTGGCATATTGCTGCTGCGGTAATGACCTCTCCTCGTTAAGAAGAGACAGATTTTTAACTGCCCCCTCACTGCTGTGTCATCCTCTCATAACCATAACCATTTGTGGCAAAGATGCCAGACGTTTAGAGTGATATTATGTGTTGTGAACAACATTTAGAGAGATATGATATATTTGAGCATGAGCTCGTCTCCCCTGTGGTCACACGCATTTTTTTTTTTTTTTTTGTCAATTGTGTCTTTCAACAGTTGGTTCAACAGCAGCATCCAGTGCAGGTGCTGCCATGAACACCCTGGCATCTCTGGGCACCCTGCAGGGTCTCACTGGGTCCTCTATGGGCCTCAACCTCAACGCTCTCACCAACAGCGTCAGTGGTAAGAAGCTTTGAGGCATTTTACTATGATGCAGCAGAAAGAGTAATAAAGAGGATAAAGCTCACTGTTTTGGAGTTTTGGATTGCTGGACAGGACTCATGTTGCTGCTGCATGTTATACATAAACCCGGGCCACTTTATTAGGTACACCTGTGAAATCTAATGCAGTCTAAATAATAGCTCAGCCATGAAGTCTACTTTACAAGGATACATTTCGAGAGGTATTGATTTAGCTGTATGTGTATATTGAGGTTGTAGTTTGGTGTTGAACCAGACTTTGTGATTCTAATGACTGGTTCAGACTCCATGATATCTGCCCGATTACAGCCCAAGATGGCCGTCGTAGGGTCTTGACTTCAGATTCAGTCATTATCAATGATAATGAGCATTGTGCGGGACAGTTGATAGTTTTATCTTGTGTAATGTGTCATCTTAGATGACAACAGACGCCACACCTGTGACGCCTCTTGAGATCCTGACAGAAAGTCTAGCGCATTTGACTTTACGCACACAACTGTGTATGCAGAGGAAAGATGTTCTATGAGGTGAAATGGAGGAAAGATTTGCGGAGCAATGGCAACAACACCCCAGCATTTTTGATTTTCCATCGAGGAAATACCATTATGGAGTGGAAAATGAAAAAGGCTGGCTTGAAATAAGCTACCGCCATTAGCATCAAGTAATATTTTGCCCACTCCATTAACAAACATGAGGGAGGAAGAATATTAGAAAGACATTTCAATATAATGCAGTCCACTACAACACCACCACCACTATGACCTCAGTAGTAACCACATAGTTAAGTTAACACCTATTGGCAGGTTTTAACAAAGTGTCCTTTATAATCTTTGTAAAGGCAGAGTAAGTTGCACTGGACTGCATTGGATTGTATAGGTGTACCTAATAAAGTGATCAGGGAGTGTGACTTGATGACCAAAAGGCTGTTTGTAAACGTGTGTTTTTCTGCCCCCTGGTGGCCAAAACATTGACTTCCTTAAAATAATGTTCTGGAACTTGGAAAATGTTAGTGTACAAGTAATTTGTTTGTGTTTTACAGGTATGGGGGGCATGAATGGAGGCCTGGGAGCCTCCATGGCCAACGGGTCAGCAGCCAGCTCCATGGACGCTCTGACCCAGGCCTACTCAGGGATGCAGCAGTACACCGCCTCCGCCCTGCCCTCCCTCTACGGCCAGTCTCTCCTGCAGCAGAGCATCGCTGGCGGACAGAAGGAAGGTGAGAATTATCACAATTGTTTCGGCCTGTTTTCACATCATTTGATTAACGATCTGTTTTCTGAATAACATAAACTTCATGACAGTTTAAATATATGTGTGTGCATCTTAATACGTGTTTAACTTGTGTCTTAATCTGATTTTCTTACTGAATGGAGTAGGGCCAGAGGGCGCCAACCTGTTCATCTACCACCTTCCCCAAGAGTTTGGGGACCAGGATCTTCTGCAGATGTTTATGCCTTTTGGAAATGTGGTCTCTGCCAAAGTCTTCATCGACAAACAGACCAATCTGAGCAAGTGCTTTGGTAAGTGATTTGGTACTACTGGTCTGTGAAGCTCTGAAGAATAATTGATGCTATGTTAAGTGGTGGATATTAGGCAGTCATGGTGCCACCTGGCCTCCCATTGAAATAAAGCTTAACCAGTATTGATCTACAGTACGCAACTGTTTACTTTCTCTCAAATAAACTTGGCTCTCAAGTTGTATTCAGTACAGTTCAGACCTGTAACAGAAGTCCTTTTCCCTCAGTTATCCTGCTCATTTTGAAGCATTGACCCTCCCCAACAGTATTTTGCTTTAAACGTGTGTCTTTATGTTTGCACTAGGTTTAACCTTTTCATTGCAGCTTTAATGGTTTTGAAATATACCATCATTTAAAACTGTTCTAATGTTGTGTAAAAACATGATTGTTGACACAGTAATATTTTCTTGTAAATTTTAGAAATGAGACCAAATAATTGCATT
The DNA here is from genome assembly GCA_947000775.1 of Pterois miles. NCBI lineage: Eukaryota > Metazoa > Chordata > Actinopteri > Perciformes > Scorpaenidae > Pterois > Pterois miles. The sequence continues at coordinate 8,252,788 of CAMQGK010000144.1, read as the reverse complement.
CAGGTGGCGTTAACAGGTTCTGTTTTTTTTTCTCTCATCAGTAAAACAAACGGTGCACTAACCTTTCATATTAGAGTCTATGTTATAAGTGGGCTAAAATTATCTGAACAATATGAACATTCAGGCTCCCTCATGTGGCTCAAATGCATACTGCAGATAGAGATGTTAAACAACAATGGAAGAAATTAAAATTTAATTGACAACACTAATAAAATTTCCTGCAACCCACCTGTTGGTCCCAACCCAGTTTTTGGGAATCATTAAGCTAGACTAACATAGTTCAAGAAATCTGTGATGTTGCCTCGTACACTATGTCCCTGAAGTACAAGATAACGACAGTAGATGGGTTGACTGGATTTTGTTAAGATGTGGAGGTGTTCAAGTTAAAACTGGGTGTTACATTGCTCTCGAAATTAAGGATGCTTATTTAAAAAAAAAAAAAAAAAAAAAAAAAAAATTACAGATAACCGACCCTTGATAACTGAGTCAACAGTTCACCATCAGGAGAGCTACTGTAGCAGCCACGGTGCTGCGTTCACTGTCTCCATTTCACCATCCGGAGCGTTGGCAGCCACAGTGCTGCGTGTAGTGTCGCGAACATACAGCCCTTTTCACAGTAAAAGCCCTTTTAGTTTAGTTTAGCAGGTAATCTGTTGCGTGTCTGCCTGGCGTAACGATAGCGAGTGTCCAACAAACCGTGTCTGTGCTACTTTCACAGCTGAAACGTTGCCAGTGGCTTCAGCCCCGCTGTTGTTCCACACATACAGTCTGTCAGCTTGGCGTGACTTTAGCGAGTGTCCGACAGACCGTGTGTGTGGCGGCTGTCAGTGTGGGGCTGTCGGTGGTGTGACAGCTGTGGCAGTGTGTTTACAGTTACTCGGTGAATAAATGCTACAACTCCTCAGCTCAAGATGGTAGCCAACTTCCTGTATGTTGTAACTCCGGCTCAGACTCTTAAGGTTGACGAGCTTTTCACCTTAAAGTTATGAGCCGTTCCTCTGAATTTTTCTCAGCTTTTTAACTAATTATTAATGTCTTTTAGCTGTTAAACTGATAACGTTAATTAGTTAAACTGTTTAATGTTGGTTAACGGTTAAACAGTTGATTACTAACATCCCTACTTTAAATGTATATAACATGTCCTCCAACTTTTCGTTTTCAGGGTTCGTCAGCTATGACAATCCTGTGTCTGCGCAAGCTGCCATCCAGGCCATGAATGGTTTCCAGATCGGCATGAAGAGGCTGAAGGTTCAGCTGAAGCGCTCCAAGAACGACAGCAAACCCTACTGATCCTAGCCCCGGGGCCTTCCCCCCTCCCCAGCTCTAATGCTAGCACTGCTAGGGTAAGTTCACCCTCCAGCCAAGGTCACCACAGCAGAGACTCAGTGGGGCAGGGGGAAAGGAGCCCACCACAGGAGGGAGACTCACTCTATTCCTAACAAAAAAAAAAAAAAAAAAATGGTTGCGATGATCTTTCCACATTTTACTGTATTTCATTCCTGCGGTTTTATCATGTAATTTGAGTCAGATTAAATATTTTAATGTATATGATTATTTATAACTATCACTGGAGTCAGTGTTCGCTGGAGGTATTTTGTGTCACTGTAATTAGTGGAGAGCATCAGGTTTGTGTTTCCATGCCATTCCATTGCCTTCAGGTCAAGCTAGACAGGTTGACTAAGGATCAGTCGAAGGGCTGAAGCCACGTAGACCCCCGGGCCCAGAGCTTCAACCTGTGTTTGGCTTTGTCTGTCTCGTTCGTTTGTCATTCTTAATGTGAAAATCTTTTGCACTCTAAATTCAATCTTTGCTTCCCCCCTCTCCATTTGTCTCTCTCCCTCTCTCTCTCCCTCTCTCTCTCCCTCTCTCTTTCTCCCTCTCCCTCTCTCTCTCTCTCTCTCTCTCTCTCTCTCTCTCTCTCTCCCTCTCCCTCGTTATCTAAGCCATGTCGAGCTAGGCTACCTCTCTCTTCTCTGTATTAACAACCTCTTCCAGTCATTCCATCCATCCTCCAGGTCTCCCACTAGGGGGACTGGCTCTAGATGGATCTCGTTGGGTGCCAAGTATACAGTTTGTGCATGTTGGAGTCTCTGCCATATTGTCCTAGTGGTGTCCCTTCCTTAAATCTGTGTATTGTTTTTGTGTGTCGGGGCGGGGGGGAGGGGCGGGGGAAATGTTGACCTCACTGTCCTTACTGTATGTGGTGATTGGCATTGTTTTTGTTGGTTTTTGTGCCTCATGGCTAAACGATTCTTGTGCTGTGCCCCTAACTTTCTCTCCTCTTTGTCTTCTCTCTGTCTCTCTCTCTCTCTCTCTCTCTCTCTCTCTCTCTATCTCTCTCTCTCTCTCTTCTGTCGTGTTTTTGTTCCTTTTTTTTAGAACAAATCTCCATGCCTGTTTGCTCATCATTAGCCTAGCATGTCTTCATGATGTTGAAAGCCAAGCCAAACTCCTGGCCTCATCATCCCACCATTGTCTGTGATGTCTCTCTAAGCTCGCCTGACCAATACCTGGCCACCCACTGACCCTTGACCTTAGCTCAACCTGATTTTCTCTGCATGTATATTCATTTTCTTTTGTTTTTGTTTTTCTGTATAGAAATGTGACAGGTGGGAGAGAGGTCAAGCAAATCAATGTGAAAACTTACCTGCTTTGAATTCATTTAAGAGACCTTTTTTCTTTTTTTTTTTTTTTTTGATTTTGCGAATGTTTTAAAAACCTGTGGGATTTCTTATTTTTAATTTAGCTTTGTTTTTTTTTATGTTTCTTTCTTTTTACCTCTCTCAGTAAAGTTCACTTGAAAGTTGAATACAGGGATCGGCACACAGCTGTGCTATTTGGTGCCATTAGCAATATGTTGGCTTCTTAAAAAAAAAAAAAATGCTACAGACCACTTTCCAACACTTTTGAAAGTCTGACCAGTAAAACCCCTCTCAGTGCTCTGTAATGATCTCTACATTTTGCGGGCAGTGTGAAGATTTACACCAAGGCTATTTAGAAATATATTTTCTTTTCATTTACAAAAATATCCAGTGTATTTACCTTTTTTTGAACTATTGATGGCACAATAAAAGGTACATTTGCTCTGTTGAGAGAAATGACTACCTACATGAGTCAACTTTTTTAGAACTGATTCACAAATAGACAATCTGTGGTTTAAATGCACACTTAGATTACCTATATTTTATACCATTGAATCTATAGAAGTTTAACTAACAGAACCCAGGCAAAATTTTGGGTTTTTTGTAGGTTATGTTGTAATGTCATCTGTGTCGGGGGGGTCTTCAGTGGATTACATTTTTAAAGAGGACAAAAAATCAGTTTGATCAGTGTGGCCATTTGAGGGTCATTTCTAGTAAATTAACACTTTAAGTCAAAATATTCCTCTGCATTAATTGTAATTTCAACTTCTGGGAAAAAAATATTTTTTTTCTGTCATAGTCACAGTATGTAGACTTTTTTTCCCTGCGTTTTACAAAAATTTAGTGTTCAACTTCCACGGTACGTCTTGTTGACTTTCTGTGAATTTTCTCATTAATAGTTAATTTAATTAATAGATGTTTCACTTTGGTTTAGTTTGGATGCCTCGTGAAAGATAATTTACGATGTCTGTTAATCATACAGATGCCAGACAATGTCTTCTTGTTTAAATTTGTTGTTAAAGTGCCCATGTGTCAAACTCAGTGTTTTTGAATTCACACATTTTTTTCCTGTAATATTACCTAGTTTTCTTTACACACACACACACACACACACACACACACACACACACACACACACACACACACAAACACTTTGTGGTTGCAAATGTGGGAGCCCCTGAAGAAGAGATCACTTGGACACAACACTCGACCCGTGGGTCTCTGCACATTTTATAGACACACACGCTCTTGCTTTTTTATTTTAGGTTTTAGCGGATTATTCTTTAAAGTGACTTCTAGTATCATTTTTCACTCGTACACGATGCACATTAATACGAAATCCACCACAAATAGTGTTGGTTTACAAATACATTCCATTTTTTCAGCACAAAGTTTACACATTTTTTTTTTTACCGGGGTGGTATTTTGTCTGTTGTACTACGAGTCACGGAGACGACCCTGGTAAAATAAAAACCACTTCACCCCCAAAGAAGGGTTCCCTAAAACTGCGTACCTGATGGCGCTGAAGAGTTGTCAACTCAGGGGCTTTTTTTGTGTGTGAAACGAGACACTCACACAGGATTACGACACAAAATGCACAATTATATCACCATTTGACCTTTTTATTTCTTTCCTCAAAATGCATAAATATTCCAAAAAAATATAAAGAGGTACCAAATTTGAAAACAGTGCTCGAGGGAAAGTGTTGTTTTGTAAGGAAACGTTAAGCACAAATGTGGGAGCTAATCACTTTTGCAGAATGGTGTGTGATTATAATTCCCAAATTTTCAAAGGTACCACTGATTTCACTTTTTAATATGAGCATGTGCTTTTTACGGTGTGTTTTTTCTATCCAAATGCAATACAATATTCAAAGTGCCATATATACGTCTAGAAACTGCCTACACATCCTTATCAGGCCTTGGTTTAGAGATTGCTGCAGTTTGCCTTTTTTGTCTATTTATGCCAGTGTCATGAAAGCTCTTGTCACCTGCTCCTTCTCCTCCCCTTCGCTCTGTGTGTTGAGTTATTGGTAAATGTGTATTGTGATGTACTCAATTTGAACAGTTGGTTAAAAAACTTGTAGATAAACAATAAACTTCCCTATACATTTGAAGGTTAAACTTCTTTCTTAGTGAGTGTGTACTGTAACACTTTGCGATACAAACGATTAGTGGCGAGATGTGTTCGGAAATTTGTTCTGAAAAGTAAAAAGGCTAAAACTCAAGTTTAAAAAAAAAAAAAAAAAAAAAACTTTAGGTGCCGTGTTGATAAGATCTTTTAAGTTATAAATTGTGTGTCAAACACTGAAAAGCAGGTCTGTGGTTGGTATGCAGCGTATGGTGAAGTGTTACTGTGAATGAATTAAACAAAAAAAAAAAACAAAAAAAAAAGCACAATGTACAGTCCACAGCGGTCCTAAACAGGAACTTGACTCACTTCAGGGGCTTCCATCACAAATCCCGTTCGAGCTCTAACAATCACTTTCTCTGTTCTGTTGTGTTCATATTCTGAAGTGCTATTTTTTGACAAGTGTGGTAGCTTTGCATCTATAGATATTGTCTTGCTCCAAAAGAAAAGAGGAAAAAAAAAACTTTTCCTGTGTTATTTTCTTGTCTGATAATCGGTAGGACTTTGTTCACCAATAATTTAATAGATGTTTTATCTTGTCTTGATGAAAGCCAAAGTGGGTGCATCTTGATGTGATCTGTATTATACATACAGTTTTTTTTCTGTTCAGTCGATATAAATTTTTTGAAACTGGGTGGGATTTGAAAAAGAAAAAAAAAAGACATACACAGGCTTTCCAATTTCTACAACTGGTTGTTCATATGTATTTTGTACCAGTGAAGCTTTTTATATTGGAAATTAAAGAAAAAAAATCTATATTGGAAAAAAAAAATTGTCTGGCCTCTCAGTGTGGCCTTGCCTTGACCCGGTCTTGAGTTTGGCCTCTTGGTGGTGTCAAGCAATTTTTTTTTTTTTTTTTTTTTGTCTCTAAAAAGATGCCTGATTTTGATTTAACTTGGATCTCTACGTGTTCCTCTTCATTTTTCAGTTTCGGGGAGGGGGAGGGGGGTTGGGATCCTCTAAATTGTGGTAAGTTTCATGTTAGTATTTGTGCTGTCCACATAGTTTAATGGTCATCAGGATTTCGACAACTTGTGTGGATAATTGTCTTAGTTGAAGAGTTAACTATCTGTTTAGTTTGAGCCTTGCTTTTTACCTGTGTAGAGTTTTCTGTTTTTTCCCATAGCGGAGTGCGTAGCCGAAAGACTCTGTGTTCTTTTTTGGTCAATGTTTGTTCATGTGTGGTGTGTTTCTTTGCCTCTGTCTCCAAATTAAACCATTTCCCCTAATATGGACTGTGTGTCTTTGTGTGTTGTGCTTGTCCAGTCTTGTAAAGACATTTTACAAACCACCCCTCCCTCCCCCAGTGTGTCATGTCTCGCTAACTCGTTTCTCTTTGTTGTGCTTCTCTTTGCTTATTTGTGAGCAGTGACCGATGAAGGAAGGCAGATTTATCTAACCTTAACATGAACCTCTGGATGTCTGATGGACTGGGGGGGGGGGTTCATTTAGAAAACATTAAACGGCTACTGTGGGTTTTATACAGTGGTTCAGAAACTATTAACGCTCAACGGACTCCTAGACCAACACAAGTTAGACTGCGAACCCACATTTTCTTTATCTACCGTTAAAGGGGAGGGTTTTTTTTTCTTGCTGTTGTCAAATAAGAATGCATGCCAATGGAGGATTTCTTGTTGGGTCTCTAAATTAGAGCACGGGCTAGACATGCTTGATATGAAAAGCATCTTGAGATAACTTCTGTTAAAAATTTGACAATCCAATAAAAATGAACTGAAATTATCATTTTGTCCCAGGTTCCCCCAGCAAGTGCATGAAACCCAGAATCAAAACAGCCATAAGACTCAGTCATCATGTTACTTATGGACTTAGAGTGAAAATAAATTATTCCCCTTTTTGCTGGGGACCCCTTCAAGGACCCCACTTTGGGAACTGCTGCTCTTACACATCTGTGAGGCTGCACCCTAAGGTGTTTGCACAAATAAGTTAACATTTGTGTGAAAAATTGCATTAATAGTCGTAAACCTCTTGAGTCAAGACTCAATAATAGTAGTGAAATGATTAATTCATCAACAGACTATTGTTTTGAGGTCTAAAAGCTCTAGTCAGTCATCAGAAATTAACTGGCAGTCATTTTGATAACAGACTGTCACTATCCAGCTTCTCAAATGTGACGGTTTGAAGCTATTCTCTGCCATGACATGAAAGTGAATCATTTTTCATCTTGGATGATTTTTCGGGGGACAAATCAAGTAATTTGAAAATGTTGCCTCTGCAAAGTTTCTTTAAATTTTCTGATATTTTCAAACCAAAACAAAGAATCAATAATGGAAATGGATAAACACTAGGTGCACCTTGCTTGTTAATTTAATGTATGTCATGTTGAAACGGGACGTTTGGGCAAGAAAACTTTACTCAAAAGTGTGAACCAAAAACCAACATTTTTAATATGGAAACTGAGAACCATAATGTTTGTCAGCATGTTGCATTATTGCATAGAGTTCATTAAGTAATATCAAAAATATTAATCAATTGAGTCTCATAATCTCAGGGTTGCTATGGAGTTCTTGGACATAGTAAACAGTGATCTGAATTGTTTATACACCATCAAGTAACCAAGTTTTTTATAAAATGAATTGTTTATCTGACCAACTACATGACTAAACTACTAACAGTATAACTGAAAAAATGATAAAACAAAAGAGACAAATTAATAAAGAATAATTGGAGTGCAGTGAACAAAATGATCATTTATGGATAGAAACACATTAAAGGTGACCAGGTCAATTCAGTCACTGATATCTCTGACTGGATTTGATGGTTGCCTATCAACTAAATCTAGTTTTAGTATTAATGTACCATTCAGCAACAGTGTATTAGAAGCACTAGGAAAGATTGAGGAGCAATATCAGTTTATACATTTAGGCACTGTCTAATTCAGGTTTTAAATTTACGGATTAGGGTCCAAGTTCTTCTTGCGTCTAATGTTAATTATCAATTATGTGAACTGATTTTAGTTATTAATTATCTATAAAATTGTTTATTAGTCTAGTCATGAAACTCTCTTCTGAAAATGCATCTACACATCACCCTCGATGGGTAGATGGAGGTTGTGCTGCTTGGAGCAGAGTTGTGGCAGATTCTGTCTGGAACGTGGTAATTTGCATCTTTTGGTTCCAAAGGTACGACACATATTGAGTCGTTTCCCTCCCAGTGGCTCTCTTTGGTGTCCTCCCTCATTTATGGTTAGCTGGCCTGTTAATTCGATTCATTTTTCCATCTCTCTTTGTCTGGTACAGCATCTCTGACATTTCTTCAGACCTCCCTCTTATAACTGGAGGGGTCACTTAGTTCAAAATATTCTTGACCTAATGTCTTTCTTTAAAGTCGCTTTATTCACACTGGCTGGTATTCACCAACACATCGTGGATACTGCGGTGCTGCTTGAGGTCTCAGCATCTGGTTGTTTTAGGCATCAGGGCAGAGCAGCAGGGCTACAGAGCAGCAAGAGAGATGGTTTGGCATGACAGGATCCAGTTCTTCAGCCATACTGGACCATGTCCAAAGGTTCAGGTAGGCTGGGTGCTGATATCAGCCGGTGCGATGTGTTGAGCCTCTGGTCCCCAGGATGGCGAGCAGCCTGCATCCGTGGTGGTGTTCTATCTCATCCTCCCCCTTCCCTGGTTCCCCCAAGGAGGGGGAAAGCAGAAGGACACAGCTCCAAGAGCCGAAGAACCACCAAGACAAGCTGTGACTATTATCAGCCGAGAAAGGGGTGCAGTTTTTAGTTGACTGGGAAAACGGCATTCTCCTCCTCCTCCTGTATATCCTGATTGATGCTGTTCTCAGGAAACAGGAACAAAGCTCATCGTGCATCGTGTATCGTGCAAATTATAGCAGCCCAATGCAAATTAATGTTGTTTCCTCTTTTATTTATGTGTATATAAACAGATGGATGGCTTTCTTTTAAATCCAATCTTGAAAGGAAAAACAATTGTTTAGTTCAGAAATCAGCACTGAATGTGTCTCAGGAAGATGTTTTGCCAACACAAACCTCCTGGACATCTTAATGCACCATCACAGACTCTCCCAGTCTCAACACAATTCCTCCAAAAGATATTCCCTCATTTGGGAATTTTAATGATGGTGGTGGAAAGCTGACCAGCACATTGCTTCAAAAATCTTTCATATGTGCTAAATTGGTTTGAAATCTAGCAACTGTGAAGGTCACAGCATATGCTTTGCATAATTTTACACATTTTAATTCATCCCCTGTATGCCATTTAAAAGTAAGGAGGATTTTATAGCCATGAATAACCTAAAAAAAACAATACAGAAACATAGAAAAGGGGCAGTTTCTTGGATAACCACTTGAAATCCCACTTTCCAAACTTCAAACGTAGACTATGGAATTTCCAAGGAGTACTTGAACGCAGCACTGGTCTTCATCCTTGACACTTGCTGATCAACGTCACGGGGGTTACTTCATGTTCTTCGTAATTTTTCGTAATTTTTTGAACTCGCTTAAACTCAAACTGCATTATCATGTACTCCAAATACAAACTTTGTGTTTTAATAAATGTGAGGCCAAAGTATTAAGATTGAAATATCTCCTTGTGATGTGAGTTGTGACACGAGTACGTGAATCTCAGCCAATAAGCTTCCGGTGCGGCGTCTCCTCCCATAACACCCCTCTCTCGCCATAATGGCTGCCGTCCTGTAGCCGTTGGTGTGTGCTGATATAAGATTAATTACTTTTACACGTTAAAACAATGTCGGCCGTATTTTTCCTGAAAAAGTCGGTGAGCAGACTTCCACCGAGTGTCGCTCGGCAGGCGGCCGGCTGCTGTTATCACACCGAGAAAGGTGTTTACGGATACCGACCCAAACAGATCCAGAGCCAGCACAAGTTACAGAGCGAACACATAGCAGCGTTGAATCAAGGTCAGTATTGGGTTAATTCACATTATGAACTATGGACAACTTAACTAAAACCTGATAAGAAGACCACGAGTCTTTGTTGCCTTTCGTGTAAACATAATTTCTTGTGTGTAACGTCATTTTATTCAAGTTTGCACTTCTGTAAAACATCTAATTCCCATTTAAATTGTCGCTTGGCTCACTGTTAGCTAGCTACATCATTAGCTACATCTATTAGCTTAAGTTGCTTTAAAACCCAGTGGCTGACATTGAAGTGTGTTTTGGGAATAGCTCATCCTGACAGCGGCCTGTTGTGTTGCAGATCATGGTCTTGCCCGTCTGGTGGAGGCATACAGAGCACATGGACACAAGGCTGCTAAAATTAACCCCTTACTGCCCCAGAAGCCTGTTGTTGACAGCGTCCCGGAGATATACATGCTGAGTGGCACCATCACAGGACTACTCAACACCTCAGGTACATGACAGCTACATACACCGATCAGCCATAACATTAACATAATGACCACTGACAGGTGAAGTGAAATGATAATCTTGTTACGATGGCACCTGGCAGTGGGTGGGATATATTAGGTAGTGAGGATGTGTTGGAAGCAGAAAAAATGGGCAAACGTAAGGATGTGAGCGACTTTGACAAGAGCCAAATTGGTGATGGCTAGACGACTGGGTCAGAGCATCTCCAAAACTGCAGCTCTTGTGGGATGTTCCCAGTCTGCAGTGGTCAGGACCTACCACAAGTGGTCCAAGGAAGGAAAACCGGTGAACCAGCGACAGGGTCATGGGCGGCCAAGGCTCAATGATGAGGCACGTGGGAAGCGAAGGCTGGCCCGTGATGTCTGATCCAGTAGAAGAGATACTGTTGCTCAAATTGCTGAAAAAGTTAATTCTGGTTCTGATGGAAAGGTGTCAGAACACACAGTGCATCGCAGTTTGTTGCATATGGGGCTGCATAGGTCAGGGTGCCCATGTTGTCCTAATGTTAGCTGATCGGTGTACATCCACAATGGAGACCTACAGAAAGCATGAGGACGTCGTGAAAATGACTGTCTCCTCCTTCTAACCATGTTTTATTATTTGTAAACATGCATTATGAAATATATCATTTTTATTCACATTTTCTCATGCACTGCGGGATATACGTTGATAATTCACTGAGACTGTGTTTAGTTCCTTAAATCAAGTGAAAGTAGCAACACAACGATGTGAAAATGTGCATTAAAACTTTATTTTTTCATCCAAAAGTTTATTTGACAAAGTTTAGTTTTTTTGATTACCTGTGTCATGTATTTAATATTTAGATTATATACATTATTTTTTTATTTAACTGCAGTGCAGAAACAAAATGTAGATTGGAGAGACAGACCATAGGTGTTGTTCAGTAATTGTTTACTGAAGTAGAAAAATTTAGTGTATCATTTGTTATTATTAAGCTATTATATTTCATCAGATGGAGGAGAAAAAAAGAAAATCACCCAAACATATCAATCCCCAAAAAATTGGCATTATATAGCGGCCATCGGCTGTCCTGATTCTCCAATAAATCGGCATCGGCCTTAAAAAAAAAAAAAAAAAAAAAAAAACTATATCGGTCGATCTCTAGTGAAAATACTCCCATACAAGTAAGATGCATGTATTCAAAATCTTACAGACACGTATGTAAATATTATCAGTGAAATATAGTAGTCTAGATGTCTCAAAAGCTTTGCTCTTTATATTATATTTTCATTTAATATTATTATTGTTATTGTAATTGCAAATAAAACAGAAAACAAGGGTAAATTTGGACACATAAAGGTCAAAATGACAGCAGGCTTTATGGGGGTAGAAGTGACCTTACCTACCAAAACATATGATAGAGACTGACAGGGCCCTGATGACTTCTATCACAAGAGGGGCTTGTCCATCCATCCATCGTCAACCGCTTATCCCGTTAGGGGTCGCGGGGAGGCTGGAGCCGATCCCAGCTGGCATTGGGCGAAGGCAGGGTACACCCTGGACAGGTCGCCAGTCCATCGCAGGGCACATAGAAACAGACAACATATAGACAGACAACCATTCACGCGCACAGCCACACCTACGGGCAATTTAGAGTAATCAATTAACCTAAACAGCATGTCTTTGGATGGTGGGAGGAAGCCGGAGTACCCGGAGAAAACCCACGCTTACACGGGGAGAACATGCAAACTCCACACAGAAGAGCCGCAAGCTGGAATCGAACCTGCGACCCTCTTGCTGTGAGGCGACAGCGCTAACCACTACACCACCGTGCAGCCCAGAGGGGCTTGTGTCAGGAAAAATTTTCACCAGCTTACACATCAACCAATGCAACCTTTGGACCACTTCACACCTTGTCCAGCGCTTATGGGGGAGTGATGAGTTTTATAGAGAATAGCATCCCAAGTCAGTTAACTCTACTCATATGACTGGTTAGATCATAATACACTCCTGATCAAAATCTTAAGACCAGTTAAAAAATTGCAAGAATTTACGTTTTGCACTGTTGTATCTTAAGAAGGTTCTAAGTAGAGTTTCAAAATGCAAAAAGAAGAAATGAGAGCAAGAGACTAATTTGGGCTTTTAAAGGATGTGGTGTTAAACTTTTGATCAGCTGATGAACAGCCTATTTCAGTTAAATTGTTCTTTTCAATAAATTGCCTGCTCAAAACATTTGGTCTCTTGTTCCCATTTCTTCTTTTTGTATTTTGAAACTCTACTTAGAACCTTCTTAAGATACAACAGTGCAAAATGCAAATTCTTGCAATTTTTTAACTGGTCTTAAGATTTTGATCAGGAGTGTATCAGTGTCAGAGGCCCATGTAATCATGGCATCCTTGATATTTGGATCACATTTGAAAAGGGAATAGTGCTTATCAACAAATTTACAGACTCGCGGGCATATACGTATATTAATCAGATCTTCAAAAGAAGTAAATATGCCATCCACAAACAGACTGCGAATCCTGATAATGCTAGTAATAATTCCTGATTGTGCCACAGTTCATAGATGTTATCAAGTATGGAGGGAGGGAATAGAGGGTTGAATGAAGATGGTGCATCAGCTGATTCTGTATTTTTGTTCTTTTAAATCAAAGCTTATAACTTTCCTGGTTGCTGCTGCCTTTTATTAAACCAAATAATATACTGCACTATAATGTCTACTCTTGTGTTTAATACTCTAGTTTAGCCTCTATTCTACGTTTTATTTTTAGCTAGTTTTTATTTTCTAATCTTTAATGGTTTTATGTTTTTATGACTGTTTTAATCATGTCTTAATATTCTTTTTCACGTTGTCGCAATGTTCTTAATTGTCTGTGTAAAGCACTTTGAATTGCCCTGTTGCTATACACATAAAGCTGTTGTGCCTTACACCTGTCAAATAAATGTAGTGGAGTAAAACGTACATTATTCCTTTTTAAGTGTTATGGATCAGAAATGGCATCAAATTAAAGCAGTCAAGTACTGTACAAGTGTTGAAATTGCACTTAACTACAATACTTGAGTAAATTTACTTAGTTAGTTTGTTACCAAGTGAAAATGTTTCTCTGAAAGAACAAATTTACAGAAATGTAGAAAACCAACCTGGTAAACTTTGTAAAACAATTTATTTGTTGATATTATTTTCTATTGCAAACAATGCCAATTATCTGAGTATTTGGCTTAGTATGAGTGTTATTCAAGTCATTGACTTTATTTAGTCATATATTTTATTGTGTTATTAATATAAATATGCATTATTGTGAAAAGTCGGCTAGTTAATTGCACTCACCATTAATCTGCAGGTATAACATAGTTCATGAGATTAGAATCAAAGACCAAACACCAAAATGAAGTTCTCCACTGTTCACTCGTCACTCCTCCCTCCTTTCATGCTGAGTCATAACCTCACTTGTCGGATTAAATATGCCTCTGCAGGTCTTCGACATTTTGGCAAAGTGGAGGCTTCAGTTGAAGAGGTACAGACCTACCTGGAAGAAGCCTACTGTGGCCACCTGTCAGTGGAGACCAGCCAGCTGAGCAGCCTGGAGGAGAAGGAGTGGTTCGCCGACCGCTTTGAGGAGCTCAAGAAGAAGAGTTTCTCCACCGAGGAGAGGAGGCAGCTGGCCAAGATCATGCTGGAGTCTCAGGTAGATCCAAGAACAAAATGTACTGTATTATTTGCTACATCTTGTTGATGACGTGGGTGTAATAGTAGTAGATAGAGAGGTTACAGAGAATGAAGTGTGTAATCGCCTATATATATTTCAATGGCTTTTTTGGTGATAGGTGGGTATACTGTAAACTGGTTATACCCCGTATACCTGTGTTTACCCTCCATTACACCAGTGTTTATCAAGTTTTGTACGGTAATGTCTACGGCTGTCCTCGACCAACGAAAATCTTTGTTGATTAACACTCGTGATTTTGTTGACTAATTGATTAGTTCATTTAGTCGACAGATCGGTAAAAATGAGTTCTCCATAAAAAAATCACAAAATCTTGTGCTTAGCAGAGATGTGCTCATAAGTTTCTTTGAAATAAATCATTCAGCATGAAAAAAGCATAAAAACAACTAATTGACTAGAGAAATCTTAATCCACTTAGACCAAAATATTGACCAAAATTATTTGACTAATCAACTAAAGCCATAAAAAGCTACAGTGCCAAAAAAAATGACATTATTGCCTGTGCACCATCTCTGTGGAGGATTAACAAAATTTAAGAGGGGGCAGCCATAATTATATCAGATTTTTAACCTATCCGAATCTTTGTTTTTCTCTCACTATCTGTAGGAATTTGACCACTTTCTGGCCACCAAGTTTGCTACTGTGAAACGTTATGGAGGAGAAGGAGCAGAGAGCATGATGGGCTTCTTCTACGAGCTTTTCCACCAGTCAGCCCACAGCGGAGTCACCGACATTGTCATCGGCATGCCACACAGAGGCCGACTCAACCTCCTGACGGGCCTGCTGAAATTCCCTCCAGAGGTTAATCAGATAGCCCCATTTAATGAGACATGCATACTTTTAAATTATCCATGACCTGCCAAGATTAGATTGTTTATTTTGCACGACTGTAATCAGCAGCATAAGTAAACAGGAAGTCACAGCCAGCTGCCAGAGGGTAGACAAGAGTAACATCAAACAACACAAATGTTTCTCTCCAGCTCATGTTCCGTAAGATGCGTGGCCTCAGCGAGTTCCCCGAGACTTCGCCCGCTATCGGCGACGTCCTCTCCCATCTCACATCCTCAGTGGAGTTGGATTTCGGTGCTCCACACCCCCTTCACGTGACCATGTTGCCCAACCCGTCTCACCTGGAGGCCATCAACCCCGTAGCACAGGGCAAAACCAGAGCCAGGCAGCAGCTCAGGCAGGAAGGAGACTATTCACCTGAAGACAACTCCCAGCCGGGGGACCAAGTCATCTGTCTGCAGGTACACAACAATTAATACACACATCATGCAGCCAAGAAGTTCAACTTTACTAGAAAAGGAAGAGCAACTTAATACTTATTGTCTTTATTTGATACTGATTGTGGAGAGACTGACAGGAAACATCTGTTGAGACAGGAAGTCAGAATCCAATGAGGGGAGGATGTGGTTATATTATACATAATACTGTAGCCTGAAATTAAAGGGACAGGTTGGTTGTTCTGAAGTGGGGTTGTATGAGGTACTTATCCATAGTCAGTGTATTACCTACAGTAGATGACAGTCTGCATGACACCAGTTTGGGGAAACAGGCAAGAGTACTGACACAGGATCAAAGAAATACAGTGCAGTGGATGGAGCTGCCAGCAAAACATTTTTTAACCACCTAAAAGAAAGGTTCACCTCAAGAAATGAATGTCAGTTTAAGTAGACACTATTTAGAGTATATTCACCTCTGTACCTTGCCGTCAGTCGGCCCTTTCTCATGGGGAACTGAAGCCATAATCTATGGGCCTGTCCAGACGTGGTGTTTAACGTGAGTCCTGAGTGACTGGATCACAAGTGGACTGCTGTAAGTACAGGTGTGAACTCACTCAAGACGTACTGAGATCCGATCACTCAGACCACATTCAGAGGTGGTCTGGGCCACATGTGGCCACATTCTTTCAGCAGTGTGCACACAAATGTGTCCTGGGCCACATTAAGGACTGCCTACTCTACTGATGTCCCGCTGGGATCCATGGGATCACTGCGCTCCTCAGGTGAATAGACAGGCAGACGTGAGGGCTTATACAGAAGTCATTATCAAACCGTCCTGCTGTGTTACCAAAACTTCACATGAATCTCTGCTCTCGTCTCACAGATCCATGGTGATGGCTCTTTCACTGGTCAAGGGATTGTTCCAGAAACTTTGACCCTTTCCAACCTCCCTCACTACAGAGTCGGTGGGAGCATCCACCTCATTGTGAACAACCAAGTGGGTTACACCACTCCATCCGAGAGAGGGAGATCGTCTTTGTACTGTAGTGATGTCGGTCAGTGAAACATCAAAATAATTACTGATACCTTTGTCAATTTGTACTTTCAAATTGAATCCTATTTGATACTATTTGAATTGCCAAAGTGTGGTAAGAGATTTAGTTTCAAAATATTACTGGATGCATGTCATGTATCCTGATATATTGTAAAAGTAATGCTCACATTTGTACCACAGGTAAGATGGTAAACTGTGCTGTGATCCACGTAAACGGCGACGATGCGGAGGAGGTGCTGCGGGCCACTCGGCTGGCTGTGGAGTACCAGCGGCTTTTCAGGAAAGACGTCATCCTGGACCTCATCTGCTACCGTCAGTGGGGCCACAACGAGCTGGATGAGCCTTTCTTCACCAACCCGGCTATGTACAAGATCATCCGGTCAGTTAAATGTACCTTGTTGTTTACTTTGTATCACACACAAAACATATTCACCATCACAGTAAATGTTAGTGTAGCACATACAGCATATTTCTGAGGGTTCATAACCTTCTGATTCCGGTCAATATTACTGGAATCAGAATGGAGTGGATAGTACCACTGGAAGTTGCATGTCAACACAGCATATTGTTTTGTGTGTCTTGAAATTCCATTTTCAGTTTATTTAGAAAACTCAGTACCTCCTGAAGAACCTTTTTTTTGTCAGATTAATAAAGCTTTCATTCCCCCACAGACAAATAGTGAATTGTATATTGTGTTCTTGAAAAAATACACATGAATAAAATGGACATTCTCACATTTTACATCCTCACAGATCCCGTAAGAGCGTCCCTGACTCCTACTCAGACCAGCTGATCTCTGAGGGTCTCATGACCGATGCTGAGCGCAACGAGATCAAGTCCAAACATTACGCCATGCTCAACGAAAAGCTGTCCAACATGACCCTGTACAGCCCTCCACCCACCAACCTGCAGGGCCGCTGGGGGGATCTCGTCGAACCTCAGGCCAGAGTGACTACCTGGGACACAGGCGTCCCTGTTCCACTGCTGCAGTTTGTAGGAGCTAAATCCGTGGACATCCCTGAGCAAATCCAGCTCCACAGTCACCTCAGAAAGACCCACGTACAGGTACACCCATCGTCTCTGCCATTTTTGTTTGATTGTCTTTCGTTGACTTGGCAGCAGCTAAATGATGTTTTTTTCTTTGTGAACTCAGGCTCGGCTGACCAAGCTGGAGGAAGGGACCAAACTGGACTGGTCCACGGCAGAGGCCTTGGCTTTCGGCTCTCTCCTCTCCCAAGGTCAGTGTTCAGCAGAAAATACACCAGATCATATATACAGGGTTCCTACACAGTACGGAGTAGTATGGAAATAGATTTTAGTCATCTCCATGTCTGGATAAGTATGGGGAAAACCGATTTATAGAAAAATATTTTTGTTTCCAGACTATTGCCCCTGTTCTGTTTTCTAAAAGAATAAATAAATTAATTTCTAAAAAATAAATTGATCATACAAGCAGAGTGTTTTTTCAGGGTGTTTGGAGCAGGCAGCCAGCACCACCAGCGTTCCATGGTGAATTTTACATGAACATCCCTTTTGTTACTGCAGGGAGTATAGGCTACATCGTCAGAATGTAACAAACATGTAAACAGTTGGATTTTAAAACTAGTTATTGACATAATAAACATCTAGCTATGTGTACTCACATGTCAAATATGGTCTGAAAAATCTAATGAGAAGTCTGGAAATTTGTGTCTGGAAAAGTTTGTAATTTTGAATTGGAAAATGTGAAGAAACCCTAAATATAAAGTTGTTCATACTACGTTTGACACTCAATGGCGACTCTCTGACATTGTAGCTAGCCAGGCCAGCCATTTTATTGCTTTTTGTTGCTCATATTGTGAACAGAGCATAAGCATCATCTCATTGTTTTGCTGTCAAGAAATGGATTTGTGGATTACAAATTATTGTTGTTGCAGGCTTTAATATTCGAATCAGCGGACAGGATGTTGGAAGAGGCACGTTCAGTCAGCGACATGCTATGGTGGTGTGTCAAGACACTAATGACATGTACATCCCTCTGAACCACATCAGCCCTCAGCAGACCGGTTTCCTGGAGGTAAAATCCTTAGAAACCATATGAAATATCATATGTCACAATTTCCTCCTTTGTGTTTGGTATTGTGATGTCTTTGTGTTTGTGTTCAGGTGTGTAACAGCCCACTGTCTGAGGAGGCAGTGCTTGGGTTTGAATACGGTATGAGCATCGCACAACCAAAGCTGCTTCCCATCTGGGAGGCTCAGTTTGGAGATTTCTTCAACGGAGCACAGATCATCTTTGATACCTTCCTCACCGGAGGTAAACTTCTGGTGCTATTAACAGATTCATAATTACTCTCATTATCATTATGCAAAATCTTCACTCATCAGATGTGAAACTGCTGTGTCGCCAGGTGAGGCCAAGTGGCTGCTCCAGAGTGGGATGGTGATCCTGCTGCCTCACGGCTACGATGGAGCCGGACCTGAACACTCATCCTGCCGTATGGAGCGCTTCCTGCAGGTCTGTGATGTAATCCATGTTAAACCAAGTTACCAGTTTCTGATTCTGTGTACATAATGTTCATGACGACATCCCTGTTGTAATTAGAGCTTGGAAAAGATATGCCAGCCCTTAAGATTACATTACTGCCTGAAAACCAAACTGCCTCAGGTCAGCCATTCAAGTTCATTAAGTCTGAGTTTAGTGGATATACTGTAGTGTGTGTTTGTCAACACACAGTAGTTCTTATTCTTCACACAGCCAACACTGCCACCATTATTAAAAAAAATACCCAGCCTATCTCTCCCAGTTTGCTGATTTTCATTAACAGACCAACAAACGTTAAGGAACATTTTTAGTTTTCAAAGCACCGCTCTCTCTCTGTTGTTATTTGTTAACTGGTTGACAGAGTTAAGTTTGGATGTTTTTTTAACTGAATGCTTGTGGCTTTCTATTTGGTTACATGCTGTTTTACACATTGCCTGAATTGTAAATGATTGCTAACATGTCCTTTTTTTCTCTTAGATGTGTGACAGTAAAGAGGAGGGTGTGGACGGCGACATTGTGAACATGGCTGTGGTCAACCCCACCACGTCGGCTCAGTACTTCCACCTGCTGAGGAGGCAGATGATCCGTAACTTCCGCAAACCTCTCATTGTGGTTGGACCCAAGATGTTGCTCAGATTTTCTGTAAGCATTAACATATAACACTCCCAATCCATGTCCTCCTTTTCACAGATATTCCCATGCAGGTGGCTGAATGATGTGTGTTGTTTTCACAGGGGGCAGCGTCCAGTCTGGCCGAACTGGCACCAGGAACATCTTTCATACCAGTGTTGGGTGATACGTCAGTCTCACCAGAAAGGTACAGAATATTTAATGATTAGGATTTATTCTGTCGTGTCCTCAATGTGGTGAAACGTATTTAAAGGAATAATTCAAATTGTAGGGCTTCAGATGTCATCTTTTTTTTTTTTTTTTTATTATTTGTTTTGAATTGTCCCTCAATAAAACCTGGCCCAATGTGGAAAAAGCATAACCTGTACATTAAGCCCATGTCTTTGTTATTCCTTGCAGTGTCCAGAAAGTGGTGCTGTGCTCCGGGAAGCATTACTACGCCCTGCTGAAACAGAGGGAGATGTCAGCAGCCAACCAGAACACAGCACTCGTCCGTGTTGAGGAGTTGTGTCCATTCCCACTGGGTGCTCTGCAGCAGGAGCTCAAAAAATACCCCAATGCCAAAGGTATGTGTGGGACCTCCACCTTAACCGCTGGTAGCTATGCTGACTGTATAAGTACCATGACAATAAGAATTTGTTTGATATCAGTGCAGTTATTTAAGAAAAGTTAATATCTGTGTGTTTTGTTTGGATTTTTGCATGCACTGTTGTATTACAAGCAAACCAGGGCTCACTTTATGAACAAATTAACACTTTCAACATTGCTGCTGTGAACATTTCAAAATAACTGTGTCCTCACTATACATCACCATTACTGGCCATCATATATATCACTTAAAAACCAAAGAACAAGCACAGTAGAGGACAAAGTAGCAGCCACTGCATCAGTAATCCCCAAGCATTTTCCTTAATCCTCTGTCCTTATCATTGAGTAAACTGACGCCGACTATTTTATGGATATTTCATGGTATATGTAATGCATAACAATAATAGTACAGAACAACAAACTGTACAATTAGCCTAAATTGTGAATGCAGTAACAGCAGGACATTACACATTAAACAAGCAATTTGGATGAATATTTAGCAGATTATTTCCTGTGAGTATTTCATCAGAGATGAGTTTTTCTGTTATTTATAGGAACGTCTTATACAGTTATTTGTTTCCATCCAGCTGGATGGAGCCGATCCCAGCTAGCATTGGGCGAAGGCGGGGTACATCCATCACAGGGCACATAGAGACACAAACAACCATTCACATGGCCAATTTTGATCATCAATTAACCTGCATTGGGAGGAAGCTTGAGAACCTGGAGAAAACCCAGGCTAACACGGGGGGAACATGTAAACTCCACACAGAAGGGTCCCAAGCCGAATTCGAACCTGTGACCTTCTTGCTGTGAGGTGACAGCGATAACCACTGCACCGCATTGAACTTCTTTTTTGACTGCATCTTGTTTTAACTGTATACTTTTCTAATGCAGGATGAGGCTGTTTAGCAGAGAATGAAGGTTCTGTGAATATAGTTTGTGTTCAGGTCTTCAGCGTGTCCTGATTTAAATAATAATCAAATCTTTAAAAACAACAATTTCATTTGGTTTTCTCCACAGAAATGAATGAAATGCTGAGATATGGGCCAACTGTATAGTTTTAAAAAAGGTTGTTTTTCACTCCTTAAAATCAACAAGGTCTTGTGACCCCTTGTGTGGGTCGTGACCCCCAGTTAGGAACCAATGCACAAAATAGCCCCATATATGTTAGGGCTGCAATTGATGAATATATCATAAATTATTTACAATATCAATTAATCTGTTTTTCAGTACAGTTATATCAGTTCAGTACAGTTTTTGCCTGAAAAATGTTAACGGCCAAAGGGACGTTTTTAAGAAGCTTTAAAATTACTGATAGCATCAATAATAAATCCACTATGTGTTTGTTTTTCATGTAGACAGTCAGAGGTGTATATGCAGCCTGAAGGTAATTGTCCCCACTAGGGGTCACCAAAGCTTCACAGGGGGTCACAAGGCCTTCTAGATTTTAGGGGTGTAAGACAACTTCAACTACTAAACTAAAAATATATAGAGTTGACCCATATCCCAGCATTTCATTCATTCATCTGAAGAAAGCCAGATTTAATTACTAATGTTAAAGTCTGGATTATTATTTCAGATATAAACAGCATCAGGGCCTGAGCACAACCTTATTCACAGTCTTCCCTCTCCGTCCTGCATTAGAAAAGTATGCAGTTAAAACAGCCAAAGAGCTGACACAACAATGGACTAATTGAATTTGTCAAAATAGAAGCCTATTTAGTATTGGTTTAGTAAATGGTTTTTGGTTTCAATCTTCAGTGAAAGTGATTCAAAATGACCCTTTGACCTTTTATTCACAACAGAAAGTAATTTCAGTTTTATCATTGATTACTTTGGAGGATTTTTTTTTTTTTTCACTTTTGGGACCAGAGTACCTCAATGATGCATTACAGCAATCTGATATTTGAGTGTCGGACTGAAAAACGATTACAAAAGCAGCTCCTCCAGTGAGTCACAGGAAGTTGAATGCCATTCAGCAGCGTGCAGCAACTTCAATAGAAGTCTGACAGTCTTTTGTTACAGAGTCCTCAGAAAAACATTAGACAGCTCACAATGAAACCATAAATGCATCTGTCAAACAAAAATCTAAAGCATGAGCTTCACCAGACCAGTCTTCACTGTAGGGCTATTGTGTTAAGTATTTCTGTTATTTTGTCCACCCTCTGTAGCTGAATGAGTGATTGTGATTGCTTCATTTTGTTATGCAAGACTTTTCGAGCACGAGGAACTGAAGGCTAGCAGTGTCAACATCCTTCTCTTTACACATACATTTTTGTATTTTGGGTTGTTAGCTGTATTTACTGGAGATGATTTTTGCTCTTCAAATGAACTGCAGCACGATAATAGCTCATCAGTCTTGGAGCTGGAGTATTTTATTGTTTGTAACATACATACATAAAATTTGACCTCTGCGTTAAACCCACCCTAAGCATTTCAGGAGCAGTGGGCTGCTGCAAAGCGTCCGGGAAGCAACTTGGGGGTTGGGTGTCTCACTCAAGGTCACGATTTGATTAGACGACCCGCTCTACCTACTGAACCACAGCTGCCCCCTTATTATTATCAAACTTATTGGTGATTATTTTTCTGTAAAACATCAAATCAATTAATCAGCTAGTTCCAAGGTGTTTTAGTTTATTTACTGAGTTATTATTACTAGGGCTGTCATTCTATCAAAATATTTAATCGCCATGATTGTACATAGTTAATCATGATTAGTCACAAACTAATCACACATTTTTTATCTGTTCAAAATGTAACATAAAGGAAGACTTGTCAAGTATTTAATAGTCTTATCAAACATGGGAGTGGACAAATATGCTGCTTTATGCAAATGTATGTATATATTGTTGGAAATCAATTAACACAAAACAATGACAAATATTGTCCTGAAATCCTCACAGGTACTGCATATAACATAACAAAACAAAACAACAACAAACAAAATATGCTCAATTTATAACATGGCAAACTGAAGCCCAACAAGCAACAACAGCTGTCAGTGTATCAGTGTGCTGACTTGACTATGACTTGCCCCAAACTGCATGTGATTATCATAAAGTGGGCATGTCTGTAATCGTGTAATGTCTGTACTCGTGGGTACCCAGAGGACCCATTTTCATAGCTAGTATGACAGGGTTGGCACCAGTGGATTCTTTAGGTTTTCTATTTACATATGATGTCAGTATCTTGACTCTAGCTTTAAACCTGAGTCCCCTACAACCTAAAAATCACAAGTTGCATTAAAGAAATTAGTGGCGTTAAAAATGAAAATAATTTGTGTTAACGTGTTATTTTCATGGTAACTTTAACAGCCCTAAATATTGCAAATGTCACTGTGATTCTGAGGTTTTCTTCTTCTGGAGCAAAATCTTTAAGTTCAGGTTTCACTTCGGCTCTCTGTTTCATTGTTCTCAAAATTCTTCATACTACATGAACAAGTCACATGTCACGTCCTCTTACTTTCAGTGTAATTCTTTTTTTTTTTTTTAAACTTCCTCTACAGAGTTTATTTGGAGTCAGGAGGAGCCACAGAACATGGGTCCCTGGTCTTTTGTAGCTCCCAGGTTTGAGAAGCAGCTGGCCTGTAAGGTGAGCAGTGATTCAAATAATATCATCTACAATATGGAACCAAATATATGGTTATTGCATATACTAGACCGTCTGTTGTATCTGTCTCAGCTCCGGTTAGTGAGCCGACCTGCTCTGCCCGCCCCTGCTGTGGGTATCGGGACCCTCCATCACCAGCAGCAAGAGGCCATCCTCACCGCTACCTTCTCCTAAGACTCAACAAGACTGGGAACCAGAATAACCAGTACACAGTCATCACCACTACACTACATACTGATATCTGCTGTGGTCCTTAAACATTGTCGCTAAATGGGCACAGCAGATACACAGGACTTTTTTAGATGATGTGAGGTTTAAAAAATAAATTGCTTAATATATAGAACAAACTAAAGGAAGTGTCAAAGACAATAGTGTTTGATATTTTTAACTCTCATAGTGAAACACAGGTTTTTAACTATTATGTTTATGGTTTGAAGGAAATGCCTGAATACCTTGTTTCTAAAGTTTTTACCTATTTCTCATATTTACTATGCCTGTATGTGTTCAATGACAATGCACTATGGTTAGAAAAAAAAAACTACTGCCAATGTGGTTCAGATCTAAAAGGTGGCCTTAAAGACCATGTTTACAATGTGTCTGTTAGCTGACCATCGTTGTTGTAGCACTAGGATTGTATCTTACCTGTGTCAAATCGGTACAAGCTCCACGTTTCAGGGATCAAAACTGTTTGGAGTCGCTTTTAAATGTAGAAACTATGGCTGCGAATAGTCCAAAAATGACATCCTAATGTCTTTTCCTTTTCCTTGTTTCAAATTATTGATTTCTTAAGTAAGTAGCCGTGTAATAAGTGTGATAATATACAGCTAGCGGGTCATTGTTGTGAAATAAACCCCGTCAGGGAGACCCCTCTGCTTCACCCTGTCAGGGTTTATTTCACAACAATGACCAATTCACTGTACATTATCCCTTACATAGCATGTAGTTGTTTGATGCTATGTTAATGCTCTAAATATCAGATGGAGCACCTTTAAACAACTTTATTCATAACACATAGAAAATGAGTACACTGACAGACTCAATGCTGTACAATTCAATTAAGGATTTCTGTCCCAAACAGAATCACACCTCCTAAGATGGATGTTTTCATTTTATCCATGGCATAGCCTACAATTAAACAGCAACGGTGGATGTTGCTGACAGCTGAATGGTGTGTCACTTTAAATGTTGCTGCAACGGAATTGTGGGATTATCGTCTTTCGTAAAGGATTGGTCTAGTGTCCCCTAAGCTAAAGGAGATAAGGAAGGAAGCACTGAAGCATTTTTTCCTTAGCATTTACACATTCTACTAGGTCTTATTATGGCTGCCACTTAAATACTTTACGGGTCATTTCACTCAGCAAAAAAGACCATTGGACCGCAGCCTATATATTTGTGGGAAGTTTTTAAAAATCTTCAGTAGGAACCAAAGTCATCGGAGCCGAGAGCCACAGACAGGAAGTCAGAAAATATTGAGAGACTAACACAACAGCCATCATAGCCCTGGTTGTCCATGGTTTGAGGTTATGGTAGAAGCAGTTATCTGTGTCGGGATTGTTCTCAACGGTTGTTAACGTCTCTGACTCAGCCATGAGCTGAATTTCAGGATGTTCAAGTTTGATGTCAGTAGCGTTCAGCACAAAGCTCAGGGTGTCGTTCAGCGTCCCCTTGCTCTGGTACTCCTTCCCTCTCTTCGTCCTGTTTGTCTTGACTCCTGCATCAGTGGTTCACTGATCCATCCTTTTGTCTGGTTGACTCCTCCATGTTACTGCTCGCCTCCTGAATTCAGTCTGCACAAGCTGTCCATTGTTATACTGTGAACATCAGTATAAGTTGTTGGAAAATGTCCTTGAAATATATATGTAAGAACAGGAGTACTGGAACTGGATTTCTGAAAATGAGTTGTCACCACTTTGAAGATTTGTTGAAGTGTTGAGATATATGTATTTGGACATATTATGGTACAAAATTGGGCTAAGAAGTACTTGGTCATTATCATGATTGGTTCAAACTAAGACTTGAATTACAAAATAAAGTCATTAAAGGGCTAATGTAAATAAACCAAGTTAGATGGATTTCAGATGGAAATATTTTCAAATATATATATTTTCATGTTTATGCATCATGTTTCTTTTCTCCTCATTTCATACTTTTATAAGAGCCTGTTAAGTTTGAGTTATTCCATCCATTGTCAACCGCTTATCCCGTTAGGGGTCGCGGGGGGCTGGAGCCGATCCCAGCTGGCATTGGGCGAAGGCGGGGTTCACCCTGGACAGGTCACCAGTCAATCGCAGGGCACATAGAGACAGACAACATATACACAGACAACCATTCACGCTCACATTCACACCTACGGGCAATTTAGACTCATCAGTTAACCTAAACTCTATGTCTGGACTGTGGGAGGAAGCCGGAGTACCTGGAGAAAACCCACAGTACGACCCTCTTGCTGTGAGGCGAGAGTGCTAACCACTGCACCACCATGCAGCCCAGTTTGAGTTATTGTAAAATGAAAATACTGTCTTTCAAGTAATTATTTATAGATTTAATTTGTTTAATGATCAACTAGAGGCCATAATGCCCCTCTGCATGAGCTCCACTGTTAAAGATAATCTACAACTGTGATGGGACTCAGTCAGTTGTATAATCAGTGGCTGCTGGGAAAAGACAAATTCAAACTGACTTTATGTAAAATAAACAAAAACAAACACTTGCTATTGAAGTTTTGCTCATTTTGACCCCTGATATGGACTTAGAGTCAGAATCAGGGACACCTAGGGCTGGACAATATGATGATAAATATCGTCAAAACTATATTAAAATCTCTACTGTTAATATTTTATCTATGTCGTCCTTACAGTGATTCAGGCTAGGCCCATATTTATTTCTCTATAAATTCCCTTAAAACTTTTATTCATTTTGCACTCAAGTTCTTAAAACGATGAAATGCTCAGTACTTTTCATTTGTCAAGTATTTAATTCACATGGGAGTATACATAAACAGGCCTCACCATGTGGTTATTTCATATTGAATATTTATTCACTGAACTCAGAAAACATGCTATATCATGATTTGTATTATGATTAAGATGTAAAATGACCCACTGTATGTCTTGATAGAAGATTTTAGCCATATTACCCAGCCATGACACCAAATAAATTTAGTAACTCGTCCATTTACAGCTTGAATACAAAACGCACATCATTCTGTATATTGTTAAATCAACTAATGTTACGTAATCAATGATTTAACTTTGCACTCCTGTAAAATTGTCTGACTCGTAGCTGACAGTTAAGATTCATAATTGAAGCAGCAGAAGAAGAGGTACTGTCTTTTTATTCCACTCATCCTTCTTTCTGGGCCTGAGACCTGCTGTGCGTTTCCAGTACCCACACTATCATACTACTTAGTATGCCAGAAAGTGATTTATTGTGTTCTAATACATAGTATGTCAGATGCAGTATGCCAAAAATACCAGGATGTCCTACGGCCTCCAGTCACATTTTGCAGTATGCAAGCCAGCATGCTTTTCTGGCTATTCTCACTCACCAACAGCAAATATATGAGCCAGAGGGTCAAAGGTCAAGGCACAATAGGAGATGAACTACGCCTCGCTTGGCAAGTCGACGACGCAGCAGGGGGCGGAGACAAAAAGCTGTGGTCAAGTCAGACAGTTTCCAGCCACCTTCAGAAAATTTACAGGAAGTCATAGGAAAAATTACATCCTGTTAGATCCGATCTGTAGGCTACTTGTAGTTTACAGATCATTTCGGGATTTATTTAAATTTGCTTGTAAATAATATATTTGGAAATGTGTGTGTATTTGTCACTAGATTCTATGTTTTTAAATTTTTGTCTGCCTTGTGAAAGCACTCTGATGAGCAGTCATTTTGATAAGTGCCATATAAATAACCTTCATTATTATTATTATTATTATTATCAACTACACAAGACGTCTTTGATTAAACCTTCATTGCACAACATGAGACTAATAGCGTACAATCTAGTGTTAAATATTAGAAATAAACAAAGTTTTTAGAGTTGTAGAGTTTCTACAACACCTGGTGTTTGTTGTCAAAACTAACAGCCAATCAACTCTTTGATCAGGTGACAACCAGCTATTTCCCATCATGCTCTGGGTCTTGCAGTAAGTGGAGAGCAACTGTGGTGCCCGGCTCAAAAAATTGCATCTGCGTTGTTTCCATCTTGTGACGTCATCGTTGCTCTCATGTGCATGATGTCAGAGCAAGTCGGGATCAAGTCAGACACAAATCAAAACTGGCGTGTATTGTGCGCCAATTGCTGGTAACTGATTTTGTGCAGGCCCTGCTCGTCTCAAACCAGTCTATTGTTACGATGAAGTAGTATGTCCCAGTTGTTTGCACACTGCATGCAACCACACATACTTTGTAAGGGCAGCTGGAAGCCCAAGTGCACATTTTTTTAAATTTTCATTTTCAAAAGTTATATAGTTACAGAGCATATGACAAAAATACAATAAAATAAGATAAAAATATGAACTAAAATAGGCATAATAATCAACGAAACAGATGAGAAAAATACACTTATACACATTTTATTCTGGTTTTGAAGCAGTTTGACATGTACAAGGTTACAGACATGGAGGGAAGTTTAAGGGGGCCAAGTCACCTGCTGTGCATGGGCCCCCGTTATCATCTCCTAGCAGCGCCCCTGCCGTCACATATCAACTCCTATTACAATAAAAGCATCGATTTGTGCAACAGCCAGACACCAGCAGGAGGTGTAAACGTGTTTTTAGCAGAAACACTGACTGATCAGTCCATCAGAGTTTGCACCGGGCCGGTGATTTGGCGCAATGCGAACACTTGTCTGGTTGACTGTGAGGCTGTGAGAGAGACAGGAGGGAGCCTCCTCCTCCTCCTCCTCCGCCTCCTCCTCCTATCGCTATAACAACCACAGGGCGGGCGGGCGGTGCGACTCGATGGCTCACAGCAGCTCGGAGTGTCATCCTCTTGCAAGCAGCCCGACCTCAGCTCACCGCACCGCCGCTTTGACACTGACTGAATCCCGCCAGAGGAAGGAGGAGGAGGCGGAGGGGAGAGCCTGGCAGTGTTTCCCCGTCACAGTGATCTGAACAGCGGGGAAGCTCAGACTCGGGATCCGCTACGTCAAACAGATTAGTCAGATAACCTCTCGGGGTAGGACATACCTCCCCTCCTCTCCTCTCCTCTCCTTAGACTCGCCTGCATGGGCTGAGGAAGCAAGACAGTCTGACAAGGAAGCGAAATACACAAGTACGCTACTTTTCTTCTTCTTTTGTTTATTTTCCTGCTGGGCGAGACGGCTGTGGTGGTCCTCCAGCTCTTCTTCTTCTACTCCTCTCCCCACCCCCGCTGGTGCGAAATGGCGAAAGAAAACGGCGAGTCCAGCGATGGATCATCTTGGAAAAAGCAAGTCGACGATATCAAGAAGATTTTTGACTTCAAGGAAGTCCTTGGGACGTGAGTAACAAGATAACGCAGCCGTGTGGCCGACGACAAACTTTGTAGTCAGTTAGTTATTGTGCAAATTAGCAGACAAACAACCGGTTTAACGGAAACGAAAAGCAGACTGACAGCTATTGAATATTCGTTGAATTAACTGAGAACTGCCCGACAGAAAACAGTCAAAAAGAGACTTTTTTATATAAGAAAAAATAAATGAAATCCTCAGTTAATTGTTCAGGGAGTGTGAATAATGCTGGAAAGTCAGACACGCGTGATGCCCCACGTTATGTCACAGTTCATTCAGAAACTACTGCAGCGTGTTTTTGTTCATCATCATCATCATCATCATCATCGAGTTACTCACAGACCGGCAGCCATTTATTTTGGGGTCGTTTTGTACAACATGACACAACTATGACAAAGACAGCAGGGCCTATTTACATGCACAAGTGATGATGAGCACAGCCCCCATATTTAGGGACCGTCTGTGGTGACTTTATGGTCTTGTGCTCAGTCTCTCTGATTTATTTGCAGGAATAACTGGGATTGTTGTACTGACTGTCTCAGGATGTGTTGGGCTCTTCAAGGATGGGGGAGTCACATAGAAATAACAAAAAACAGTGACTGTCCAGCATATGGTACTCTGAAAGGAAGTCCTTGGTATAGGATGGTGTGCAACAGTCTTACGGCAGTCTGCGAAACAGTTACGAAACTGAATGTCTTTGGTTCATCTACACAGACACACATTTCCATTTTTTCCCTTGATGCTCAGCACAACTTTCATTTTCATTTTCTTATAACTGTTCAACTGGCAACACCCGATGCAAGTGTGAATTTCTGCACCAGTCTTTTCAAAATAAAACTAATATCACATATTTAGGAATAGATTTACTTGGTTAGGCTTAGGCAATAAGGCTACTTAGTTAATTAGGTAAAGATCATAGTTTGGCTTAAAATACCACATGAAATGCTGTAACATGTATGGCAGTTACATGACAAAAAGCACTTAGTTAGGTTTAGGAAAAGGATGGGGCAAGTTATCAGATAACGATAAAACACAGTGACTGTCCAACTTACTTTGTCAGTCTCATAGCAGTTTGTGAAATTATCACAATATTTAATCTATTTGACTGTACATAGAACTTCCCTTTTTTTCGTGATGCTCAGCACGACATTCAACAACATATTTTTCATGCTTTTTTCTATGTATGTCGAGCAACACGAGATGGATGTGTCAATTTCCACTCTTTTTAAAATAAAAATACTTGGTTAGGTTTAGGAATAGATTGACTTGGTTGGGTTTAGGCAGTAAACTACTTAGTTAGGTTTAGGAAAAAATTGTGGTTTGGGTTAAAATAATACTTGACGTGATGTAACTTAAGCACTGAAGTTACCTGACAAAAAAATACTTAGGTTTAGGAAAAGATTTACTTGGTTAGGTTTAGACAATAAAACCACTTAATTAGGTTTCTGAAAAGATTGTGGTTTGGCCACACTTAAGTATGGAAGTTTCATGGCAATTAAATCAACTTTGACTTGTGGTTTCACACAGGACACCATGGATGTACAAAGAGAACTGGATACAGCGTTGTAGGCGGTCTCCTGTTCATTCCTATGAGAGTTGCTCCTTAGCGCATGAAGCTAAAATGATTTGACTGCCAAGATAAAGTACTCAGATCATCCGGCAATCTTCTGCATCCATTGGTCCTATAGATCAGGCGCAGTTTCCTTTAACTCCGGGTCTCATTCACATGAACAGAGGAAGGAAATAACTCCTGATTTGGCCATTACTGCATTTTACAACTTTTAGGACCAAATGATTTAAATAAGGACTATTAAGGTGTTTGTATTGGGAAGTTGATTTACCTAAACAAAAATTAATCACCATGTTACAGACGTCTCTTTCCCAATATAAGTTTATGGGAAAAAGTCTGTTTGGGCCCAATGGCATCGCTTGACAGGTGCAGAGGGTGTAGTACCTCCATCTGACCACTACCAAAATTTGCTTCCCAACACTCTTCCTGGGGGCTTGGGCAAAATACCGGTATTTTTCGCTGCTTCCTATACTTCCGGGTTCACAATTACGAGGATTATGTATAAATGGATTTCATGCTGACCATCACTAAACGATTGTTAAATTCATATCTTTATACATGAATCACTGGATTAAATATCATGACTATTTCACAAACTGCTGTGCAACTGTGCTGGATGGCGGTCTGGAACGCATGCCAGGCACGCTGATTAAAACTCCTTTATGAAGACGTGGATAACACAACAGACTCACACACACCCTGATTCACAATCAGAGTGTTTTGGATGAGACTGCCATCCTATACCAAAGACTTCCTTTCAAAGTAAACAGTCACTGTTTTTTATTGTTTGACTCTCTGAATCTTTCGTCTTCAAACAGAAGGACAGAGTTTTAGCAGAGAAACATTATGTCTGGCTTTACAGACTTGCTTGTGCAGTAAACACTGGTGGGTTTCATTCGTTTAGGGACCACTTTGGTTGGAGTTCATGTCCTTGGACCAGACAAATACCAGAGTTTATTTTGGGCCACTGTTAGTGCCGCTTGACTTCATGTCTTTTCCTCTTTAAATAAGTTATGCTGCAGACAAAAGAGTGGAAGACCCCAAACTGCTAAAGGCAGTCTATCTTGTGCTATAACACAGTACGGTATATCTCTCATCTTTCCTGCTGGTCTTTGTCCCCTAAAGACATGTCCGTCCTCCCTTGACTGAGAGGAATTTAAAGAGGTGATGTTTGTACTGTTGGAGATTCGAGGAAGGTGTCTCCCTGGGGAAATACATGTATGTCTGTTTGTTTTTGTTTTAAATTTGGACTCAGAGACTGGTGTCGAGAGCTGAGCAAAAATGCCCTCTAGTCATTGTGTTTGTAGCAGATGATAAAGCAGACATATTGTGCTTTGCTATATGCAGGCTGAACTGGTTCAAACTTAATAATCTGTCTTCATCTCCTCGTTTTGTGCTGCTCGGCGTGACCACAGACCTGTTTTTCCTGAGGAGCAGCATCATGAAAATTCTCATACAGACTGTATGATTCATAAAGCGACACTTTATCCGTTTGTACTAAACAGTCAGAGACGTTCCTACCTGGAGGCTGTTCTGATTTCCCTGAGGCTTTCATCTATGTGTGAAGCGCCTGTGAATAACACCAGTGAATCATCGTGATTTACTGTCCACACACAATAGCCAGGTTGGAGGAACACACACACACATCCCTCGCCCACAACCCTCGGCAGCGCACATCTCCGTGGCCAGTTTGTCACTGCTCGGCCCTTTATGTTACACATCGTACAGCGTGTACTCGTCCTGATGGACTTTAAGATAAAGTTACCTGTTCCTGTGTGTCTTGATCAGGGAGCGCCTTGTTGTCACACAGCGCAGGCTTCACAACAGGCCGCCACCTGGGACAGAGGACCACCTGCAGCTTTGCTTGAGGATTAAAAATGGACGAGGAAGAGGTTGTTGGTCAGGGGAAGAGACATAGCTTATCCTCCTCCTCCTCCTCCTGTTCCACCTTTCACCTGTAGCTTCCTCATCAGGTTTCCCCATCAGCGTTTAACAGGGATCATCCCTCTGCAGCGTTCATCGCTCCTCACACACCAGCAGTGGAAGCACATTTACTCAAGTACTACATTTAAGTACAATTTTGAGGAACTTAAGTATCTCCATTTTTAAACTGAATATATATTTGAGTTGTGGACAAAACAAGACATTTGGGGATGTCATCTTGGGCTTTGGGAAACACTGATCTACATTTTTCACCATTTTCTGACATTTTATAGACCAAACTAAATGATTAAATGATAAAATAATCAACAGATTTAATCAATAGTGAAAATAATTGTTACAGCCCTGCATTTTATAGATAAAAAATACCCCAAAATATCCAACACTCTAAAGTAGTTGAAACTGGCTTCAACTCCACCAGCTACAACAATAAAAGTAGTAATAATAATAAAATATTAAACAATACAAAATTGGCCCTTCTGCTACATAGTACATATTTAAGTACATTTTACTGATTTTTCTGACACATTTCATTGATACGTTATGTACATTCTGCTGTTAATACCTAAGTATTTTTACAAGGGCTGCCCCCTCTTAGTCAATAAGTCGACCAATAGGTCTTTTGGTCTTTAAGCTTTTTTCATGCTGAAAGACTTATTTTCTAGACTCTTATGAGCCCATCTCTGGTAAACACCAGATTTAAAGTGGTGCTTTTACTCACATTTGAAATGTAGGACTTTTACTTGTAACAGAGTATGTTCACATTGTGCTATTGCTTCTTTTACTTAAGTTCATTTTCAGCCAGTGCTGCACAGAGGTTTGATTTGGACAGCAGCTGGAGACCAGGACCATTTGTGTGAGCATTATGACTGATTAGGTATTGATAGGAGTTAGAGGAGTAGGAAGCCTGTGGCGGCGTCCGGATGGCTTTGGCCACATTTCTTCAACGTGTTTTCTGGTAGTTGTCGTGAGCTAATGAGATCTTCCCCACGGAAGCCAGTCCCTCGACCTCACTGCCACTTTGCCTTGTGGTTAATTTCAGAGCCTTAAGCTGCTGATGCTCTGTGGGAACAAAATAAGTAACATGACCACAAGCACCTTCAGAGATCCCAGTTGGCCGGTGTTGTAACTGTGCAGCAGAAGGGGACCTGCTGCTACTCACTGTGGGGAAGTTGGGATGTTTTAAACAACATACTAGAGCTGATTAATAAGGATGTACCTATTCTCTTTCAGATAACTGCTCTGATACCAGTTTTTCCCAGTTTTAAAAT
Organism: Pterois miles; assembly: GCA_947000775.1. Lineage (NCBI taxonomy): Eukaryota > Metazoa > Chordata > Actinopteri > Perciformes > Scorpaenidae > Pterois > Pterois miles. Next base: position 8,219,050 of record CAMQGK010000144.1, on the reverse strand, counting down.
CTGCAAACTTCACTATGCACAGACTGTGGAAACATTGATAAAGAAACTATATAATGTGGATGAGTCACATCAAGGCCAAAACTCTGTCTGCTTAAATAGGTTTATATCACTGTGGATAGTGGTACAGTATATTGGATCAGTGCAGCCCTACTGATAATTTAATGGGCTCATATATCCTCCAATATTAGCTTAGCATCAATATATTTTTCAGGTATTTTGGCCAAGAAATTGCAGTGGAGAAATGCCAAAGATTTGCTGTAACAGTGTCTTATTTCCTCATTCAGCAGTTACAGAGCATCATTCATCTGGAGTCGTGTTTCTGTTCACATGTTGGATTTAAATCCAGTAGTATCTCATTTAGCTCTGTTTCTGGTCTGGCTCTTTAGCTGCTAAATGCTCCACTGTGTTCACCAGCTAGTCCTTCATTTGTCTGTCGTTGTGTAAAGTGGGTTTTAGGTAGACCTGTCCCCTCTTTGTCGACTGGTGGACTAATCAGTCGTTTTGACCTAAGTTGATTAACATCTTTTTTCATGCTGAATGACTTATTTCTAAGAAACTTATGAGCGCATCTCTGCTAAACGCAACATTTAAAGTGGTACTTCGTGTGATTCTTTGTGGAGAAACTCAGTTTCACAGATCTGTCGATCAAATCAACGAATTGATTAGTCGACAGAGTCGTGTGGTGGCAATCACCAGAGGCCCACGATATGATATTATTGCGATACTTAAGTCACGATATGATCTTATTACGATTGGAAACATTTTGCGGTATGCTGTGTATTATGACAACATATATTGTGATATAATTACCTTTTTCAACTGCAAATTACGCAGTTTGTCAACATCTGTTTTATCTAATAAAATACAGTTTTCACTCTGCTCATCTCAGGGTTTTAATTTACATATCTTGAGATCGGAGGTCAGGGGACCCCTTTGAAAATGGTCATGCCAGTTTTTCCTCCACAAAATTTTGCCTAACTTCGGAGAGTTGTTTAGCGTTTTTCCCGACAAGCTAACATGACATGGTTGGTACCAATCGATTCCTTAGGTTTTCTGTATGGTACCAGTATCGTCTAGCATTTAGACTGAACCCTCTGAGAGAAAGAATAGCGGCCGGATTGTTAAGAGGTTAATAGTTTATATACTGTAATAAAAGAAGTTTTTCACCCAATGTCCAATGGTACATTCAGTTTTGTTTCCCTTCATCCGGCTTCCACAGGAACAACTCCAGAAATGCTTCTAAGGAATAGATATAGTTTATAAAAATGTATTGTTGTTTTCAATGTTTATGCTGCTCCTTTTTGATTTATTGGATTGCAGTTGAAGCATGAAAAAATGAAGTGAAAATGTCATGATTCTATGCTGTATTGATCCCCCCCCCATCCCTAGCGTTTACTACGACCAAAGTGTCAGTATGTGACCTTGAATCACTTGACGAAGGCACATACAGTAGTTTATTTATTTAAATGTCATGGCCAAAAAGCAGTCCAAAAATGACGCTTTGTCGTGTTTTCTTTTTCCACAATCCCACCGTCTGAGATTAAAATCCCAAGTTGTCCTCCGTCAGCTCCCCCTGCAGACACATTCATATCTCTTTTTGCCCCCTAAAGCTACGTCTTTATTATTATTTTTTGCCATCATTAAATATTAAACCAACACTGGCTCTGTCAAAGTCTGTGATGCATTAAAGTGACTGCCTCCATGCATTGATCATTTTCTGAAACACAGCTTGTGCAGAGACTAGTTGGGTCCTTGATGCAGTGAAAATGGCAGCTAGGCAACGAGGATGATGGAAGTCCTTGGTTGCTCCCTCTGAAGAAGACACCACTTCCCACTTCCCTCCACCACCACTGTCCTCCAGCTACATTCACTGTGGGTGGAGATACTTTGTCATTGACCATAATGATGGAGAGTCAAATAAGATAATGCGTGGTCTGTTTTTATGCTTTCCATTTGTATTCATGTCTCTCTCACCACAGTGAATGCCTACAAAGCCATAGCTGCACTCGGGGAGTTGAAGTGTACCAGACTGGCCTGTATCAAAGCACAGCAAGCGATAATCGCCCTTATTAAAATAATTCAGCTTCTCTCCAACAGGCTTATCTGTGGCTTCAGACACATTTCTGCCAAACAATTCCCTGGAGCAATAGTCTCTTTTTTAGTTGTTGATGAGTAGCATTAGCTCTGATCACGCTGTAAACTGGCCATCTTTCTGTTTGATCAACAGTCTGAAGTGCACATTCCTGGAAAGTAGCCTCAGGCCCAGTGTGCTGTTGGGTGTAATGGTTTCCAGCTTCAGTCAGCGTGACTGTGAGAGCTGTGAGATTTCATTCAAGTCATATTATTGGAGGTGATTTAACTCTGCAGCACCAGAATAATGCAGTTTACTACCTGGGCGGACAGTGTGGCAGTAGGAGCAGAGATGAAAACCACCGCTGAAATGATGACATTACTCCTATGACGCGGTGGAAAGTAACTCAAGTACAAGTTTGAGTAGGAATGCCAAGATTAGTGCCTCACATGCAGCGGTGCACCAGCTGCAGTGTATGAGCACAACAGACGACGGAGTCAACAGTTCACCATCAGGAGAGCTACTGTAGCAGCCACAATGCTGCGTTCACTGTCTTCCGTTTACCGTCCCGGAGCGTTAGCAGCCACGGCGCTGCGTTCACTGTCTTCCGTTTATCGTCCCGGAGCGTTAGCAGCCACGGTGCTGCGTTCACTGTCTTCCGTTTACCGTCCCGGAGCGTTCGCAGCCACGGTGCTGCGTGTATTGTAGTGTAGTGCTGCGAGTTTCCGGTGGCGGTGAGTGTGGGGTTGTTGGTGGCGTTATAGCTGTGAACGTAGCTGTAGCAGACGTGTGTGTACAGTTTATTTATCGGTGAATAATATGAGGCTACAACTCCTCAGCTGGAAGTCCAGAGCCAACTTCCTGTATCTGCACCGGCCCTCTCTTAAGGTGGACCAGCTTTCCTCCTTGAAGTGACGAGCTGCTCCTCTGTGTGTTTCTCAGCTTTTTAATTAATTATTAATATTCCTTTTAACCCTTTAACTGGTTGCATTAATCGGTTAAATACTTAATGCTGGTTATCGGTTAAGTTAGTCATTAACATCCCTATTTTTGAGGTATTTATACGGTACTTGAGTGGTACTATGCTTGTTTTCTACACGATTTCTTGAAAGAGTTACAAGATACTTTATTAGGGATTAATATTAAATTTTTCATTTTTTTTTCAAAATGTTATGGTTGGGCTTAAAATAAGTAGGTAAACTAAGTGAAACATGTACAGAAACAACATAATGTCTGTATGGAAAACAACCTCACTACAAAACATGAGAAACTTCACCAACGTAACTGCAAAACAAAAAACTGGGTCTCCTGGTTGAAAGTCTAACTAGTTGTAACTAGATTGGAAATTAGACTTCTGTCACTACACATGACAACTGTCACACTACAAAACACTGCCCCTTCATGCAGCCGTGTAATATTCAAGTCTTGGTGACACAAAGCGTGACACCGGCATGATTTCTGCTGGTGGACAGGCAGGTCTGTTACAGGCTTTGCCATGAGACTGGGCTGTACAATTTACTCAGACGTCGTACAATAGAGATACAATATGTGTCATGATACAGGGCTTACGATTAGATATATTGGGATACTGTTAGCAAGCTCATTTTAGATTAAACAACCTGACAGGATGTAAAGTAGTTCAAAATAGTTTGCCTTGACCAGCTACAGCTTTAAAATGAAATGCTGCTTAATTTCTATTACCAGTAACAATGTTTTATATATTACATCTAATAATTTAACACTGATGCGTTCTGCCTGCAGCATGAGCACTTTTTGTTTCACTGTAAATGTTGCAGATAATACTCATTAAAATTTTGAATGCAGGACTTTTACTTGTAATGGATCTAGAATTATATTTAAAATCATAATTATTATACACTGAACAAAAATATAAATGCAACACATTTGTTTTTGCTCCCATTTTTTATGCCCTGGAGTCAGAGATCTAAGACTTTCTATGTACACAACAGGCCTATTTCTGTCAAACATTGTTCACAAATTTGTCTGTATCTGCGTTAGTGAGCACTTCTCCTTTGCCGAAATAATCCATCCACTTCACAGATATGGCATATCAAGATGCTGATTAGACAGGCTGATTATTAAATAGGTGTGCCTTAGACTGGTCACAATAAAAGTCCAGTCTAAAATGTGCAGTTTTATCTGAGACATGTAGAGTATTAGGCACTGAATGGGAGGAGGTCAGAAAACCAGTCAGTATCTGGTGTGACCACTATTTGCCTCACACAGTGCAACACATCTGTGTGAGGCAAGCCCTAATTTCATTCGGGCTGCAACTAAGGATTATTTTCATTGTTGATTATTTTCTCAATTAATGGCTTAGTTGTTTGGTCTATAAAATGGTGAAAAGTCCAAGATGACAACTGTCTTGTTTGTCCATAACTCAAAGATATTTAGTTTACTGTCATAGAGGAGTAAAGAAACCAGAAAATATTCAGATTTATTAGGCTGGAATTAGAGAATTTTGACTCTTTTTTTTTTTTCTTAACAAATTACTCAAACTAATTAATCGATTATCAAAATAATTGCTGATTAATTTAAAAGTTTTCAGCTAATCGATTAATCATTGCCGCTCCAGTCGACAGAGTAGCATATCTGAGGAGATGGAGATGTGACGACTGTTAACAATAAGAAAGGTTTCAAACTATCTGATGTCTGCATAACTTGCATAAATTAGCAAATTTTGAGACATCTTGGCTAAAGTGTGTATAATTATTCTTTACTGAAGAGTGATTGAGATGACGGGTTATTTTCATATGCTTGTGCTCATGATTAGGAGACTCAGTGATGCTCCCAACTATCCAGTATCTGTCTTTTGCTGGCTTTGCTCCATTATATATAATTTTATCTATACATAACCAGCTTTAACCACATTTCTGATTAAAGCTGTCGTTGCACTGATGAAAGGTGACTTTGAACTCAGTAGGTGATCGCTGTGCCGCTTCCATCCTATACGTTGCATAACGGGCCGCTGTATATAATGCACCTTACACAAGATGATTCAGTGTGATTACTCAGCAGCACCGCAGCACAGTGAATGTCAATAAGCCAGCCGCAGTCGTCGGGACCACTTCCATCATTTAAAAAATACCCTCTTCCATCAGCAGTGACCCTTCATTTTCATAATCACCAAAGGACGAGGTCACAAGCTGAAAAAGTTTTCTGTATAAATTGTTCGATGCGCGGCTTCACTTTGCATCTGCAGCATCAGCCGTGGGTTTCTCACAGAGCGCCGCCCACGTTCACATTTCACATTAGTCAGCCGGTTTGGCTCGGCTGTCCTGCACATAGTGTGGTGATGACTGCAAACTGTCACACACACACACACACACACACACACACACACACACACCTCACATACTGTCCTCCCAGAGCCATGAAGAGGAAGCTCTTAAAATTCAGATATTATTATTCACCCATTGAGTCAGTGTGCTGCTGACTTGATTGTGCATTTTCTGTCACCGGGTCAGAAACGTTCTGCAGCCGTGCAAAACAGATGTGTCATAGATTGAGATTAGTTTCAATAAAGGGCCCAGTTTAGATGAAGGTTCCTCTCATCACTTAATGCTCATCACCAGTTCACACGAAGGATTATTTCACAGATGAATTACATGTGCTGGTAGTCACATATAGTAACCAATCATTATTTTCATAATCTATTAATCTGGTGATCATTTTCTCAATTAATTGTTAAGTCTATGAAATTTAGAGCTGCAAGGTTAATCTATTATCTATTAGATTAGTGCTGGGCGATATGGCCAAAATCTTCTATCATGATTTAGGTAATTTCATGAAGAGAGGAGGTTGCAGGTGCTTCAACTGCCTCACGAGGAATACTAGGCCTGTCCGGTGCTCACAGAAGAGGGTCATTTTGTAACAGGAGAGGCTTGAGAGACCAGGTCCAAAGCACACTGGAGCACACGGATTTAAGGCAGTAAACTTTATTTAAAGGCCAATGTTTCAACGCCAACTACGTTCTGAGTCAAAGACTTTGACTCTGATGAAGGCACAGTTGGCGCTGAAATGTCAATCTTAAAATATAGCTAATTTCACATCTCGATAAAGGTATATGTTGCAATACAGCATGTTTTCTGGTAATTCACTAAATAACCTATATGAAATATCCACATGGTAACGCCTTATTTGTATACTCATTTTAACAACTTCAGTGCAAACTGAACAGTTTTAAGTGCAATTATAATGAAAAAAATAAATATCAGCCTAGCCTCTATTGCGATAGAAACAAGCTAGGAAAATATGTACAATAGACATTTTTATATTGTTTTGATGATATATATTGTAATATTGCCCAGCCCTAATTTTGATAATTAATTAATCAGTTTGAGTATTATTTTTTTTTTTAAGAAAAAAAAGTCTAAATTTCATCTTCTTAAAAGTGAATATTTTTCTGGTTTCTTTCCTCCTCTGTGACAGTAAACTGAATATCTTTGAGTTGTGGACAAAACAAGACATCTAAGGACGTCATTTTGGGCTTTGGGAAACTCTGATCAACATTTCTCACCTTTTTCTGACATTTTATAGACCAAATAACTTATCAATAAACACCTCGATCCCGATCAACTTTCCTGTCTGTCAGAGGCTGTAGCAGGTTCAGTGTTAGAGCTAGAGTGAAGGTATAGGCGTTATTACCTCCGCCAAGGAGGTTATGTTTTTGCCGGCGTTTATCTGTTTGTTTGTTTGTCTGTGTTCAAGATAACTCAAAAACTTATGGACGGATTTTGATGAAATTTTCAGGGTGTGTCGAAAATGTGAAAAGGAAGAACTGATTTAATTTTGGCGGTGATCCAGAAGAAATCCTGGATTCTGGATCACTTTGAAATTTTGGTTGGGGTCAACATTGGGGTCAATGGGACTTTGATGGAAATTTGACTCAGGGATTTACAATGTGTACTTCTATCAAATCCCAAAGGCTGATCCAGATCTGATCCAGATGGCAGATTTTATAGCAATTTATATAAAAAATGGGGGTACTCTAACATTTTGGCCTACTGTGCATTTAATATTAGAGGTAGAGATTTCTAACAAGCAGCATCATGTAGCTGAGACAATTCATCTGAAGTATGTCAACGAATTTGATCTAGCTATGATACTTGAGGAGATAGATCTAGAAGAAACCGCCATTACCGAAAAAGAGATTTTCATTAATAACTTCTGAACTAATAATAAAAATGTAGGATTTTTATTTTGGAGTGAATTACAATATGGGGGGAAACTCTGGTGCTTGGAGGAGGTCTACACTCTCCGAGTGCTTTTCTAGTTATATATTAGATATTATATGAAACTAGAGAACTTATCATGCTAGCGGAACAGAGCCTCAGTAATGTGCCAGATTTTGTCGAGTTAAAACCAGCATGGCTATTTTCAACGAAGTCCCTTGAGCTCGTCTGATTTTTTTTTTTTTTTTTTTTTACTAGAACAATTTGACACACAGTGCTGAGCTGCATCTCAGTTAATCATCAGGTTCCCAGCTTTCACCTCTGTGAACATCTACTGCTGACCTACTATCTCCCCTAAAGACCCCCTTAAAAAAAGAAAAACACGGATCTATTGTGGGCCGCAGAGGGTTAATCAATACTCAAATCGACATATGTAACACAGAAAAAATGTGTTCACATTTGAAAAGCTGTAACCATCACATGTCTGGCAGTTTTGCTTGAAAAATGACTGAAATGATTAATCAATCGTCGAAAGTGCTGCCTGTAGATCGACCAGTTGTTTCAGCTCTAGAGTTATGTGTGATTGCTGTGGATGTGTTACTGTATCTTAGGTGCAGCTATGTGGGCAGTAACATCACCATATGTCTCTAACAGACGTTGCACCTTTTTCTTTCCTGTGAATAGGGAATTAATAGACGGAGCGCTCGCAGCACAGTTTGTCGTGCCTCTGCACTGACAGAGCGAGGGAAGTCACAGGCTTGGATTCTGTCATATTGTCAGTCACAGGAAGTGATGCTGCTGCTTGTCAATGTGGCGAGCATGGGGGACAGAAATGGTGCTACACGCTCTAACCACCCTCTCAGTGAGTTCACAGGTTTCCTGTGGTTTTCATCATTTTGTGTGTCTCCTGCTGCAGAAAGCGTGCTCTGAGAAAAACGTGCAAGAGCGTCGTACGACAGGCTCGGCGTGCTGGTGGAGGAATTTTGTTCTGCTCCTCCTAATGTCCACACAGCTGGGAAGCGGCTTGCATGTGCTGAATAGAAATGATGCTCATTGTCCTCTCGGCAGCAGCTGTGTTGGGAAGATAGCGCTGTAACAAGTAATGCACCAGCTCCCTCACTTACACAAGCCCCTGAATTTACATACTGTCCCACGTCATGTGTCAGAATGAGGTCAAAGTCAGAAGGGCGTTCGCTCTGAGCCCTCTCAGGTCTCTTTGTTTGATCCACCTCATCACAACCTGGGGCCAGGCTGTGTGACCAGGTATTGTGTTTACGCACAGTCTGTGTTTATGTGTCGTGGCTCAGACTGACCTCCCCCCACCCATCACTGCCGTGTGATGGTGGAGCGAGGGATTAGCGTGGATTTGATGGCCTTGGTGGGACTTAGTGTAGCGAGTGGTGCTGAGTTTAGAGCCCGTTGGGAGGAACTGATTACAATTTGAGAACATAATGGACCTTTTCATGTTGGCTGTCTAGCTTTTTGTAAGGCAATAGATCACTGACAGTCACTTTCACTTTTGAATAACACTTTTTTGAATAACCGATGACGAGACACTTGTTATTTGTGCAGTTAAAACTTTTGCCAGAAAGGGAGGAAAATAATGCAGGAGGCAGATGGCTCCCTTTATCATATTTTCTGGGCTTTTCGTTTGGCAGGAGATTACTAAAGAGATAATGGTGGATTAGAAGTTGATTGCTCTTTTGTTACATTTATACCTTTTGGCAACATCACATAAATTTATGGCACAGGATAAATATTTCCTTGAAAAGCGCTTGGCTACAAGCAAGAAAGCCATTACACAGGAATGGCCTCTGGCAAAAACACCAGGATGGAAAAAAACAGGATTGAAATAAACTGTATGGATGAACTGGCCTTCTATCATTTATGTGAACTAAAAAAAAATGACTATATATGCACCTATTAGGTCTGCCAAAGTTAATGCAAATTTGTTTTAATGCTACTAAAGATATTGGTATCATATGAAACTAGAAAACCTAATCAACCATATCATACCAGCTTCTTGTGAAGGTTAAATAACACTCTAAACCTGTATGGCCATTCTCAAAGGGGTCCCTTGACCTCTGACCTCTAGATATGTGAATGTAAATGGGTTCTGTGGGTACCCATGAGTCTCCCCTTTACAGACATGTCCACTTTATGATAATCACATGCAGTTTGGGTCAAGTCATAGTCAAGTCAGCACACTGACACACTGACAGCTGTTGTTGCCTGTTTTCCATGTTATGATTTGAGCATATTTTTTTATGCTAAATACAGCACCTGTGAGGGTTTGTGGATAATAATAGTCATTGTTTTGTGTTCATAAGCGTATTAATTACTTGACAAATCTCCCTTTAAGATACATTTTTAAACCATTACATACTGTATGTTGTTGATAGACCCATTTTGTTGCACAAGTGTTGCGTATCCAACTTCTGCCCACTCCTTTAGGTTGAAAATACTAGAGGTGCTAAATTTTATATTCAAAGCATTTCTATTGCCGCCACACGGCTCTCAACATGGCGACGGCTTGAGCTGATGGCTCATGTCTAACAGCTAACAGTGTAAAGGGCTTCTCAGATGGGGAGCGGGACTCTTGTATCCCTGTGAGGCGCTATGCGTGGCAACCATGGAAACTACTTCTATGCACTACTGTATGTATTCCTGCTGGTACAACTGTGTGGCCCGATTTGTTGACACGTGGCAGTCGTAGTCTTTGACAACAACTACAGACTCTTATTGTTGATAGCTAAAATTATGTAACTTAGCATTGACGTTTAACTATAATAACATTGCTTGATGCATCCAGTCGCCAGATTCATAAACGGCAAGGGTCAGTTTCTTGTCCATTTATTTGAACTATGTCGCGATGCGTAGAAAAAAAGTTATAGCCAGTTCAACTCTGGCAGCGGGTCGACCTTTGTGTGAGATGAGGACAACAGTTTCACAGGATTGTGCCTGCTAGTCACTCCGTGTACCTCGCTACCTGTCTGCATGCCTCACATTGCAAATGAATTACTGGGGCACCTTTGCAGCTCACCTGGTTGAGTGTGGCCCTGTGCTGCATGTCGTTCTGTCTATCTATCAATCTATCCATCAATTTAAAAAAAGGATAAAAAAAATCATGTGAAAAGCCCTTTAACCTGAGGGGGAACCGGAGGGTGGGTGCTACAGTACGTTTCTTTGACGATGGCGGTTGGTCGGGATGGCGGCCATGAACTACTGTAGCCAGTGGGGCACGCTCACATGCACTAACATACTAAAAGGCACGGAGATATCAACAGAGCACAGAGATTCACTCAGATTCCGCCGGATTATAAGGCGTACTGTCGATTTTTTGAGAAAATTAAAGGATTTTAAGTGCGCCTTATAGTGCGAAAAATACGGTTCAACACACACAGATGGAGAGTGACTTCATTCTCTGCTCAGGTAGACATCACTCCTCTATATCTTTACATAGCAAATAGCTGTTTGCTGCTATATTAATGCTCTGGATATCATATAGAGAACCTTTTAACAAAGACAAAGTTGCTAGAAATAAAAGTGTAAAACCTTTATTTCAACTGTTGTAGATTTTTAAAATAATGTAATACCACAAAGCTGTAGTGGAGAAGATAATAATGGAAAACCGCATGTCTTTGTAAGCACATGACGAAGAATTTATGAATTGGAGGACAGAAACACTGGAAAAAACACAGAACATTGGCCTCGGGCTCAGTTTACTGTTTTATTTCTTATGCTGATATGTTGCAGTAACCTAGGCTTCATCAGAGCCATGAGTTCATCAGTGGATAGACGATCATTTTAGTCTTTTTAAATCACAGTAGTCGTTTTAACCCAGAGAGTTTCAAATCAAAGGATCCTTTTTTTTTTAACATCCTCACATCGAGCCCTTCTGAGGGTGCACGGAAGGTGTGTATTGAAAACAAGAAGTGGGGGATGGAGGCGATCACGCTGCCTGCTCAGCGAGATTTATTAAGGTGGACTGACTGTAGTATCATAGCAACAGATACAGATTGCTTGAGCAAATATTCCCTTAATTCCGTATTTGTTTTTAAAGGCTCTTGTGTATGGAAACAGATGGTCCGAGGAAGGCACGCTATCTGCCGTCCTAAATGGGTGTTTTTTAGAGGTTTTAAAAGTGTTTGCCGTGCTTTTGGCTGCACACGAGCGCCGAGCGTAAGCCAACACAGACGGCTGTTGGCCATAGTCAGGGACTTTGCCAGTTCTCAGTAAATATCCACAATATGCTGTTTGTGTACTCTGGCCTGTCTGCCTCAGAGTGCCCTCTGTCTACTCACTGACGATAGGTTTTCTGCGTCAATATTGACTGAGCACATATGCAGAACTAACATGTTTCTCTCTCTCTTTTGCAGCGGTGCATTTTCTGAAGTGGTGATGGCTCGGGAGAAGGCCACAGGAAAGATGGTCGCAATCAAGTGCATCCCGAAAAAAGCGCTGAAGGGGAAGGAGACAAGCATCGAAAATGAAATCGCCGTGCTTAGGAAGTAGGTACCGCATGACTGAGCCGCAGGGGGAGTTTACAGTAGAAGAAGACCACTTTAGAGAGGGTCACCACCTCGCGGCATCCTCAGGGAGGCTTGTGTATGTCTCTGAGTAATGACTCAGAGTTGGGGATGCTGGTGCAGTTTATTTAACAGCCATTGTCGAGCTTAAGTGACTTCCTCGTCGAATCCCACCTGTCCACCATTTTGGGTCTTCACACACTTGCACAAATACACGGGATTGCACTGACACCAGGTGACACGCCATCCTCCTCCAGGGCCTAATGGGTAATTCCCCGAGAAGCTCAGTTATCAGTCACTCTTGAAGTGAGCGCGACAGTTGTTGGGTGTAGTTGCCTGGTTACAGTTGCTATCTTTTGACTTCCTCTCGCACTGTTTTTGATTTCTCACCCTTTTTTCTCCCTCATCTTCACATTCTTTCCTCGGCTTCGTTAGTCTAATAGCCCTCAACCTCATTTTCGTTCTGGACGTCGTTCTGAAAGGAAGTTGTGAAGGTTGTTTAGTCCTTTGAGACTCTCCCCGCCTCCTCTTCCACCCCCACCTTTTCCTTTTCAGCCAGCTGCCCTTGTGAACATGCTCTGTCATCTACATATCTCCTTGCAGAGGCTTTTTTTTTCCCTAGTAAAACCTTGTTGTTTGGTTTCCTGGACACGGACTCCCAGCATCTTGATCCTGTCCTGTATTATCCTCTTCAGGTGCTCCTGCTGACGGGGGTTGCCGCTTTATGACTCATTGATTAGCATCCTCTAAGAATCCCCCCTCCTCCTCGCTCTCCATCACGCACAAAAGGTTTCTCCCCTGTGTGAAGAATACACTTTCCCAGCTCTAGTTTCAACAAGCGAGAACATACACATGCACTAACACACACTGTGTAATTACAGTCAAATGCTGCAAAATAAAGCAAAAAAAAAGCTTCATTTTCAGTTGGCAGGGCATCATTTTAACAAAAGAAAAGGCTAATTGCACCTCACTAATGGCCTGTGTTTTCCTGTCCTCCCTCTGCAGGATAAAGCATGAGAATATTGTGGCTCTGGAGGACATCTACGAGAGCTCAAACCACCTGTACCTCATAATGCAGCTGTGAGTACATAACGTTTTGTTTAGGTCAGCTCTTTGTTTTCTGTTCAGCCGGTCATTTAGATAATGTATTGTGATTTTTGAATAAGCGTCTGTAATGTCCTTGCGGTATTTTTGCACTCCGATGATTGTGTTTAAAGATGAACGAGATATTACGACATATGTTTATCCGAGCGTTAGATAAGAAGATTGATGCCACTCTCATATCTGTCCGTGGGGGACAAGCCCCAGTTTGTTCCCCCTCAGGTTGTTTTATTATTATCATCGTATCTGAGTCGCAGAGCTAAGCATCTGTTATTAAGAAAATGAATACCCGGTGAACATCGAAAAACCCAGAAGGTCATTTCTAATCACTTTTCGTTGTTCTGAAGGTATTTCCAGGAACCTCACAGACCATCTGGATGCAGAAATATTTGCTGCACGGTACAAAAGTTTTATATTGTCATCCAGGTGACCAGTAAATGCACATTTTTATATGAAGGAATTAGGGCTGGGTGATAAACAGTATTATGTTATATTGTAATACTATAATGATATTGTGATAAGAGACTAGCTCTCGTCTTAGATTTTAGATATAATATGTCATACAGTAACTGTTGTCTTTTACTGGTTTTAAAGGTAGCATCACAGTAACTATCTGAACTTGCAAGACTGTTCTAGCTGTTCTGTTATTTGCCTTTACCCACTTAGTCATAGAGCGCTCCAGGGATGATGTTTGTACAGTATGTAGGCCAAACAGGAAGTTAGCATCACTCAGGGTTCCCTCCACAAAAAGCCAATGGGATTTTTCCATTGGGTTTTGGATTGTTGCAGAAAACAAGTTGCAGAAATAAAATAATAAGAAGTGTGAATGCCATCGGCAGAAGTAAAAAGCTAACATTAGGGTATTAACGAACCACATCACAGTTGCATCAGCGCGAGGATTCACAACAAGTCTCAGTTAGCCACTTGTTATCAACCGCCTTTTATAAGACACACAAGCTTCAACATCTATGAGTGGGATATTTAATGACGTATTTTATGTCATAGAGTGAAACATGAAAATCTCTTCAGCTTCTGTTAACCACAAGCCTTATTTCAGGCATCTGTCTGAAAACTCCTTGACTTGCAGATGAGAGAACCAGTTAGGACTTATTCCTGTTGCACTCTGTTACTGGTGATTAATTTGTTTAAGTATCAATGGACAAGCCAAGAATATTGTTTCAATATTGATACTGAGGTACTTGGCCAAAAATATTGTGATATTTGATTTTCTCTGTATCGCCCAGCCAGCAAGAATATGTAAACAGTATTTTTTTTGTTAAATTATAAAACAATAGAGAGTAACATCATGCACAAATTCAACAAGCACACGTAATTTTTTGTTGTCACTGTGACTAGCAGGGACTCCAGGAAGTCATTGCACCCGGACAAAAAGTAGTTCGTAAATCCACAACTTGTTGTTTTTACACTTCAGTTGTTGTACTGGTTCAAAAAACAAGGTGTAGTGTTGGAATTTGATGCTTTTTTTTTTTTTTTTTTTGCCTAGTGACAGCAGCAGGCTAGCTGTTTTCCCCTGTCTCCGCGCTCCAGCTTCATATTCACAGTACAGACATGAGAGTGGTGTCGATCATCTCATGTAATTGGCAGCAACAAAGGGAATAAGCACATTTCTTTTAAGGTCTGAAAGATTTCACTTTAGCTTGTATTGAGGCTGTCACAGCTGTTGATTCAATTGAATGGTCATTTTTGAGGATCTGGTGTAACGCTTTAAAACTGGATCTACGTCAGGTGGTTACGGGAGATTGTTGTTCACGTGATCCTGTTAAAATCAGTCTAAAGTAAAATCTATGATGATTAGAGCGTTCATTCTTTTTGCAGCTTCTGTCTTCAATATCATCAAGTTGTAAACTCGTGTTGGCATCATTACATTATGCTACATGCGGTACAATACGTGGTGAAACGTGCGATGGTGCCAGAGTGTCGGCCCGTGATGACCACAGGAGATCGCTGTGTGCATGGTCCTGTTTAAATTGATCTGAAATAAAACCCAGCAAAAAACTAAGGCTTGTGTCTTCCACGTCATCTCGTTGTGTGCTTGTGATATAACAAAACTATCAAAAAGCAATTTTGTCAGAAAAATGAGCAAATCTCAAAAAAAAAAAGTGTGCATGGTTCAAATATCTTATATAACTTATGACTGAAGAAATATGTTCATGCTTTTTCATTTAGAAATATTTTGGGTCATTTTGTTAATTTAGAAAAAAACTGATGAAAAACCAATTTTTATGACACACTGGTATCATAATTAATGACACAATTTCAATACTTGTATCAGTTGTGTTTTATTGACTTACATAATCTTTTAGATTAGGTTGTACTGATTTTAGGGATATGAAGCATTTGAAGATCAAAACATCTCTGTAAGAAATGAAATACCAATGTAGGCACTGGTGGACCATTTCTATTGCAGAAATATATTTTAGTCAGTGTTTGCGAAGGTGTATGTGTGAAAACCTCTGTCGTTTTCCTGTGTGGCACGCCATAATTTCAGAGACCTTTCCCCTCACTCACCACATCATTTCACAGTGTTTGTGACTAATGCACCCGCAATTTAGGCAGCGATTATCTGACCTCATTTTGCCTCTGCAAGGTGCATAATGTTGCCTTGAAGGCTCACTTATAAGGTGATTGCCAGTCATCCTTGAAAGCGGGCACATGCTCATAATTGACGCTCAACTAAATATGAGTCACTTGTTGTATCTTTGTGCCTTTTGTCATTGGGCTTTAAAGTAGCTGGGATGAATCGCTGGTACATCAGTTGCAAACTCTTCAAAGATATACTGTATAATGCGACAAAGGGACAAATCTCAAAAGTCATGATGACATACGAGGAATACTGGAAATATAAAAATGTTAGTAGTACTGCCTCATTTAACAACACAAACTACAAGCACAAATTTAACAACTCAATCTAAGGGTGTTGAACCACCGGTGTTGATGATAACTGTGATATTTAAAAATGAAATATTGATATCATGTAAATAATACACACATAATATTGTGTAAATAAACAGAAATAACTTACAGAAATACAGATGTGTGAAAATGTTTTTTTTTAGGATCGATTTCAAGAAACTGAATCAACAAGGGGTCTGTTTTAGAGTTTTATCACACTAGGGCTGCCCCCTTTTAGTCGATTAGTTGTTACTTATGCATTTTTTATGTTGAATGACTAATTTCCAAGAAACTTGTGAGCTCCTCTTTGGTCAACACAAGATTTAAAGTGGTGCTATTGTGTGATTCTTTGTGGAGAAACAAATTTTTACAGATGTGTTAATTAAATCAACTGAAATCAAAGTCATATGTTTAAGTTGACCAATAATTTCTTTGGTCGAGGACAGACCCGTATCGGTCATAAACTTGTCTTTTGTGCTGACAGGGTGTCTGGAGGCGAGCTGTTTGACCGCATCGTAGAGAAAGGTTTCTACACAGAGATGGATGCCAGTCGGCTCATTCGACAGGTTTTGGATGCAGTCAACTATCTGCACTCTATGGGCATAGTGCACAGAGACCTGAAGGTACAACAGTGTTTAATATTTAAATATGGCTCCTCAGAAAATCCACTGCAAGAGTTGAAAATGTTTCATCCAGGAGAACTGGGGCGGCTGTGGCTCAAAGGGTAGAGCAAATCGTCCACCAATCGGAAGGTCGGTGGTTTGATTCCCGACTGCTCCAGTCACATGTCGATGAGCAAGACACTTAACCAAATTGCTCCCAAAGGCATTGCATGAGTATTTAGATGAGATCCTGATGGGCAAATTTGGCAGTTGACAGCCTCTGCCATCAGTGCATGAATGTGTGTGTGAATGGGTGAATGTGACATGTAGTGTAAAGCGCTTTGAGTGGTCAGAAGACTAGAAAACTATACTACTACTATATAAATGCAATTCCATTTACCATAACTCTTCAGTTGAGCTGAGAGGGGAAATCACAGCTATTTAACCTTCG
Source organism: Pterois miles (assembly GCA_947000775.1). Taxonomy (NCBI): domain Eukaryota; kingdom Metazoa; phylum Chordata; class Actinopteri; order Perciformes; family Scorpaenidae; genus Pterois; species Pterois miles. The sequence continues at coordinate 8,202,188 of CAMQGK010000144.1, read as the reverse complement.
TAAGTGACATCACGTGTGCGCTTCATGAGGCTCACCCACAAAGGTTAGTTCAAGGATTTTCCCTCTCGGTAAAACTCATGAAGCCTCTTGGATGAGCTGTAAAACTCCCCCAACTCTTGAACTCTCATATCCAGGGGATTTAGTTTCATGTTTTGTGTGATATCTCACCACCTGGATGACTGAAATTAATCCACACAGCAGACAGTTACATGAGGTGACATGAACACGCACTTTTTAACTCTTTCCTCTTATTTCCAGCCGGAGAACCTGCTGTACTTCAGTCCCCACGATGAATCAAAGATCATGATCAGTGACTTTGGCTTGTCAAAGATGGAGGGAACAGGTGATGTGATGGCCACCGCCTGTGGGACTCCAGGATACGTGGGTGAGGACACCCTGCTCTGGAAACTTCCTCTGAGATAATTAGATGCTAAAGTTGGCTAAACATGATCTAATCTCGTCTGCCAGAAGCCGCAGGTCAACCTTAGCCACCTGCTACAGGCAAACCAACAAACATTTACATTCTTCTCCAACCTCTGTGTCATGGTGAATGGTCGAAAACTGTTGTTTCACTAGTTTTTCCTGACCATTTTTTTAAAATAATTTCATTGTTCCAGCTCCTGAGGTTTTAGCTCAGAAGCCCTACAGTAAAGCCGTGGACTGCTGGTCTATTGGGGTCATCGCTTATATTCTGTAAGTGCTCACTTTTAAATATAAATATGGTTATTACAGGGGACCTATTATACTCATTTTCAGGTGCATACTTGTATTTGGGGTTTCTGCTAGACCATGTTTACATACTTTAAAAAAAAAAGCTTTATTTTTCTCATACTGGCTGTGCTGCAGCACCTGTTTTCACCCTCTGCCGCCGCTAGGTAGGTATTATGTAAATGTGCGACATGGTGACATCACCATGTTATGGATGAAAAGGTGGGACTCCAAGCGAGGCGTTTCAGGCAGTTCAGGAGCAGTGTTTCTGTGGGGGAGGGTGTGGACTTTGGGCTTTGCAGACCTTTTACATGCACAAAAAAAATCTATTCAACACATTAAAGGAAAGGGAGAAATAACAAAAGCATAATAGGGCCTCTTTAACTGAAGCTGGTTTTGTGTGCTTGGTAGCTTGATTTTCATGTTTTTTTAAACCTTATTTAAATAGGAAGTGCAGAAACCACTATCAAAACCTCTGTGAGATTAAAAACCTCTTTATCAAGAAAGGGAGCAGACAAACCTCCAACAAAACCAATAAGAAGATTAGAGTGAAAGATAAACAAGAGTCAACAGGCTGTTTGGAGTATGTGGTGCATTCACACTAGCATTAAATCTTAGGAAAGAAGAAACACATTTTGATGTCTATTTGTGAAGTTCAGTCGGCACTTTGATCAACAACCAACCTCATATGTGTTGCATCATCTCCTGATAAAATCAAATGGTTAAGTATATCTGATATTTTTATGCCTCCACGCTAGCAACAGCCATTACCTGAGCCATTATGTTTTTGTGGTCATTCTCGAGCAAATTTCTTCTATTTGGTACCAACCTTGGACACAAGGATGATCAGATTAGATTTTGGTGGTCAAAGATCACTGTCAATTCATATGCTAATTATTGTCAATTTCACACAAGTGTCTAACAGGATAATATGATGAAGTGATGACATTTTGAACAGATATAGATGTTAAGTGCAACTGGACTGGTTGTCGGAGGCAAACACTCATGAGATGGTGATTTTAAATGTATACTTAAAGGTAAAACATACTATGACGATTAATATGTAGCCTACTGTATAGAATTGGTATGGATTTGCAAAGCAGCTTCAGTTTAATCAGTTAGCATGCTAGCATTTGCTAATTAGCACTAATGGGAATCTGATGGGAATCTCATTAGTTTTGCTGGTATCTGGATATAAATCAAAGTATTGGACAAATTTAAATTTGTACTGATGATGTTAGATGAATAGTTAAGGGATCACCAACATACTTAGGATTCATCCTGAGGGGAACATGGATGTCTGTGCCAAATTTCATGACAGTTGTTGAGATATTTCATGAAAAAAAAAACAAAATGTGAATCTCATGTTGGCTTTAGGATTCATTCTCTGTGGACCATGAATGTCTGTACAGCATCTCATGGGAATCATCCGGGAACCTCTTAAGATGTTTCAGTGTGACCAACGGACTGACAAAGTCATCCGAAATAGTAAAATATGTACAAAACATCAATGAGAATCATCCAAAAATTACATCCTCAAAACAACACAATGCGGCACCTTTTTAAAGAAAACCTAAAAGCTGTCAAAAGCCATCAAAGCTGAAATAAATGAAACCACATCCTAGTTATATTATACACCATCTGATCGTAGTCTGAATGATTCCCACGGCTACTTTTACTATTTTGCGGAGCCTGTAAAGCTTTCAGTGGAAAGTGTTGCATGAAGCTGCCAAATGAATTAAGTGGTGATGCTCGTTAGCAAAGAGAAAATCCCTGTTCTCATTATCCATTCGTTAGGTGTGAAGAATTTTAAGGTAATTAAGTGGAATAGCGTCTGAAGCCCTCTTACATGAGGCGCCTGCCTGGTGGTTGTTATGGAATAATTTAGACTGTTTTATAATCAAGATCACAATTTAAATATACAGGAATTTATGTTTGCATGCAATTATTTCCCCATATTATATGAAAATGCAGACTGTTTTTGTGCAATCTTTTCCCCTCATGGTATTCATGTACTGTAGTCTCTCTAATCCCTCTGAACCATCTCCCCTTGCATGCTATAGGAAAAGTCAAACTGCCAGTGAGTGAGATTAGGCCACAGCAAATCCTTTTTAGATTTGGGTTAAAGTTTCCTACATCAGCTGGATGATGGCGGTCACACAGACTGTAGTTGTGTAATCATCCATCTTCATCTTCTCAGGCTGTGTGGTTACCCTCCTTTCTACGACGAGAACGATTCGAAGCTCTTTGAGCAGATCCTCAAGGCAGACTACGAGTTTGACGCTCCCTATTGGGACGACATATCAGACTCTGGTGAGCTATGACGCATATGTGAGCGTACACTGTGTTTTTACAATATAAGAGGTATATTTTTATTCATGTCCCATAGTTTTCTAGAAAATTTCAATAAAGGAACTGATGTAAGACAAACTAAAAGCTGTAGAGGATTATTAGATGAGTCAAGAATATGATGATTTTGATGATTTTTTAAAAAACTTTATTAAGAAAGTACAACAGTTATACATGTTCCAATTTTTAAGTAAATTATGTTTTAGTGTAAAAATATTATTATTATTATTATTATACCACAAAACAAAATGTAGGGAAAGGAAAATAATAACAATAAAATAATGATAATAACAATAATAATAAAACAAAAAATCAGGGTCTGCTAAACAGTTAGATTAAATGTGAAATGTCTAAATAATCTAATAGTTTTTACCAAATTATAATTTTTGAGTTTTAACTTTTCAACAGTAGTCAAACACATTTTAAAATCAGCATCTTTAAAAATATAAAAAAGAGGATAATTTTTTAAGCTATTGAAATTGTTTTATTCTACGATATTGAATGCGGCAGTGAATTCCCACTGGTGAATTTTGAAGCCTTTATTTGTCTTTAAAAAAAGATGATTGCTAATAAGTAGCTAAATGAGACTACTAAACATCATGACACCGACTTTACAGCCTCACTGATACACAATGACAAGCAACCGTGGTGTATTTGATTTACATTATTAACGTTAGCTTCTGGTAATTGTATTCCCGCTTCAAAAAGCATAAAAGTGGTATTTATTAGTGAAGATTATCTTGATGAACAAAACATGTTTGCCACAGAGCTTATTTTCTGTAATAATTCAAAATCCAATAAAAAATCCCATTGGCTTTTTGTCAAGGGAACTGTGGGCGATGCTAACTTCCTGCTGGCCTAGAAAAATACGTCATCCTTAGAGCACTCTATTCAGTTATATTTATTGACTCATCCGTTTTATTGCATTTTTGTAGATTTTCAAGTAATAATTTCACATAATTAGCCTGACATAGAGTCTGTGTGTAGAGTCTGTGGTCAGCAGGTCAGCACAACATGCTAAAATGAAAATTGTGTATTTTACAGGCATGCATACTGTTAGTAATTCTTTAAGATCAGTTAAACAAATTATGTTTGCAAGATTATTAGTATTTTATTGGGTTTAAATATTACCATTATTTCAAGGGAGTTCCTCTGGAAATCAGGGTCTTGCCAAGAAGGTAACCCACAAGTTGGGAAACTCGTGAGATGTTAAGCATTGATGTTGAATAGTTACGGTTAGGTTAGGTCATCGGGCAGCAAAGTCTCGTGAGAGTTTTTGCAAGTTTTCACTAGATTTTGCAATCTGCAGTTTTCCTTGTAAAAGTGGCATGTAGTATGTGTGCTGTCTCAGAACATTGTCTCTTTTTTCTCTATTATCACTACGTAGTTCTTTCCAGGACCTGTCTTAGGACCCTACGTTGTTGCAGGTTATACAACATGTTTTCAGCTGGACATGTTTTTGACCTTTTCATTTCCCTCCACAGCCAAAGACTTCATCAGCTGCCTAATGGAGAAGGACCCGGAGAAGAGATTTATATGTGACCAGGCTCTTCAGCACCCTTGGTGAGAAACTAACCACCGCCACACTGCATCTCAACCAGACAATCACAGGGAACCACACACGTCTTGGTGCGATTAAACAGCGGTATGACGCAGCTTGCCAGGCTTACGCATTTGTCATGGAGAGCATGTCCTCCCACTGTCATCTGTCGCCATGGCTCCGAGCCGTGAACCCACCTCTGCTCAGCACCGCCAGCCCTTAGAGAGAAATGTGCTGAATAAATGGCTGCCAATTAGTGGTTGGCGTCCTGAAGGATCCTTGAAGAATGTGGAAGCTTTAATGAACAATTAGGATGTTTTCCCAGGCCTGAGCCAGAGCTAACGAGAGCGAGCGGGCGTGGGCTGCTGTCTCCGGCTGAGGTGGCCAATATGAATAGGCCTGTTAGCCATTAATGGGCTTTTTGGGTCCTGGGCAGGTGGTCCCTCTGATACAAATATGTGGTTTGTGACACCGGTAACAGGTGTCATAACAGAGAAATGGCAGGGTTTCATGCAGAGATATTATGATTAATGTGACAGAAAGTGATGCAGTATGTGAGCTCCTGCAAAAACATCGCACCCATCAATCAAAAATGATTTAGCAGAATGAAAATAAATGAGCTGAGCAAATAGGAAAACAACATGAGGACGATTCCCTGAGGTGTTACAGATACAAATATAAACCATTTGGGTAATGCTGTGTGTGTGTGTGTGTGTGTGTGTGTGTGTGTGTGTGTGTGTGTGTGTGGTGGAAATGTTATTTACATGATCTAAACGGACTTGACTTTAATTTTCAGGATTGCTGGAGACACGGCTCTCTGCAAGAACATACATGAATCAGTCAGTCGACAGATTCGGAAAAACTTTGCCAAAAGCAAATGGAGGGTGAGCACACAGGACTTATCAGATATCACTAAAAACTAGGGCTGTCAGTACATTGAAATATTTGATTGTGATTAATCGCGTGATTGTCCATAGTTGATCATGATTAATTGCAAATTGATTTTTTTTATCTGTTCAAAATGCACCGTTAAAGGGAAATTTAAAGATTCAAGTATTTAATACTGTTATCATCATGGGAGTGTGCAAATATATTGAGCTTTATGCAAATATGTAGATATAAATATATGTAGTTTATATACTGTATATACAGACTATATGTGTGTGTGTGTGTGTGTGTGTGTGTGTGTATATGTATAAATATACACACACACACAAGTTGTGTTAATGTGTTAAAGAAATTAGTGGTGTTAAAAACACATTATTCTCTGTCTATTTGAATATCAAAAACATCCAGTGAATTGTCTGTACTTGTTATTACATTTGTCTGTTCACAGCAAGCCTTTAATGCGACGGCTGTGATCCGCCACATGAGGCGTCTGCAGCTGGGCACCAGCTTTGGCAGCAGCATTCACAACACTAACTCCATGTCCAACCCTCAGAGTCGTGCTCCAGCCAAGAGCCAGTCTGTGGACTGTGCCCCGCTCTCCCTGAAGGACTGTGAGTGACACTTCAGATGTCTCTGCAGACACATGCATGTCCAAGTTTTACTGCCACACCCAGCTGAGCTCTGTTCACTCTGCTGCTGCTTCATTGAGATGATAGGAAAGGGTTTAAAAAGCCCTTGAGGTGTAATTTTCAATCAAACAGACTAAACTGATTTAACCCATGTGGTCACTAAGTTTGTGGTGCCATTTAATTTAACATAAGATCTGTTGCAGTACCACATCTCTAACAAACGTTTGTTTACTAGTTGCTTTATCAATAATTTAAGTCATTTATCAAACTAAAAAGCACTTGCTGATTCCAGCTTTTCCCGCTTTTCTTTGTTTTATGTCATCATGCATTAAATAACTGGATTTTGGACTGCTGGTCGAGATGTCACCTTTAGATTAAATCATTTAATGGACTTCACTCAAGGTCCACATACTAGCTTTTTTTTTTTTTTTTGGAGAGGGCTTTTCAACCTTATATTGATACAGATCACAGTGAAACAGGGAGGATGACATGCAGCAAAGGGCTCCAGCCAGGATTCAAACTTGGGGCTGCTGCAGCAAGGACTACAACCTTTGGCACATGGGGTGCCTGCTCAGCTGAGCTAAACAGCGCCCCTTTCCTGGCCTTTCTACCACATGTCACAGTTTTCATTAATAGTTTTTGCTCAGATGTCATGGAAATAGCTCAGTATTATTCCTACTACTTCTTTTCAGTAATGATTCTACTATTTTCAAGGTAAAGAATGAAAGAAAGCTTAAAGAATGAGTCTGGAGATATTTTATATATTTTTTTACTGTCAGTAAATCTCATGAAAAGACCAAGGAGTCACTGAAGGAGTGACTTCATGTCGATGTACATGTTGTTTGCCACCCTGCTGCTGTAAATACTCACCAGAGTTCCAAATGTGTGTTAATCCTTAGCTGGAAATTGCTTTAGTTACTCCAGTTTTAGCAACCGTTACAGTGTGTAGGATTTAGTGCCATGTAGTGGTGTGGTTGCAGATTGCAACCAACTGAGTACCCCTCCGCTTACTCCTCCCTTTCTAAGACTGTGGTAACGTGAGCTGCCAAGTGCAAAACTGTGGTAATGCTGTTTGCCTCGCTCTGAGGTCATCCTTACCATAATAACACTACTTTAAGAGGAATAGAAGTCAGAAGGCGGCTGGCAGTACCACAATTTTATGGTCTGCGGCTCATATTACCGCAGTTTGACAAGCGTGTTGGAGAACCACAGTGGCCTTCAGGTAACATAAAAACCTGAAAGTCTCTCTCTAGAGCCAGTGTTTGGTTTGTCTGTTTTGGACTACTGTAGAAATATGACAGAGCAACATGTGAAGAGGACCCCCTCCCTATGTAGATATGAAGGGCTCATTCTAAGCATTGTAATGAAAATACAGTTCTTAGTTTGAGGTGATTATACACTAATGAAAACATAGTTGAATATTATATTTCATTTATGATAATAAACCCCCTGAAAGTCCACATACTGACCCTTTAATTTTCAGGCTCTAATGAAAAAGGTGAGACATCACCCATTAGACTGCTTTCCTTCACCTCAGAGTCCAGGATTTTGTGTTTTTTAGTGTCAGCCTTGGTAACAGCAGTAGCTTCTGTGAGTCACAGCGTCTAATAACAAAACAAAACAAATATTATATTTTATTTCTGTACAGAGAGCCCCTGAAATGTTACGCACTTTAAGATGGAGTTACACTCGATCAGAACTAGTGTGAAGGATTTGCTGTCTGACCACAGGGGTGGAGACGGTTATCGTTTAAATAAAGGGGATAATGCAGGGGAATAGTTTAACAAATTTTAAAAAAGGCTGAGAGGGAAGTTAAAACCATGGCTCCTTTCGGGCCTCCACACAGCTGGCCAATGACAGCATAAAATGGGTGTGAATGTTACCCAACGTCAGACAGGAGTGCGGGGAGGGCATTTCAGAAACTATTTGACCGTCTGATAAGAGGCATGCTGGTGCTGTAACACACTGGTGGTTTTGGTCTTTTCATAGGATTTGTCGACTAATCAAAACATTTCCAGACTTATGCTTTAACTTTAATGCATTTCTCCTGCTTGTCAAATGGAACAATGTTAATGACATGCAATTTGTTACTGAAACTATATTTTCTCCCACAGGTCCTCCAATATCACCTTTGCCCTCCACTGTTAAAGCGTACAATCAGGACTCTGATGCCTCCTCTCCCATACGAGAGGAACCATCCGTGGTGGCTGAGCCATCGCGGCCACGTCCCTCCACCGTTACGGTCATCCACACTGGGACTAAATGACGCCAGGTTCCGCGGGAGGTGAGCTGGGAGACCACGGAGCTTTGAGATGGAACACAACCATCCCTCAGGCCTCAACGTCGTCGCCCAGTTTGCCCATCCCGCAGCCTCCCATCTGTTTCTGCCAACCACGGGAGGAATTTGAGGAGCCTTGGCTCAGCACGGCACCCCGGCTGCTTCCACCGTCACACAGACCTGGAACACAGAGGGGAAGATGCTCACCAGAAGTTGTTATTGTGGAAGCCACATTCAGCCTGGATCACGGTTGTCTGGCAGATAAACAAGCAGCTGGGGAGTGCCACACTAAAGGGACTTGAAGCTGCTATCAGTTTTGACTGTGAGCGCCTTTGAGAAGGGGACTCTCCGCTGTATGCCTTGTGTAAATATCCTGCCTGGAAATGTTGAGTGGAGTCATGTTATGCAAGTGAATTATAAGCTTCAAGCTGTGGTGAATAATTGTGACATCATCTGCACTCTGAACTTCTTATCGTTTTGACAGCTCTTGTTAATTTGCTGTGGTGTTTGCTACAGTGGCTCCTGACGGTGTGACGGTATGTGTTATCTCTTTGCTTTAAAACGGAGCAGGACGGTGATCGCTGTGAGGGCCGGTGCATTGCACTAATGTATGGATTATTTATTTTCTTACAATATATTCTGATTTTTGTAAGAAATGTGTACATGTGTTATTAGACTGGACTGAAGAGTTATTGAATGTGATAAAGATACAGTATCTAATAGTTGTTTCTTTGTATTTCCTGTGTTATTTGCTGAATTAATTTTTTGGACGTGACTGTGAAGTCCTCTTTGACCACAGGAGGGCAACCACGTGTTGTTGCTGTGTGACCAGTTCTCAGGGATGAAGCCAACCAAACCCCTCTCACTGCTGGTGATGAGGATTAAATAGTTGAAAAACGAAAAAACTCCAAATATTGCATATTACTCCAATGTGCCATTGGGAGAGTTTGACAGATGTTTTCTTTCTTTAAATCCATAATTATTGACAGTATGGGTGTAATGTAACTTGTACTGAATGGATTGTTTTTCCCTTTAAAAACCTTATTTGGATTTAAAGAAAGTGTTTATCAGTGAAGTGTGCATTCTTGTCTGCAGTAAAAATGTAAAATGACGAATGCAGATGTGTCATTGCAGAGTTGTCTATAATCGGTAGTGTACAGTTAAATGGTGGTAATATTGTGCTACCTGCTTTGGCTCATGATGTGGCTGGTCTGAGAACAGCTCACTCACTCTGTGTTTAATCACTGTGCTTTCATACCAGCCTGTTGAATTTAGCAGAAGGACTCTTTCTCCTTCGCTCTCTAGAGACTCTCACATAGAGAAGAGAAAGGGTCTGTCTTTGTATTTTCTCTGTGGTACCTCTGTTTAATTTGAAATCACTCAACACAAATGATAAAAAGAATAAATAAATAACACTCCACCAGAACATGCCCGATATTGAGGCAATCTTGAATTATCTAAAAATGTGGTGAATATTTACTGTAAATACAAATCTCAACAACACGGTTAGTTTGGGTCTTGAGTGTTTATTTTTGTCTTCCCTAGACACCAAAAAAAAATCAACAAAGCAAAAATATGAAGCATTTAAAGCCTCCATTTGCATGTTATTGTTTCAGAAATGTGCTTTGGCATTGTAGAGATTCTTGTATTAAAAAAAGCAGCTTGTTTGCATGAGTTGTTGCTTCTTTGAGGAGAAGTAAATGTCAGGTAAGTTACACAGTTTTCACACATTTCTCAGAGAAAATACTGATTTTTAAATGATTATGTTAAAAGGTTTAACTAAATTCATCACACGTGACTAAATATAATATATGTGGTAAATACAGTATATTCACACTTCTTCCTCTGGTAATGTAGCAAAATATCATTGCACATCTATTTTAACCCAGACCCTCCTTAAAGAAACAGTGTGTAACATTTCAGTGGATCTATTATCAGAAATGGAATATAATATTGATATGCATGTTTTCATTAGTCTATAATCGCCTGAAGCAAAGCCTGTGTTTTTGTTAACTTAGAATGAGTCCTTCATATCTACATGGGGAGCGGGTCCTCTTCATGGAGACCACCATAGTTCTCCAACATGCTTGTGAAACTGCAGTAACGTGAGCAGCAGAGTATAAAACTGTGGTACCGCCAGCCACCGTCTGACTTCTGTTGCTCTTAAAGTAGTGTTATTATGGTATGGATGTCCTCTGAGCGAAGGGAGCAGCGTTGCCACAGTTTACGGGTACTCGGTTGCAATCTGCAACCACACCAGTAGATGCCACCAATCCAATACACTGCACCTTTAACAGCTAAAAACATTTAATATTGTTTTATCATTTCTACCATCATTATTCCCTCTGTGTGGGGTTTCAGCTGTTAAGTAAGCCAGTCATTGTTGTGAAAGAAACCCAGACAGGTCAATGTCATCTCTCAGGGGTTTATTTCATGACAGTGACCTGCTAGCTGTACATTATCACGCTTATTACATGGCCACTTTCTTAAGAAATCTATAATTTGACACAAAAACAGTGCCATGATTAACCAACCACAATAGATTAACAACACTGTGTAATAAATACAATGGATTTTCGTCTGCTCTTTATCTATGATTAGTGTTGACAGAACTTTTTATGTAGCACTCCCCCTCCATAATCCGATTTCCGTTACTGGACTTTTGTAATGGTTTGGAAACTTTATGGGCTCTAATTGATCCCAAAAATAAGCAACGTCACTTTTTAGGACAGCATGCTGTATAATCTGTGAATTACTAATTAATTTGTTTAAGCAAAACTGCAAGACAGTTCACTGGTTACAGCTCCTCAAATGTAATCATTTGCTGGTTTTCTTAGTCCACTATAATATTTAATTGACTATATTTGGTTTTTGGCTGTTGGTCGGACAAATCAAACAATTTAATTAAGTCAGTTTAGGGATTATGGCATTTTACCACTGTTTTCTGATATTTTATAGACCAAATGAATTAGGGCTGGGCAAGATGATGATATAGATTGTTAAAATTATCTAGAAATGTCTATGGTATATATTTTTCTATATCATTTCTATCGTGACATAGACTAGGCTTATGTTTATTTCTTCTTCCTCTATAATTTCATGTAAAACTGTTTTGTTCATTTTGTACTCAAATTCTTAAAATGAGAAAATATTTTTCATTTGTCAAGTACTTAATTCACACAGGATTATACAAAAATAGGCTGTACCATGTGGTTATTTCATATAGTCTATTTATTTATTAAATTATTGAAAACATGCTATATTTTTATATATACTGTATATCGTTATCAAGAAATTAAATTACCTATATTGTCATGGAAGAATTTTGCCATATCCCTCAGCCTTAAAATGAATGACTGATTAAGTGCAAAAGTAATTAGTAGATTAATTGATCATGAAAATAATGTTTCTGTTTGTTCATAAATATCCCATGACATATAAAGCATAAATTATTTCCTTATGTGTAATAGCACTGTTTTATGGTTATTTCTATACTCCGTCACCTTTGTTAAATGTGTGCAGTGAGCCCAGTTTATAACAAAGAGAAAGGCACTTAAATAACTTTCCACATATTGGGTTTTAGTTCAAAAGACAGGACAAGGATTATGCTGATTATTAATACTTTTACACATACAGCTGTGGGGTCTGTGAGATCCTAAACAATGAGAAGTAAAAGCCAATGTCAACAGCTCAAGGGTGAAAATCAAGCTGTAAATCTCATTTTGTAGCTGATGTCTCTACTGTACAGCCGTCAAGGCCTTATTGTGTGGCAACAGATGTTCCAGCGTCACCTCTCTGCTCTCTCGCTGCCCTCGAGCTCAGATGGACTGACGGTTGTACTCGTGAGGAGGATGCATCCCGTCATAGTGAAACTCCCTCCACTGCTCGGTGCTCTCTCTGCTCCTCTCGTCTTGTTCTGGGAAGATGATGAGAATTTTAGTGGGTGAATGAGCCAGTCGAGTGAATGAACTCATCCCTCTCTGCTACATCAGATATACCATCATCCTCCTCTTCAGCGTAGCTCTCAAACTTGTTCCTCTTCTCCTCGTGAAACTCTCTCTTTCGTTCATCTGCAGCCAGAATCTGCCTCTGCTCAGCTGCAAGCACAGAAGAGGATGAATTAACCGAGTTTAAAACATCTTACATTCACATTCAGATTTAGGTTCCCATTTGCTGTATTAACCCAGGAGGAGAGTTGCTGACAAACTGTACATAAATGAGCAGATGAACAAAGTAGTTGACTTTAAACTAATTTCAACATACACAGTAACATCATGAGTTAGACTGTCCCTTTAATGGTCCCAAAAATACATTTTATTTATTCTATTCATTACAACAAAAGACCTTACCATTTTTCATTGTTATTGATACATTATTATCAACATTAGCAGTATTGCCTGAGAAGTGACTGTATTTTCATTGAAAACATACAAAAATGTACATAAATGTATACAAAATCCTGCTGATATAATATTTTGGACAAACATTTATCATATTGACAATCATTTACTATCAGAAAATGTTTGATTCTAGGGTAATATTCACTTAAGGGACCTCTCGCCTGAGCAAGCTGGTTGAGCAGGTTATTGAATATCTATTACAAAGATATCAGACTTCTTTGGAGGGTATTCATTTATATATTAAGTTAACCTGTGAATTGAAGTTAGAAAAAACTAACTAAAAATCTGGGGGATTTTTAAAGGCCTAACATGCTTTTACCGACACACTCAAGTTGAGTTAAGTGCAATTATTTTTTCAACAAAATATCACAACTCTGAATGTGCTCTGGAAGAGAAGACCATTAATATGGCATTGGTCTGGAAATCAAATGTTAATCAGCTAAAAAGGAGGCACACACTCAACACAATGACAAAAACTACAACCTCAAAAAATAGCACAGAACTGAATCACCGTGTCTGAACAAAAGCAGCTTTTTGTGAACTTCATAAAGCTGGTATTTGTGGTGAAGCTGATTCACAGAAGGTGCTTGTTACCAAGGCCGACACTGTAAAACACAAAACCTGGACCCCCACGTGATGGAAAGAATTGTGTTTTTGTTAGCTTAGATTGAGTGGTTGATACCTACATAGGGATTGGGTCCTCTTCAGGGAGTCTGCCATGTAGTTCTGCCATGTTTCTACCAAGCCCTATTCAAAGAGGCTGGGACACGATCTTGAGCTATGGGGTATGACACATGCACAGTGTAACTGGAGCTGTGGTCATGGGTTGCTATTGGTGCAATTTCTGTGAATGCAAATCAGGTTTTACTGCACATGTGTTGTACCCCAAAGATATGATACATTGATGATGTATGACGTCTCCTGTTTTCACCAACCTGGGTTCCTACAGTAACAGAACGGACAAACAAAAGACTGGCTCTAGTGAGAGCCTTAAGCGATTTCATGATACCTGAAGGCCACCGTAGTTCTCTGATGCACTTGTGAAACTGTGGTAATGTGAGCTGAAGAGTGAAAAACTGTGGTATCGCCAGCCACCGGCTAACTTCTGTTGCCCCTGCAATAGTGTTATTATGGTAAAGATAAGCGAGGCGAGCGGCGTTACCACATTTGCACTCGGTAGCTCACGTTACCTCAGTCTTGGAAAGGAAGGAAAGAGCGGAGGGGTATTCAGTTGGTTGCAATCTGCAGCCACACCACTAGAGCCACTAAATCCCACACACTGTACCTTTAAAGGACAGGTTCACATTTTATCAGAACTCACAAGCAATGTGAAGCTATTTTGCAACATAACAGTCTCTTAAAGGTCTAATGTGGAGGATCTGGTGGTATCTAGCACTAAAATTAGGAAATTTCAACCATTTGAAGCCTCTCCTGTGTGCCAAGCATGTTGGAGAACTACGGTGGCTGATGTAAAAACGTCAGCTGTTGTAAGAGTAGCATAGGTCACCTGGAGTAGAGCCACTGCTTAGAGTGTGTGTGTTCATGGGAAGTGAGTGGTGAGGCAAGAGAGAGAGAGCAGCAGTGACAGGAGCAAATAACGTTATTGACTGCGGCCCAAGCAGGAAAATTTAACAGTGTTTGCCCATACTGGGCTACTGTAGAAACAAGGTGGTGCAACATGGTAGACTGTGTGGAGAGGACCCGCTCTCTATGTAGATATAAACGGCTCATTCTAAGCTAACAAAAAAAAAAAAAAAAAAAAACTTGATTCTTGTTACCAGGTGATTGTACACTAAAGAAAACACACTAATTATTAGATACTACTTCTATCAATAGATCCCCCTAAATGTAACAGGGATGGGTTTCATTTTGGATCTGGTTCCAAGTTGGTACTAATGTATATACTGAGAAGTGACCTGCATTTGACCTTTGACCTGCAGGACCGGACCCATAAAGAAGCCCAGAGCCCATTAAAATACTCATCTGTCATGTTGGGGTCAGTGGAACTCACATACTGACTGCAGTAACATTAGGAAGACTCAGTGGCTGAGATAAGAAAGGTTTAACCGTGCTAACCTTTCCAAAGTCAGGTCACGACCTTTGACCTTTAAACAGGATTCCCAGCACTAGTCTGTGCATGCAGTCAGAGCTGGAACTCATGCTGGCAAGTCACTTAGTTATGTTGCAGAGAGCAAAGTCTCTGCGATTAACAGATGAACAGAGGATCAGTATTCGTAAACATTTCAGGACAACTACCTGCTATTTTTGTTATTGCTTTCTGCCCAGCAGCGTTAATCATCCATTGCTGTCTTCACCTGACAGCAGACCTGCTCCTTCTGGCTCACCAACTCCCACAGAAAGTCAAACATTCGTTTACAGTCTGATGTCTATGTTTTAATGTCAATGCTTTATCCACGTACTTAAACATGTAATACATTTATCAGATATTTTCCTCATCTGCCTGCAAGCGAGATGTTGTGCTTTTATGTCATTACGCAGTAGGAGAGGCTTTTCAAAGTGAGCACAGTTTATTTGTCTCACTTTTTTAACTTGGTTTTTCTCTGACCCCGTTCTGCCCGAGTGTCGGCACATTCCACATTCAGCAGCGAGCCAACCGCTCACCCACTCACTCTGAGTCCATCTCTCAGTCTTTTCCCTGTGTGTTTACGGCTCTGTGTTCACTTTATCCCTGCTTTTAACTACACAAAGTGTCTTGCTGTTGCACACACAGACCCACAGAGTGTTGTTACACAACTCCAATTCAGAGCAGTGGTCTCAGTGTGTGCTCTCACCTTCCTGTTGGCAGGACTGTACATAACAGTGCCGTGAAATCACTCGAGGATGTCAAACACTGTACAGTTTGAGGATATTCACTGATTTACTTGTGTGTGAGTGTGAGCTCCATGCTGCCCTGTGGCTCCTTCAGCAGCATCCAGCAGAGGAGGCAAAGCTGCTGTGTGACCAGACAGGTCTGAGGTCAGGCCACGTTCACAAAACGGTTAACAGCTGCTGGCTGCCATAAAAACATCCAGGCTGCCATTAACATGTTTGCTCACTGTCCATCAGTGGTGAAATGTAACTAAGTACATTTACTCAACT
Organism: Pterois miles; assembly: GCA_947000775.1. NCBI lineage: Eukaryota > Metazoa > Chordata > Actinopteri > Perciformes > Scorpaenidae > Pterois > Pterois miles. Next base: position 8,186,297 of record CAMQGK010000144.1, on the reverse strand, counting down.
GCTGTACACTTAAAAATTTACAATTACAATTTACAATTTTGACATACTTGTCATCATAATCAGTGGTGTGAAGTAACTCAGTTACTGTATTTAATCTCTTTCTATCTTTTTTGTTTTACCATTTGATTTACAAAATATTTTAATGGAGTGTTTCTACTTTCTGCTACTTTATACCGCTACTCCACTACATTTCAGAGGGAGCTACTGTACATATTACTCCATTACATTTATTTGACCCTTTTTACATTAAAAAAAATGCATTGTATTCTTATATATATGTTGTAGTTTATACGTCAAATCTACTCAGTAGTACACAAAGTATCTACAGTTGTCTCCATATTGAGGAACATTAAAATGCTCATTCTTCATGTATGTGTTAGTGACAAAAACAGCATAATATAATATTCTAGTATAATACTGTGGAAAAAGTCATTCTGCATAATGAGTACTTTTACTTTTGATACTTTACAGTACAGTTTGCTGATAATAATACTAATGTGCTTTTATTTAAGTAACATTTTTGAAATCGAGACTTTTATTTTTAGACTATCGTATTTCTACTTGCCCTTAAGTGAATTATCTGAGTACTTCTTCTAGCACTGCTGTCCTTTCAAAACTGCAAAATAAATAAATAAATTTAATAAAAATACATTTAAAAAATTCCAATTTCAAGAGTAATTTGATCTCTCACTGTGTCAAAACAGTGTTAAACAGTGTTAAAGCAAGAAAAAGAAACATGTCAGTGTGGTTGTCCTACATACAGGACAACTTTAAAAAAATAAATTAATACATTTACAATATACAAGTTAATAAATAAATATATAAATACTTAAATTTAAAAGTTAATAAAATATGTATTAAATAAATATCAAATAAATAAATACAATTAAAAATAATGAAGAATAAATAATAAATAAATAAAAGGGAAAATTAGATAGAGGAGTAGATAGATAGGTGAAGTAATACAAAGATAAGTAAATAACGATGTAGATTAAAACAGAAGTATCAATCTATGTCACATTTTATCAATTAACACCTATGTTTATTTTTAATATTATTTCTGGTTTATTTAATGTCATATTTATTAATTTATTTATTGAGTCACTTTTATATTTTTTCATTTCTGACCTCCATAATCCTGTACAATGTTTTCCATTACAATACAAAACAATACAAAACATCTTTATACTCAGGATGGGGACAAAAAGAGATATCTCTTTATTTTGCACATTATTCAGATGCTTAACATACTTTTTTAAACCTTGTTTATACAATCAATGTTTTTTGTCCATGTCAAGCCTATTACTGTTTATGTCTAATGCTTTTGTGTAGGTCTAGGAAATTCCTCAAGCATGTAAACCTTCCCCATGTATTAAGGTACATGGTACATGGTTGCAGTTATGTAGGATCAAAAACTCAGGACTGTGAGGAAACCAAAGAATGCCACATAGTGGTGATCACTTTTTAAAAAAATAATAATCAGTAATAAACAAGTGTGAACAAGTGATCAGCTGTGTACAGGATTTTTTGGTCTCTTTTCATTTCAAGAAAAATAAACACTAAATGCTGAAAATTAGAAGAAATTATTTCTAAGGACAGACGGTTTTGTAATGAAATGTTAGGCTATTAAAATGATCACCAATCTGGATGCAATGTATTGACTTCCATAGTGGCTGTGAAGAAATTTGTGAGTATACCGCAAACACACAACTACACACACACCACCTCAGCTAACCAGACCTCAGGTCAAACCACCACAAACAGACCCAGAGTGAACTCACCATTAATCTCATCCTGAGATTTTGCTCCCCGTCTGCTGCGTCTTCTGAAGAAGTTTGAGGCATCTGCCTCCTTCATGAAGATCCTCCTCAGTGGACCTGCAGTGGGGAGCAGCAGAAGGAGGTTCAGCTCACAGCATGAGGGGATAAAGAGAGGGGGGTGTAGAAGAGATGCGGGTGATGCAGCTCCTCACCTTGTGGCTCTTTAGCGCTGCCGGTGCTGCTGGGCACAGCTGCAGAGTCGGCCTCAGGAGACACTGGGTCAGAGGGCAAAACATGAAGGCTCTTAATTCAAACTCTCCCATGCTTACCTCTGCATAAAATACAAAGACCACAATCACCACATTAATTCTCCTGCGTCCTCAGACTCACAGGAAAGTGCCAGAAGCACGGCGAGAAGAGCCAGGAGGGTTGCATATGTCCAGGACATCTTCAGCTCTGAATGTGTTGAGAGATACGAGTAATGTGGCAGACCAAGAGCGAGAGGTGAGTATGTGAGAGGTGGGAGGGAGCCTGGAGGGATATTGACTGCTTGTCAGCAGAGAAGGAGGGAGTGACGGCGCAGATCTGATAATCAACAAACAGCAGGGAGGGTTTTCAAGTGACAGGAAGGTGCTGAGGATTCAATTTTGACTTGATAAACATATTTTGCACTTCTTCTTCATGGGCCTGCGAGGGCCTGTTTCTGTGGTCATAGAAGGGAAAACTTAAAGGCCTCACTATAGACATTACCCTACAGTGTATGCACCACTTGCCTGGTTAATACCCACACTGACAGACAACAAAAACACTGACGTTTCTTAGGAAAAAAAGTGACCGAAAACAAGCCGAGGCCCAGAGCTGGAGCTGGGTTTTTCTCGCCAATGCAGCTGAAAGAGGCCCCTCAACAAGGCCGCCCTCTGCTTCTTCCTGCAGGAAAGTATACAGACTTCTCTTTGCTTGAGTTTTTTTACCCACCTGAATTTTGGCCATGCACCAGAAAAGACTGAATGTTTAAATTGTTTTGTGGGGCAGCCCAAGGTGGAGGGATTGTTGCTCAGGGATGTGAGAGGAAATTGGAGGGTTTAAAAATGTGTAAGTTTGCTCAGGTAAGTGAGGAAAGCATGTAGTGAATTAGTACATTAAATTCAACAGAGTTGTGTAAGATTTGAATTAAAGGTGCTATTGATAACATTGATAACATCTGGCCACTAGATGCAGTATTCTCCCTCCCTGTTCCGCTGCATTCACGTCACAACAAGTGGTTGCCAGTTTGTTGTACAACCTGCGTATTTTATGGTTGAATGGAGTGAGACTCTGACGGTCATGTCAAATGATGAATCTTTCATGGTAATGAAGTCATTTTGCAGCATGTTGCTGTATGCTATTAGACCATAAGGCCATTAGGTGTTTACACAGTCACATTGTGGGGACTTGCCTTCCTTTTGGGGACAACATGCATGTCCCCATAATGTAAAACATTATATTTTAGGGTGAGGACTTGGTCTGGGGTTTCAGTAAGGTAAGTAACAGTTACAGTTAGGGTTAGGGTAAGTCTCCAGGAAATGAATGTTAGTCAATTTAAATTCCTCAAAAGTCACTGAAACACGACTGTGTGTGTGTGTGTGCACGTAGCAGCCCTTTTATTGGTATTTATCTTTTTTTCCACAAAATAACTGGCAACTTGATCGCCGAAGACCCAGAGACACCACATGATACCAATGTTGTTTTACTGTTTGCTCACAAGCCTTGTCCTGTTTTTGTGTTTGTTAGTTAGCAGGTTATCTCAAAAACAGATTTCAGTGAAATTTGGTCAGCTGTTGAAATGATTATGAAAAGATGGGGATTTAAAAAATAAATAAATAGGTAAATAGATAAATGAAATTATGTAAATCTAAATGACGTAAAATTAAATAACTTAAATAAAAAACATATAATAAAAATATAAATAACAAATAATACTAAAAATAATACAAATAATAAACAACAAATAATAATCTAATAAAATAATAATGCAAAAGTAACATAAACAATAACATAAAAAATAAAATTTTTCCACTGTAATTGTGTAAATAGTCTGTTCATTGTCAATACAGTATGTATTGTTCCTATTTTCAGTATTTCCCCTTGTTTATATTGTTCCTATTTTTTATATCTACTTCTATTTAAATTTATATTTCATATGTCTACTTTTTTGTTTTACTGATGGTTCTTGTTTTTGCACCCCTTTGCTGTTGTACACAGAATATCTTATATTACAAATAAATTGATTTTAATTTAATAATACAAAATTGAATGCCGGAATGTTGTATTTCTACACTATGGTAGCCTGTTTTTTTTTTTTTTTTTTTTAACTTTTTTAAAAATAATTAAAATTTGTATGGGTGCGGCGCGTCGTCCACTAGGGGCCGCTGTGGCCCCTCGTCTGACAGCGTCTCTGCCGTGACTCGCACCAACGGTTAGGGGGCGCTGTTTCCCCGCGGACATCTTGACGACACGGCCGTGTGGTGGCAGGCAGGCAGCGTCAGCGGACAGAGAGGACACGCTCAGATCAACCAGTAATCACCATCGCCTCTCACACTGCCATGGTTGAAAAACCGACAGCTTCCTATTTTCTAGTGAAACTTTAAAGCGTTAAAGAAACGAGCCATGCTGCTGGACGCTACAAGCCCACGGATATAAGCGACAGGGAAGCGCAGAAAGTAGCTACCACCGCACCGAAACCACAAAGAAGAAGCTTTTTTTTTGCCACGCTCGGAGGAAAAGACGGCATCCGGCCTGAGAAGAAGCTCCGAGGTCGGGGACTCCGGTCGGAGCAACGCTCATCGTTTCTGGTGAGAGTCACTCACATTTAGTGTAGTTTGCGCGGATTCTCCGACCGTTGAACCGGTTAGAGCCGCGGGGGCACAGGAAACATTCACACCGCCTTGCGTTGACACAAAACGGGCTTAACAATGTTGAGCTGCCTCACAGCCCGCAGCGTGAACGCAGCCGTTTGTTGTGTGAGCTATTCACTCTGTCCCGTTCACCGGTGAATGGCCGCATTTAACTAAAACAAACCGACGTTAGCTACACGCAGCATACATGGACGGTAAAGTAAGTTCAGAGTGCTTCATCGCGTCTGTCCTCACGGTAAACGTGTGTCAGAGCAGCTCGTTGTCACTAAATTATATGAGGTTTGCTTGTCTTTGCTAGCTGCTCTGCATGTATCGTCTTGCACGGTTGCCACCAAAACATTCACTGACCCACTTTTCAGAGTTGGACTGTCTTTCTGGTCCAGTTTTTTTCTTCTTCTCAAACTACTTGGAGGCACCGTGCAAACTGTACCAGCCTGTGATCTCACACACAGAGGCTGTGTTGGCAGCTTTAAGCCGTCTCAGCTGTCTGTGGGAAGGCCAGGAGCAGCAGACAGGAGCCTGCTGCACGGAGCATAGTTTGACTGTAATTTCTAGGGATCACGGAGATCCTGCATGTCTTCTTCCTACAGGGAGTTAACCTGTGTGCTGGCAGTCTGTAGACAGATGGATGTGAAGTTAGCAGGATGTCCAAGAGGAAGACATCATTGTTCCCGAGAGGCGGAGGGATGCTCATGTCAAACTCATGAGGAAGTCTGGTGTGAAAACACCCATGTGGTTACATATTTAATACCATATTTATTGTTTGCGTGCTGTTAACAGCCTCATTTTAACCTCCGCACTCAGGGCATACTGTATCTATGCATGGGACAAAACTATTAATATGTGTAAAACAGAAACTTTAACATCCAGTTTTCTTAGTTTTGATTATAGCATGCTCACAAACTAAACATTTTGAAATAAAAAAGGGCTGCAACTAATGATTATTTCCTTCATTAGGGATGCACTGATACTGATAGTAGTTCAGATATCGGGCTGATACTGATTCATATAGCCAGATGACAATGGGGATGATCTTGTCAATTAATTTTCATGTTTATATACTATACACAATATATACTGGAATTTTAAAATTTTGACCAAGTTGTCGCTGCATTAAAAAGGTTTGCACTTAAACTGTAGTTTTTGTTAATTATAAGTTGTTTTTTTTAAGTTGCTGGTGTACGATTTATTATTTTAATAACAAGTAAATATTAACAAGTCAATGAATTCAATCAATGTCAGTCAATGATAAGTACTTGGTATCGGCCGATACCCAAAGCCCAGGTATCGCTGTCAGTATCAGGACTGTAAAGTCGGAAAGCCCATCAGAATTTCCTAAAACCCAAACTGAGCTCTTCCAGTTTTTTTGTTTTTCAACAGTACAAAAGCTAAAATATACAGTTTACCATCACAGAGGTCTAAGAAAACTAACAAATGTTAGCATCAGTGAATTTTTGTCACTTTTACTTAAAAACATTACTTGAACAATTATCAAAACAGTTTCTGATTTATTTTTTATTGATCGAAATCAGCTAACACTTACTTTCATTTGATTAATCGATTTGGTCTATGTTATGTCAGAAAATGGTGAAAAATATAGATCAGTGTTTCCCAGAGTCCAAGATGATGTCCTCAAATGTCTACGTTTGTCCACAGTGCAGCTATATATTCATTTTACCGTCACAGAGGAGTAGAGAAACCAGAAAATATTCACATGTAAGACACTGGACCCAGAGAATTTAACTCAAACCAATTAACCGAAAATAATAGTTTCTAATCGATTATAGTTGCAGCAGCTTTAAACTAATTGTTTCAGCTATCTAAGCATAAGATCATATTATGATATTATGAAGCACTGTCTCTCATTTCCTATGAGCAGGTTTCAGTTTGTCAAGCCACAAGCTGTTGCGTTTCCCCTGAAAGATGTGTACAGTTCAGAAGCTCCAGGAGGCCCTGTGTCATTTTTGGGGCTTTAAATACCTGGTGTTGAGCCTGGTACCTGCAGGAGGGCAGGGAGCTGTTGGGGGACAGTGTGCCCATTTGTGTTGGTTTGACGTGGGGTCGTTCCCTTGGTGAAGGCCTTGGGGATGGCGGTGGCAGGGTAACCTGACCCGCTGTGAAACAGCTGTAGCCACGCGGTGCTGATCCCTCGAGTCCCGGTGCAGATCAGATGATGGTCCAGTATGTGTATAGATGTGTTTGTGTGTGGGAGCATAAACATATATACATGAATGGATGTGTTTTTGATTCACTCACTACTTTTGCAATTTTGCACAGAATGATTTTAAACCAAACCTAATAGAGTTTTTGTCGATTTTAATTCCTTGTACAAGGTTTTCCTTATACAAATCGTGTGTTCTGAGTGTGTGAGCTCATGTTTAAGCAGCAGGCCAAGACAGCTGGCTGAAGGTTAATGTGTCACCGCTCTCTGGGTAGCAGCTGCTATGTCACAGGCACCACTCCTATCTATAGATAGCCATGAATACAAACTCTTCCTCTTTTCTTTGCTGCATTAACACAAGATCTCTGGCACCGGCATGCAGCCCAGGCCCCTCACATGCAGTTGCCCTGCAAAACAAATGCTGCTGCTTGCAAGTTTGGCCGCCTCCACTCCCAGATTCTCCATCTCAGTCTGAATCTTGGAAGTATCCGGTTGTAGCAAAGACCCCACTGCAGCCACCCAGCCAGCTGGCTGAGACCCTGTTTGATCGAGTTAAACTGTAGAACCTTACACCACATATCTGGGCCGTCATCTGAAGTATGAATGTCTGAAACAGGTGAGGGACAAATATTGCCTTTTTTCCCCGTCACTCTTGGCAGGATTTGCGGGAACTGTCTGAACACTTGTCTGGTCTTTATTTGGATACACACACACACACACACACACACACACACACACACACACACACACACACACACACACACACACACACACACATTCATCCAAAACAATGTTATTACAGCTAGCATAGCTTCACATAGTTGAAATGTGCTGAAGTGTTCTTAATTAAGATCTCACTGGTTTAATAAAAGACCAGGTTAAATCCATGTGTTTGGTTTTTTAATTATCTGAATTTAAACCCCCAGGCCCACTGTACCTTGGCTCAGTAGGTTTTTATAATCAGGGATTGAGAAAGTAGTCCAATGTTCAACGGCTAAAAATAAGTTCCTTCTTAATGAAGTTATCAATTTTCCATTTAATTCAAAGCTTAGTGAGTTTCTCACCACTCACGAGTGAGAAAGAAGGACCACGATTGAAACAAGTTTTTCCACATTTTCTTTTAATTCAAATGCAAACATCCATAAAAGAATAGTTGACAAATAATTAATCAACAATAATTTTGATAATCAGTCATCAAATCCCAAACATTTGCTGGTTTTAACTTCTCAAATGTGACGATGTTTAATTTTATTAGAACTGAATATCTTTGTGTTTTGGACTGTTGCTTGGGCGAAACAAGAAATTTGAAGACCTCACTTGGGCTCAGTGGGCTCTGGGAAATTAAGGGGCCTTAAAAAACTCAACATTTCACTGGTTAAAGCTGATTAGAGCCTAATTAATCAATTAGTTGGTAGAAAAATATCACCAATAGTTTTGATAATTGATTAATCAGTTCTGTAGTTTGTTAACCAAACTGAAGTTAGTCTGCATCTTTTTTTATGATTGATTTATCGGTTTGTGTAATTTTTTCATGAAAAAAGTCAAATTCTTTGATTTTAGCTTTTTAAATGTGAATATTTTGTGGTTTCTTTACTTCTCTATGACAGTTGACTGAATATCTTTAAGTTGTGGACAAAAGACATCCGAGGACATCATCTTGGGCTTTGGGAAACACTATCAACATTTTTCACCATTTTCTGACATTTTATAGACCAGACAACTAATCAGTTAATTGAGAAAAGTTTTGTAAACTGTGAAACAAATTGATTAATCAAGAAAGTAATCAACAGATTAATAGAAAATGAACATGAACTTCAGCCCTAAACCTAACAAATGAGAATAATATTGTGTTTTATGCCACTCTAACACAGACAGATACAGGTCAGTTACAAACACCATACCTCCTTCACTTTCGACAGGGTTTTCCTCAAGTGTTGTAACACACCACTGTGCCTGGCATGCTGGCTGTTTGAAAATACTACAAAGGCTGCTGAAAGCTGTGTGTGTTTGCAGTTTGATACTGAAACTGTAATTGTGATAACCCCATCCTGCCGTCTGCCCCTAGTTAGATAGCATCGTGGCCTGTTGTTCCCTCTCTACAGCCATGAAAGGCTGTGGAGACCTGCTGGGGCTGCTGGTGTAGTGATGAGCGGGGAGGGGAGGCTAATTGTCGCTCTCTGATGCTAATGCTTTGCTCACAAACGGACGCCAGGTGACTTAACTGGGGCTCAGATCAGATGAGGCCACGCCTGAGCGATTATCTCTGTAATGAGCCAAACAGGAGTCTGTGAAAATCAGGCTGCCTTTTATCTAGAACAAATGAAAACTATCAATTTAAATATTTGTATTTATGGGAAAAAAATTGACACCTGAAATGTTGTAGTTGTGAGGATGCAGTCTGCAAAATTGTCTTATTTGATCCTAATTTTTTTACCCACAAGGGAATCCAACCACAAAAACTTAGTTTTCAAAAAACAAAACCTAAGAAAATGTGTTACACTGGAGTGACACACAAGATGCTATCAGTTCTTATCTGTTGATCTGAGCCGGGTCCACAATGCTTATCTGTCACAGTTCATGCGGGCCTTTCATCCCATTCATCAACCGTGTTATCATGTGTAGTAAGTGTAAGTGGTGCTTTAGCTGTGTCATTTTCATATAAATGGTGTTTAATTTCAAAATTGTTGTTATTAATGACATATGAATAAGAGAATTAATCAAATTTAGTTTAGTGATTTTTCTAAAACCTTTTTTGCGTAACATGGTTCTGCATAATTAAATAAATAACATCCCGACAGCAATCAATAATCAGATGCTCTGACAAAAAAGGACTTTTGGAGCTAGTGCTGCTGGTCACTTTCATTGGAAAAGAGTTGGCAACACTGGGCTCTGTTTTTTGGTTGGATCATTTTTAAAAGATTGCTGACCCTGCCTTTCAGGAAAATCTCAGAAGGAGACCATATTGTGTAAATACGTGAGCCCACATTTATGTAGAAAACTGACAGCAATGGTAAAAGTGTTGATTTAGTTTTTGATAGTGCTGTCAGATTTAATGCAATAATAACGTTTTAATGCAAATTCATTTTAACGCCACAAATTTCTTTGACGTGTTAACGCACCTGCCGATTTTGGAGGTTGTATTGGGCTCAGCTTTAAAGCTACGGTTAAGATACTGGTATCATATGAAACTGGAAAACCAATCCATTGGTACTAACTATGTTATTCTAGCTTGTCGTGAAGGAGATTAAATAACAATCCAAACTTACACTAAATTTTGGTCAGGAAAAACTGGCAGGGTCATTTTCAAAGGGGTCCCTTGACCTCTGACCTCAAGATATGTGAATGTAAACTGGTTCTCTGGGTACCCACGAGTCTCCCCTTTACAGACATGCCCACTTCATGATAATCACATGCAGTTTGGGGCAAGTCATAGTCAAGTCAGCACACTGACACACTGACAGCTGTTGTTGCCTGTTGGGCTTATGATTTGAGCTTTTTTTCATGCTTAATGCAGCACCTGTGAGGGTTTCTAGATAATACTTGTCATTGTTTTATTTTGTTAATTGATTTCCAATAATAAATATATACATAAATGTGGATAAAGCAGCACATGTACCCACTCCCATGTTGATAAGAGTATTAAATGCTACAAATCTCCATTAATGGTACATTTTGAACAGAGATGTACAATTTGTGATTAATTATCATTAATTATGGACAATTGTGATTAATTGTGATTTTAACTGATAAACCACACTCATTTTTTTACATTTTCTTAATGGAGTCTATAAAACTATATTATGCTCAGAAAACTAATAAACTGTAATATTGAACTGGTCATCTGCTGTCTGACTGCAGGTGGTATCAGGCCACAGAGAAAGCCAGGCCTGTCACTCAAGCCTCTGTAACTATGGCAGCAGTGTTAATCAGCTAGTGTTGAATCTTATTGCCTGTGAGATCTGTGGCTGTGCCTCACTGGTCTGGTCTGGTCTGGTCTGGTCTAGCCTCCTTCGGCCACGGGCTCTGGCTGAGGCATCTGTTGTGTTTCCCATACACACATCAGCACTGACCTGTCTGTCAGCACCACTCAGTCCTGCGGACACAGGTGTCACCTGTGACAAGTGTGAAAGCAGGGCGAGGAAAGAGTGTGTGTCAGCGAGAATTGAAAAGAGCAAAGAAAATTTGCTGAGACTTTTTCATGTACCTGGTGAAGTTCAAACACATCTTACCGTCAAATTAAACCTTTACTTCTGAAGTGCGTGGGGGAAGCATGCCTGCCTGGTTGTCATGCTCAGCACCACGCTGCACACTGCCACCTCCTGCGTCTCATGAAAAAGCCTACTTTTTACTGTGCACAATGCAGCCTTTATACAAGGGCTCCATAATGGCAGCCAGCTCCTTCACTCATGTCCTCATTGTCTTGGCCAGGATGAGCAAAGGCTGCTCTTTAGAAAAGCAAAGCTGAGCTCACCCGTGAATCATGCCAGCAGTCATGCTTGTTCTCTGTCGTCTACTGTGTGCGAGGCAGCCGGGGGAGGAGAGGCGAGGCGAGGCGACGTTTTCTCCTGAAGGCGGTGATGTTAGGTAGTTTACTGAACCCTGTAGGGGTCACAGAGAGGTTGCGACCTTGCTTTTCCTGTTTCTGCGGGTGGCCCGGACAGCAGGCGCCCTGTGGCAGTGTTGGTGGCTGTGTTGTGATTGGCTCATCTAGCGGCACAAACCTCTGCAGTGATGGTGGCTCGTAGAGGGGTTGGAAAAGAATCGATTTACCTGTGTATAACACTTTTTTTTGTACAACTTTGATATTGATTTTTCTTCATACCAGAATTGATGTATTTGCTTCATTTAAGTCTATGCAGGTAGAAGGAAGTTACCGATTTTATTGTTGTAGTCTGAGTAACGTGACATCATATCTGTTCCATATCCCTCAACCAAAACAAACAGCAGCTGGCCACAGAGAGCCAAAACGAAAAAGCAGAAAACACTGGAGGGTCAGTGTGGATACAACCTGCACCCTCCTATTTTAAATCCAAAGTGGTGAACACTACACATGCAGTAAAGTATGGAAACACTTGCACTTGCATGATAACTCTGTCTTGGACAGTAAACATTATCGTATCATAACTTGTGGTCAAGTCAGTTGTCACTGTCATCTCTGTGGTCAAATCAACCGACGCTGCAACTGTAGAGCACCAACATACTGACATTTTATGGACATTTTATGGACATTGTGAATTTCTCCACTGTGAGACTAATAAAGGAATATCTTATCTTATCTTATTTTATGTTAAATGTATTCAAGCAGCCCTGATGGAGCTGATGGAAGATGATGCGAAGTTAGTGGAAGTAATGTGTGACTACATCAGGTTTTCAAAGTAAGGTATTAACAAAAGGACCTGTATATACAAAATACATGTATGAAAATAAGATTGATGAGTTAAATCATCAAAAATATATATAAAATATATATAAAACATAACATGTCCCTTTATAAATTAAAAAGAAAATACCACATATTTGTCAGAGAAATGTCATGCTGAAAATCAAACATTCTTACTGTATTAATTTAGTCATTTTCTAAAGTTAAAGTCCCTAGAAGTGTATGATTCAACTTTTTCTCATTGTCTAGTGTTAAAAACTTAACAAAAATCACAATAGACCACAATATAAAATTGCAATACGAATCGGCACCCAAGTATTGTGATAAAATCGAATCAAGAGGTAGGTGAATCGTCCCAGCCCTAGCAGACAGCAACAAATGCAGGTAGATTTCTGTTTGGCAAGAAAATCTCAGAAGGCTGTCCGCTACACTGGCAGGTGAAAATTTGTACCAAAATAGTCATGTAATAAAAAATTGTCAGTTTGCACTGCGTTTTGCATGCCGGCTGTCACACCATAGTCCTGCCGTTGGTCCAGCCCTGACAGCTGAGGCAGCGAGGCCCGAGACCTTCCCTGATAATCGTATCAACAAATCAACAAATCTGTGTTGAAATCAGCGGGACTTAGAGGTAAGATCGGGCCTAAAAAATCCAGCCCGACCCAACCCAGGCCCGCGGGTATTAAAGCCCGAACCGGCCCGAGCCCGATCAATTAACTTGATTTGCAGGCCCGAGCCCGAAACAAACCCGAAATTTTATATTTTATTTGTGAAGACTCAGGAGGAGGAGGAAAGGGAGGGGATGCGTCAGTCAGACCCGGACTGAGCACTGCTCCAGGAAAAGGGACTGGTTGCGATTTGTGTGATCACATTTGTGACGATGCCTGTGCATAATGATAACAAATTAAAGCCTGTCTTTTATAACGAATTCTCCCAGTTAAACAAGACTGTAAGATGCATATTCAATAAACATTTATATCTTACCATACAGCGCCTTCTCTGTTTTATCCAAATTATTTATTTTATAACAAGTATTCCTTAGTTTAATATCCATACATCGTTTTAGTATACATAATATATAAATATATATTTATTAAAAAAAGTTAGTGAGAGAGAAGCCCAGCCCGGCCCAACCCGAACCTAATAATTGACATTTTGGGCCCGACTGGGCCCAAAATGGGCTCGGGCTTGGGCTAAAGATCTTACCTCTAGCGGGACTAATGGCTACTGATGACTAGCTCTCATTATTTACATTGTGTTGCGTTCATGCTCCATTCTGCAAAATGAGTATTGGGCGAAGGTAAATTCTAACCATGGATGTAACGTTATCATGATGTGTTCAAATGTAATATTGTAAAGTGTTTTTGGTGAGAAACTTGAATAGTGTGTGAAGTAGGTGTTTTCACAGCAATATAAAATAGATAATAGAGAGGGAATTATGACCTATATGTTGACGTACATGAAATTAATTGTTTTAGTAGCCTATACCTGGTGAAATGTCAGGAAGGTATGAAAAAAAAATAGATATTGCCCAAGCCCTAGTATTCAGGCTTGAATTGATTAAATGTCAATATATTTAAATTATTAATTACTTTATTATGACAATGAAATGTACTGAAACAAATGTATATGTGACACAAAAAGGCATTTTATTATTGTTGCTGGTAAAAAATGTGCTTGGCCGGTGAGTAAAAAAGTTAATTTCAGACACTGCTTGTGGAACTCTAGTCTGGCATTACAGGGCTATCCATGGGGGGGTGGTGATTCCTCACAGCAGGAAATCTTACCCTTTTAGTAGCCCTCTGTTCATCATCCGCACAGTTGCTATTTGCTCACAGCTGCAGAAAGAAAAGGACAGAATCCATATGAAGCATATGTTTACTGTCACTGCTGCAGCATCCATAATGCCTCAACGCTCCTCCTCTCCTCTGCATCCCCTCCCTGCTACCTTCCGCAGGAAAACAGAGGTGGAAAATGCAATTTCACGTACAGCTGGAGATGTCAGTTTGTCTGTGAGGCTAGTGTTGGGTTATGGTTGGTGTCTGGTGGTTGGTTAAGTGGATGAAAACGCACACGTATGAGTGGAGGTGGTGGTGGGGGATTGCTATAGGTGGAGAAATCAGCATGCATGCAGTCTCCTGCCGTGCTCTGCATTTTCAACATGGAAAAAGCAGTAGGGTTGCCATGGTAACAAATCCAGAATCTGCGCAGCGCTTGGACCCCTCCACCCCACATTCCCCCCATCCTCCCTGGCCTCCTCCCAGGAGATCTGGAGCTCAGACCTCAGACCGGCCTACTTAGGGGAGCAGGGATAAGACTCGGAACAGGGATCATGTCCAAAGCTCCACACTCGATCCCAGAGCAGGAGCGTGGGCCAGCAGGCCAGCAGGACCGTGTCCCCCCCCCCCCTTTCTTTCTTTCCATTGAACACTCAGAAAGTGATTTGTATCCAGAGAGTCTGCTGCATAGTAGGTCATATTCTGGTTATTTATGAGATGTTAATGTGTCCCCTCATATCCCCTTTCAGACACATTTGTACGAGGGGATTCTGTATATTACCATGGAAACTGATTTACTGAGATTTACTGCAAAAAACCTACAGGGAATGGCCTGTCAGTTCATCCCAATGGTGGTGCCAGATAATCCAGATTTGAGTTTATCCCAATGATTGTAAATACATTATAGTGATTTTGTTTGTCCAGAATAATATCAGGACCACAACTAATGCTTGTGTTCATTATCAATCAATCTGTCCTTTACTTATTTCGGTGAATCCTGTAAATCTATGAAAAGTTCACAACATTAGGGACATTTCAGTCCCAATACGATACCTGGGCTTTAAGGATCAGCCGATACCGAGTAGTGATCCGATACTGGTCTTTAATTAATAAGCTGTATGTCTCACTGTATGGAAGTGACAACATCAGGGTTGACTTAAACATTGCTTTCATAACTCTGTAAAACAAAATGTAAGAAATGAATACATAGATATAAATTTATTGAATTATTTATTATTAAATTTAAGTTGTCCACCAGCAACTTTAAAAATCTTTAAAATTAAGAGGAATAAGAATTCAGGTGTAAACCTTGTTAACTTGTTAATGCAGGAACACATTGATCAAATGTTAAAGAGTAATTAAAATTTCAGTGTATAATATATAGTATATAAACATAGAATTGAATTTAATAGATCAGCCCCATTGTCTCCAATAGCCGATTCGGCTATTTGAGTCAGTATTGGTTAGACATCCGATCTGGTATCGGTGCTTCAAATGGCTTGTTTTGTCCAACTTAAAGTCCAGAACCCAAAGGTAATGCAATTTACAGTGATATAAAACAGAGAAAGTTAGCAAATAAGTAGGAACAAGCGTATTCAGCATTTTTGCTTTATTGTTTACAAAGTGAGTCAATTACCAAAGTGGTAGCAGATTAATTGATGTTTGAAGTATTGCATTAGAAAAACAGTGGACTCCATCGGAGTCTGAGAGTGAAGGTAATGCTGAAATATCTTAAACTTGTATTGTTCTAACATCCAGCAGGGGGCGACTCTTCTGGTTGCAAAAAGAAGTCTGATTGTATAGAAATCTATGAGAATATGAGTCTACTTTTCACTTGAGTTATTACCTCAGTAAACATTGTAAATGTGAGTTTATGGTCTCAATCTCTAGTTTCAAGTCTTGTTAAGTACAGCATGGTGTTCATTCAGAAAATTCTGGTCCCATTTAGAGTCAAATAGACCATAAAGCAGGTTATGCTTTTGAGCATGGCAACCTTGATTGACAGGTCGTTACCACAGCGTTGTCCGGTCTGGGAGTTTTCTGTGTTTTCATCTCACAACTTTTATCCCTTTCACAATGTGTTTAGTTCATGAAAGTTAAATTTAGCATTTCAGTTGCCTAAAAAATGTCATGTTTGGTTGTACTTAGCTCTACCTTTCCATGTCACTTCTGGTTGCAAAGAAACAAGATGGCAACAATCAAAATGACATTACAGCGATTACGTCCACTTCTTTTATATAGTCTATGTGGAAAAGCTGTATGGAAATGACAAATACTTCCTCTGTTGTACAAAAAAGTTTTTTTCTTGTTTGAGGTAGTTTTTGCCTTTATTGAAAAAGAGTTGATGCGCAAAATGAAATATGGAAACGCCTTTGTCGAATAAAGGCTGGATTCTCATAATGCTCGAATGCTTTTCTGTCTCCAGACCACAGAAACCCAGTACTAGCTGACAGGAAAGAACAATTAAAACTTGAACAACTGAAACAAATTCCTGAAGACCTCTCTCCATTTTTTTTATCGTAGATGGTTAGATAGCTAAGCCGACTTTTTGTTTTTGGTTCACAACCTCTACTTGCGGATTACAGCCTGTTGTGTAGCCTGTTGCGCCAACTTCTGACCAAAGTACACCTGTAGCCGATTAGCTCAGTTTATTCGCTCCAAACCAGCTGATGGAAACGTACCTAATTTAGCTGTTCTTTTTTGCAACATTTCAAAAGTTTGCTTAAAATTAGCTTGACGCAATTGAATGGAAGCACGGCCGTTGACTAACAGTATATAACTGTTTATCAAGTGTGTCACTTGCTGTGGGAAGAAATACAACAAATACAACAACAAAACAATCGCTGCAAACTCCCAACTCTGATCATATTGTCTCCTTCAGGGCACCCTTCTCAACAAATAGTTTTCCTTCAGTGTACTAAGTGTGCTGTGTCTGTGTAGCGCACATGTTGTAGGCTGGTGTAATGCTGCAGCAGGAGAATGGGTAACACAGTGAGCTGTTCAGGAGACAACCGGCTGCAGAGGTGGACTGACGTGAAGCTGTTATGGTAGTCGAGGTGACGTTCTGCCTCATCTCAGTTCCTGGATTAATTTGAATGATTCATGCTTGACTAAGAGAACAGAAGGGCAGTATGTATAAATCTAGGCAAGACAAGACTGCTATGTAAAAAAACTGTATATATTCTGACCAGTATCATGGCTGTATTAGAGAAGAGAGCTCCATTTGTTGTATTTATGACCCCGTAGATTTGCCAAAACGAACTTGGATGTTGTTACAGAGATTGCCGGCCAGAATCAAACCAGGAACGTGATTTCTACGTGGTACTCATAACAAATCTAAACCAACGCAACAGCCTTGGATGCATTTTACTGTCATGCTACAAGGTTTTTGGGTATTCAAGTTGAGACATTTCAGTTACCTCACTGCTGTCTGAAGCTGTGACTGTATGTTTCCTTGTGTGGTTTAAGTGCTCATGATCTACAGTTTAATATTTCGTCTTTGCACTGTCCCAGTTTGCTCTGGCCTTAAGCCCAGCTCAGATAGACGGTTGCTGCTGTCTGCTGTGTGGAGGGAGTGGGGGCAGGCTCACTGCCTCTTAAAACTCTGTGAACAAGCTTTCTAAACCAGCCGCTGTAGCTCTAAACTTACAGTATCTGGGATGAGAAATAGGCCATGCAGCTGCTCAATCATCTGTGTCTTCACATACCTATAACCATAACTTGTTTCAAGTGAAATCTGATTTTCCAGTTTGGGCTCATCTCCACTGCAATAGTCAACAACAACCTGTTAAATCATTTAAGTCGCTTATCAAGCATAAATGGCAAACAATCTTTGTTTCCAGCTTCTCAAGTGTGAAGATTTGCTGCTTTTCTTTGTTTGATTTTGTTCTAAATTGAATATGTTTGGGTTGTCAGCAGCTGGTTGGACAATACAAGCAATTTGGAGACATAACCCTTGTCTCTGTGATTTTTCATTTTTTATGACGTTTTCCCTATTTTTTTACATTTTAGACTAATTGCTAATGGAAGTAATAACCAACAGATGAATTCTTATTAAAAAGATTTGTTAGTTGCCCTTGTTTGAAACATTTTGTTGCCTCTCATGCTGTTGTCCTTTGTACATTGAAACTGTCAAAATAAAGTTCAAATCATGGCTTCTTAAAGGTCCTCTATTCAATATCCAGAGCACTAATATAGCCACAAGCAACTATTTACTGTAACACTATAGAGAAGTAATGTTTACCTGAGCAGAGAGGGAAGTTGCTGTCCCTCTGAGTGTGTTGTTATCAGAGCTTCTCTGTGCTTTGTTGTCGTAGCCAGGCAGGCCACGAGTGCCTTTTAGTGCATGTTAGTACGTATGAGTTTGCCCACTTTCTAGCTCACGGTCACTGCTCTGCACTGCGCTCATTTGGTGGTTACAGCTGATAAAACGTCTCAACTGGTGCCGCCGTTGCGGAAGAGTAGTGACCTCCATTGGTTTCCCCCTAAGGTTAACACTGTTAGCTCTGTCAGCAGTTTTGCCATAGTTATCACTGTGTTATTCGCGCCGTTAGCCGCGAGTTGGCACCATGTTGAGAACCCTGAGGAGGCAATAGGAATGCTCCCAATCTTGTATTTAGCACCTTAAATTGCTTTTTCTTTCCAGTGTGATCCCTGTTCCCTACCCAATGTAATTCCAATGCATTTGATGGGACACAGTCATTGTTCTGTGAAAAAATACATTCATAAGATTAGCCATAGATAAAATATGTTTTCAACAGTCTGAATAACACAAATCAAATGGGTGTTTGCCAAAATGATGCCTTTTAGTTAAAAAAAAAAATTGTGAATATCACTCTAAAAAGACTTTGGGAGACCCCCACTTGATTTGTCACTGCTAAAGCCTCATATTTCCTTGCTAAATATTAATCTAATGTATTTTTACACTATGTGAGAACTGTAGATTTTGTCCCCCATCACTTACAGTGAATTCACACATCTCTTTACGGCCAGTATGAACAGGAAGAAAAGTTGCAGTGACCAAAAACTGCTTAGATGTACGTATAGCCATGTCAGTATCGTTTTAAGAAAGAGCCTATCCTTTGACTGATGATTCAAATCATGAACATTTAGAGGGCAGTCTTAGTTTCAGCCCTACCCTGCTCTGCTACCATGTTCTCAGTATTTGGCTCTAGTGGCAGTGTGAGTAAGTTGTTGCAGTATTCAGGTTATGAGTATTATCTGGAAGACAAAGGATGTCAGTCTGGAATAGTTGACTGGCAGTGAGCCCTGAGGACTGTGCTACTCATGTGTTTTCATGTCTGGATTTAGTCATCATCGCCGCAGACTGACTGACAGACAGACTCTTGTCCAGATCTGCAGTAGTACAGTAGTGGAGTCATGATCTCTACATTAAGGTCACAGGGAGAGGCTGCTTATAATCTGCTCCTGCCAAACATTCCCAATTATCTTGATGCCTTGATTTGAACTATTTTCCTCTCTCTCTCTCTCACACAGTCTGTCTCTAGCTCTCACACTCTCATGTACACAGTAAATGCAGCTGGAATGTGTGATGTGGACTCGATGCAGCCCAGGCTAGTCCTGCTCCATTCAGTAGCAAATCCCCCTGGTTTAGGATTTGCTTTTACAGTCTGGTGTGCCAGGGACCGTACTCTAAACTCAGCCGTAAGAATCTCTCACCAACTTGTCATGTTTTCCCAGGAGGAGGAATGTAAAGTAATGTGCCCGAATGAGCTGAGTCATAATTAACGTCAGAGTGTTGATCTGTCCGTTCTGATACCTGGTGATCAGCGTCTTTCATTTCACTCTTGATGTGGGATTGTGAAACATGGCTGCAGGCGGATGAGGTGTACTCTTTTGAATCAAAGGCAGTTTACATTACAGTTTTTGGCAGTGAAATGTCAAGGCCTGAATCAACACTACAGCTTACAGATAGTGGTGGTAGAGTAGTCTTCTGTAACTAAAACAAGCTGTATCTGTTCTTATCATTGTCTTACATTTGTTACACTCAGATATGTTTTCTTTGTCATTCTCAGGCCTCCCCTTCCTGAGAGCTCCATGGAGAAGATGAAGCGGTTCAAGCGGCGTCTCTCTCAGACGTTACGAGGCAGCCACACCATCGACGAGTCGCTGTCTGAGCTGGCAGAGCAGATGACCATCGAGGAGAACGGCCTGAAGGACAGCGGTGAGTTTTAGAAGCAGTTGGTAAAACTTAATGTGTGTTTAGCAATGAGCATAGACTGTATACAGTAGAGCTGCATGATTATTTCCAAAATGCTAATCATGATTATTTTGATCAATATTGAGATCACAGTTTATCACGATTATCCCTGAATTTCAGGGACAAATATTTTTTTTGCAAATACACATTTAAATAAACAGAGCGTTGCTTTCACTTCCATGTGCTAAATTCTAACTGTCTAAAATTCTAACAATTATCAAATAAATTATTTTATTTTTATTAATTAAAAAAATCCAAATCCAAATTTGTGTTTGGAAGTTAAACAGGTCACAATTCCTTTTCTTTTATCTATTTTATGAACATCCCATTCAAGCAAACTACATTTTACAAGGTTACATATGACACATCATGATAGCATTATAATCAAGCCCCCAGGAAGAGCACCGGCTGTTGATCCCAACTTTTATAGTGGCCAAACAGCAGTACTACAACTTCTGTGTCTGTCACAAGATGCCATTGGGCCTGAGAGGACTTTTTCCCATCGACTTACATTGAGAAAGAGACGTCTTTAACTCAGCGGATACATTTTTTGAGGTAAATCAACTTCCCAGTATGGACACTCTAATAGCCCTTATTTAAATCATTACGTCCTAAAAGTTGTAAAATGCTTTAATAGCTGAATTCAGAGTTATTTCCTTCCTCTGTTCATGTGAATGAGACCCAGACCATGACAACAGCGCCAGCTGTGACGACAGCTTGATGTTGGGACCCTGTGACTGAGCCATGTGACCGAGCAGTTGTTACTGTGCATGTTCCATGACCCCAGTAGATGTGGAAGATTGCCGGAAAATCTGGGTACTTTTCCAGACGGAAGTGGAGCCATTTTGGTTTCATGCACCACGGAGCAACTTTAATAGGAATGAACAGGGCCCCGCTTCCAATGCTGTATCCAGTTCTCTTTATACATTCATGGTTATAAGCTATCATCACCCAATACTCAGTCTGCCGAGTAGACTGTGAATGCACCATAAGTAAATGTTATTTTCTGATTGTTTCCTGCTGTTTTTTCTGGTAGTTGTGACAAATTATAGCTTCATGTCTCCGTAACTCACTGAAGAACTTGAGCAGCTGATTGACAGTGCATCTGTAGCTGTTAGTGTAGATAGTGTAGTGTGATTTATGCAGCAGAGTTTTCTATGAGCACAGCACATATTATAAACGGCAAAATCTCTGTGATCATGTTCATTTAATTGTGGCAAGCCAAAATCATGATCAGGATTAACATTCAGTGAATTGTGCAGGGACTGTTTTACCTATTCAAGATAATATGATGGGATGTGGAAATGGCGGTTGAAATGGTCAGGAATTATGCAAAAATTTGCTCCTCACCTATTGTGAATTGGGTTGCAGTGGTTTGTCATTTTTAAAAAGCGGGTGCCCAGAAATGATTATTTAGGGGTAAATCTGCAGTGCTCACATAATGTTTGGCTCTTGATACATACAGGGAGCGCTGGTGCTGCTGGAGAACAGTGGTGAGTTCTGACAAGCTAAATCAGTTATGGATATTAAAACTTTTGCTGCATTTGAATGACTTTTTATTTCCATCACGAAGTGAGTAAGGGACGCTAGTCCAACCATTACCAACCAAGACTGCCGTCATGACTCAGGGCTTTATTCAAAGACCAGACTGACATGTTAAATTTCCACCACATTTATGTAATGAAGTGCGTGTCTGAAAAGGGATTTAGTTGCTAAATTTTAATGGACTGCTTTTATATAGCACTTTTACCCAAAGCCAAATCCAAATATTATCTAATACTAACCAGATTTTGAAAGCGGATGGAGTTTGCTGCTGAATTTTATCAGGTTTCTGCAAAGTCTCCTCTACACTTCAGCTCGCTGTTAGTGATACTCGAACTAACGTTTTAGCTTGATGATTGAATGCACCTTGGGCATAGTCAGTGTATTGTCTGTAGCAGATGGTGGTCCCCATGTCCCCAGTTTGAAGAAACAGACACCACAGAAAAATAGCACAGTACTGCTGTGGATGGGGGCAGCAGCAAAATGTGTCTTAGCCACCTAAAAGAATCAATTTCAGTTTGTGTTTGCTATATTTAGGATATTTACCTTTCTGATGGGGAACTGAAGCTGTTAGCCATGCTGTCTTCAAAGTCATCAGACTCCATTGATTAAAAACAGTAATTTTACCTCACAGAACATGGAAGTTGCTAGTCCACCGCTGCCTCGATCGGTTAGTTTGTTTGTGTTTGTGTGAATTTGGTGAACCTGAACTAACTCTTTAAGGGCACTTTCACATCAACAATTTAGCCTGCATTAATCGAACTCTAGTCCAGCCTTTGGATGGTTGTGAAGACAGTAATCATTCTCTGATACAGAAGACCAAACCAACTGGTCTGAGACTGCATGCGAGAGGTGGTCTTGGTGTTCTTCCAAGTGAACAGAAACGCAGGCTGCCTGCACAGGCATTTGTTGAGATGGACACGTCCTCTCCCACTCATGTTAAATGACAGGTTGACGTGAGTGGGAGAGGACTGACCTGGACTTCTGCAGAAGTCTGATGTTTGCTTGACATCTGGGCCGAGGAGAACTTATAGATTATGATAAATAAAGTCTACAAAAATAGTGATGTTTATAATGTCATTTACTGGCGGAGAAGGGATTTGTGTGCAGTCGATCAGTGCAGAGTCAAATGCACAGTGCCAACACTCCTTTGTACATACACCTCAGCAACTTATTTTATTATGTGGGCTGCTTTGATAAGTACACTGTGAAACTGAACCAGACTAAATAGAAGAACAAACCAAAAGTATAAATTTCACTCTGATTTGGACTAGCCAGACAGACTAAGGCTTGTGAAAATGCTTTAAAACACCACTGACTAATGGTACCTGTCCACAGCTTCTGTCCTTTCCATGCTTCCCATTCATTGTCTATATAAGCGATTCGAGAGACGGGGTGTCACATTGACCGTTTGTCATTTGCATAAAGTTGAGGTCTAAGCTACTTTATGCAAATCAGGGGCGTCTGACATGACTCGCTGCCTCTGGAAACTCCCAAGAAACTTTTAAACTAAGTGTTGTTGATCCAAACTAAGACAGATTCAGCAACTACGGGGCTTATTGAAAGCTGGAGTAGCAGGTCAGAAGGGAAATTTTTTCGTCCAGTCAGGTGCCAAGTGTCTTGTGTCCAGTGGCAACCCATCAAGCATCCAAATATGGGAAGCGAGGTGATCCCTTGCGATAAAAACTCCCGCGTGGACATGTACCGTAAGGATAAGTACCTCATACAACCCCACTTCCAAAAATCCGAACTATCCCTTTAAACTGTTATGTACATCCAAGCCTTTGAAATCTAGTCCCTTAACAGTGATTATTCAGAAAGTTAATGTGACATTTACAGAAATGACTTCACGGATCTATATTGTCTGACATGACTCTTTATTTATGTTACTGCAGACACACTGTGTTCCTCACAGATAGGTAGTTGATTACATCATTCATCTGCATCCTGCTGAAGGATGTGGCCTTCAAGGCGTCAAAATAAAAGCAGAGTGGCACAGCGGCTTATCTCCGCTGATATTCACAAAACCTGCAGGGAGCGAGGGAGGGAGGGAGGGAGGGAGGGAGGGAGGGGCATGACTCGGTGTACTACCACATTGTTGCCATGGCACTCAGGATCTGGAAACATTCTGGAGTTTCCATGACATTACCACGGCAACTTGGATGACTTGGTGAAACCAGCCAGGCATCTTGATGCATCTTTCCCCTTTTTTTTTTTTCTTTTGCATCTTTCTACTCTTCTTCCTCTCTTTTGGCCACCCAGAGGTCCCCTTACCCCCAAGCTTCTTTCAGGTCTGTCCTCAGTTTTCCCCTCTTGTCTTTTGTCCAAATGAGAGGTTTTTTCCCTTCTTCAATCAATCAGATCGTCCAAGTCCGCCCACCCCCAGTCTCCCCCCTCCCCACCTCCCTCTGAGAACTAACTGGGCTTTGCAAAGAGCTTTTTGTGTAGTGATTAACACCAGGTTTGGCCAGAGTGTTCTGTGCTTGTGAGTGGGGACACAGAGTCATGCTGTGTGTGTGAGGGGATTTTATCAGCCTGTGTAACAGTAAGTAGGGTAGAGAGGAGACAGACTGGAGTAGCCAGATGAGAAGTGATCTGAACCCAGTGATTGGGCAAAGCGTTCTGGTCCCGATCTGATTATATAACACTTATAACTCAGGCCAGCGGCAGCAACAGCAACAGCTGCAGAGAGATAAGGAAGAGGTGGCATAAGGGCCTGGATATTACTAGGGGTCGGGAAAAAAATCAATTTGCCTACGTATCGTGACTTTTTTTTTTTTTTTTTTACGATTTTGAAAAATAGATTTCCTTAAATGCCAGAATCGATATATTTACTTCATTTGAGTCTTTGCGGGGGTAGAAGGAAGTTACCACTTTTATTGTTGTAGTAGAGTAACTTGACGTCATGTCACGTCTGTTCTGTATCTGTCAGAAGCTAAACAAACCACAGCCGGTCTCAGCAAGCCAAAACGAAGAAATAGAAAAAGGGCCAGCGTGGATATGACCTGCGCCCTCCCATGTTAAATCCAAAGTGGTAAACACTACAACTATAGTAAAGTATGGAAACACTTTTACAGTGATCTAGTGTTAAAAAGTTAACAAAAATTACAATAAAGCATAATATGAAATCACAAAACTTGTAAAATGCAATACCTTAAAATCACGATACACATTGAATTGGCATCCGAGCATCGTGGCAGTATTGAATCAGGAGAAGGGTGAATCGTCTCAGCCCTAGATATTAATGGGGGCTGTTTATATGTTTCTGTTTTCACAGGAAATCTAGGAAATGCCTCACTGGTGTAGAAGGGATTGTTGATGATGTGTGCAACTTTTATTAACAATAACAAATGACACGGCTTGTAATATAGGACACAC
Source organism: Pterois miles (assembly GCA_947000775.1). Taxonomy (NCBI): domain Eukaryota; kingdom Metazoa; phylum Chordata; class Actinopteri; order Perciformes; family Scorpaenidae; genus Pterois; species Pterois miles. The sequence continues at coordinate 8,161,187 of CAMQGK010000144.1, read as the reverse complement.
CAAATGTTCCAAAGTTTTTGTCAGTGCTTACAAAACGGTTACGTAGTGACATCTGTTTTTTTAGGTTAACAAGACACGCACGCCCACAGCACTCTGAATCAGCCTGAACCTTGTCAGCTTAATTTTATGAATAAGATTTAACTATAAAAAATGTACTGAGAAATTGGTTGACCGTGGAAACTAGAAGCCAGACTAATCAGAGAGCGATTGGAGGTGGTGGGGGTTTGATGGGGATTTGGATAGCTTCCTCTCAAACCTCTCAAATCTTGGTCAGTATGTATTATTAGGAATAGCAGATATAAAATGAAGCATGACTCTGCAGCTACATGTCTTATTTCCTGCCTTGGATTTATTCAGGTTGAAGATAGATTTGACAGCCCTGTTTTTCCAGCTTGAAATTCAGAGCCAATGGTTGATGACAGCCCAGTCAGGGGTGCATTTATCTGATCGGGTGTGGGAAAGGTTGCTGTGATCTGTGGTCTCCGTGAAGTAGAGCACATTCAGTCATCTGTTATACAGACCAAAACAAACATCCTTTGAGGCCAGCAGGACTACAGTGACTGAAACTAAATATTGGTGTTGGCTTTGTAAGTCTAACTCAATGAAAAGTATAATATTATTTATTATGACCTTTGGAACACTTAAAAGGTACCTGTTTGGGCTTTAATTTGTCTGTTAATAAAAAATTAGGGATGCACCGATACCGGATTGGATATTGGGCCGATATTGCTTTGTCTTGCACCAGGAGGAAACTGGGCCCCACTGCACTCGCATAAGGTCTGACAGTTGCTCTGAGGATTTCATCCCGGTACCTAACAGCAGTTAGGGTACCGTTGGCTATGACATGGAGATCTGTGCAACCCTCCAAGGATGGAGATGCCTCCCCACACCATCAAGGACCCATGGCCAAACTGGTCAGCAACTAAAGATTACCATCATTTCAGAAGATAGCAAAGAGCTACAACGTGAAAGAAAAACTATGGTTCGCAAACCAAAAATGCTGTGAAAATGCAAAACAAAAGACGGGCAGTAGAGTCACGCTGAAGCCGTGATTCTAGATGCTTTGTGTGTGTAATTAATAACTAGAGAGAAATGTCTGTTTTTTGCTATAAGATAAAAGTATTTAATAACACTGATGTAAGAAATGAAAGTACCATCAAAAAAATCCAGTGTTGCTATCAGTCAGTCATTTGTTGGTTCCCAACATTGCTCCCAGTGTCTAATAAAACCAGAGATATTAAAGGGATAGCTACCATGGCTACCGCCCTTTGTTCCCATTGTTGCTTCAGACATATGATATGATAAGCCTCCACACATTAACTCTAACCACTGCGCTTCTGTTTGCATGTTTGAGTGGAGGGTTCATCATATTAAAGGAATACTTTACCCACACAAAGATCATTTGTATATTAATTTCTCACCCCATGTTACCAAACACACAGAAAAGTTTGGATGAACTGAAGTAAATGGAGGCCGTGTTTGACAACAGCAAAATTATATCAAAGCATCTGTTTATGGGCTCTCACTCGATTTGAGCTGTATAATCCAAGTCTCATTAATCTAATCATATGCTCACTACTTCCCAAACACACGTCTTTGCTAAAATCGGAGTGTAACTGTAAAAACTTATTTTAATTATGCACATAAAACATACTAAAAGAGCTAAAAGTGTTGTGTTTTCAGAGACAAACCAATGAATGTGCTCCATAACCATCTTCCTTTTATATTACTCTTTAACTGTTGTGTCTCATCCTAATCTTCACTGCTCTTGTTACACATGTCCTACAGTATAACTGTCTGAGCTCTGAGCCCTGCTGAACGGCTTCTTTAGGGCTCCATTTTATCCTCACTTTCACTGCTGGTATAAATATAAATCTTTCACCTCCGTCAGCTCCATTCTTGCATTTGGACAAATGCTCCTCTGTCAGTGGATTTAGACCAGTTTTAGACTCTTTTCTCTTCACAAAATGAACTGCTGACACTGGATGAGAGAACAAACCACATTATGACTGTGCCAGCGCTCTTTACAGTTAGGTAACCCTTGTTTCATTGGGGGGGCTGCAGGAATGTGATATTCTGGACAAATTAAAGCACATAAAGATTAGACTGCACCAAATCATGTTGGTTTTCATGAAGTTTTTGTATGGCTAGGACAAGTACTGTTATGAAGAAGCTGCCTTGTGTTTTTATGGTGTTTTCAGGTGTGCTAAAAATATGACTATCACATTAAAATCCCCCTGTTATTTTCTTGTATACCAACACCCCGCACTGTTGATTTAGAGTACACAGTGTATAATCTAGAGTATTTCTTTATCAGTCGTTTACTTCTATCGTCTCCATTTGTTTTGGTTTCTCTTTTTTGACGGATGTTGTCAGTTTTTGTTCTCTAACAGCTTGTTTTCTCACTCTTTTTGACATCTTTGACGTTTCTCCGTTTTAAACTAAAATTCAGAGTTCTTCAAGTTCATTTATGGAAACGCTGTATGTGGAATAATATTTGTTCAGCATGCAATTCACTATCTCAGTAAGTCGCAGCAGTTAACTGATATAACATGCAAATCTAACCATCAGTAGATTACGAGTTGAAACCTCTTATGTAACCGTGATTATTTTATGCAATCTGGTGTTATGCTATGTAACCAGTAACGTATAGTTAGTGCACCAGAAAGCTTTTAGTCCGTTAGACTTCCAGCCAGCTAGATTTTAATTGGTGCTTACTGAGATTTGTGAATGTTGTAAAATATAAACATGTAATACACTCTGACATAAACATCTTTTAAAAAATGTGGATTCAGTGTCTAACACCAGTTGCATTAATTTAGTCACAAGCAGACTCCTATGCTTGTCATTTTTTGTCAAATTTTTATCATATTTTTAAAAAAAAAATAAATTTGTGTCTTCTTCCGCAGAGCCCATAGTGAGGAATGGTCGTCCTCCGTCATCGGCCCACAGTGTCCACTCCTTCCTCCACCAGTACACAGGCTCCTTTAAAAAGCCGCCGCTGCGGCGGCCTCAGAGCGTCATCGGAGGAGGCCTGGGCTCTCTCATGGTCATGCCTCGCAATGGCAGTCGCCTTGGTGAGAGATGCGCGCGCACGCACACACAACACACACAACACACACAACACACACAACACACACAACACACACACACACACACACACACACACACATATACACAAACAAACAAACAGGCTGTGACCTAATTTGATATTTGTCTTACCTGATATTTGTCTTACCTGTCTTACCTCTGTCTTACCTGTGAACAGAGGTAGAAGAAGTATTCAGATCCTTTACTTGCGTAAAAGTACCAATATAATAATATAAGAATAATATAACAATACTCCATTATAAGTAAAATCCTGCAAAAAAATGTACTTATGAAAAAATGCAACAATGCAGCAAAGTGTGTATATATATATATATATATATATATATATATATATATATATATATATATATATATATATATATATATTAGATGTGGGACAATATTTTTTCTTTTTTCAGTTTTTCTAGTAATAAGTTAGAAAAAACATAATTTAAATAACAAACCATTTTGGAAATAAAAAATAAAATGGAAAATAAAAAAACAACACCTCAAAATTTTACATAGGTACAGTGACTTTACCCCCATTGTTTTTTTTTTAATTTATATATCCTTTTTTTTTTTTTTAAATAATATTTTAATTAATTCTTTTTTTGGTATCCTTTTTTTTTTTTTTCCCTTTTTTTTTATTTCTTTTTTTATTTTTTTTTTTTTTTTTTTTTAATTTTTTTTTTTTTTTTTTTTTATTTTTTTATTCTTTTTAATTATTTATTTTACAAGTAATTCTATCTTTTTTTTTTTTTCTTTAATCTTATAATTTTTAATTGTTTTTTTTTTTTTTTTTTTTTTTTTTTTTTTTTTAAAATAACTTTAAAATTAAATTTATTTTTTTTTTTTTTTTTTTTTTAACTACACACAAAATTTTTTTTTTTTTTATAAAATTTATTTTTTTTTTTTTTATTAATTATAAATTTTAATAATACCCCCCTCTTTTATTTTATTAATAAAAACTTTCTTTTAAAAAAAAAAAAAAAAAAAAACTGACCAAAAAATAATGACTTTGGACTCTAACAGCAGACCAGCAGCTTGGATCCCCAACCCAGATACAATATTTAAATTCACAACACTCCGATATGAAGCATGATGCCTGGAGGAAATGGCAACGTGTTTGTTTAGGCATGGGAAGATTACAGTGTGATGTATAGATTTGTCTTGTAAGGCCCGTGGTGATAAAATAAATTAAATCTATCAGTCAAACTTATTAGACCTAATAAACTTACACACTTACCACACAGCCAGGAGCTTGATAAGAACAGAGGGACTCGTAAAAGGGTCCCAGAGAGTGTTTTTCTTTCCTGTTGAAGTCATCAGCCGGTGTTTCCACAGACCTGCTCCATCTGTCAGCCCTCTTATCCTATTTGTCTTTCTTCCTCCACTCCAGATATCGTCCATGAGAACCTGAAGATGGGGTCGGACGGGGAGAGCGACCAGGCGTCGGGGACTTCCTCTGATGAGGTGCAGTCACCCACGGGTGTTTGTCTGCGGAACAGAGGGAACAGACGCATCTCTGCAGAGGTGGGGATTGTTTCTTTCACATTTTATTCATCCACTACCACCTTTAACGTTTGAATACATTACTATTATAAATCATGACAAATGTATTCATCGGCCTCCTCATTAAAAGTAAATGATTATGAATGTTAGATAACAGACTTTATGCAATAATTGGTATTTGATGGTGTGTGCATTACACCACCATGCTATTACTCAGCATAGGTGAATTCTTGTAGTGTGTCATGAACATGCTGAAGTCCTCAGCTGCCCACAAAATCTCAGCAGGGGATGGACACACACACACACACACACACACACACACACACACACACACACACACACACACACACACACACACACACACACACACACACACAGACCCAGTGACTCCACATACTGTACATGTGTTTTATAAAGGTTTCACAGCACAGCCTGAAAAATGATAAAATACTTTTCATTTGCTAAGCATTTCAAAATATGTATTTATTGAATTACCAGAAAACATGCTACATCATGATGTATATCATTATGGAGGTATGAAATGAGCATGATATAAGATTTTGGCCTTTTCGCCCAGCCATAGTTCAGAACAAAAGCAAGCCACTGGAGAGATAATGGTAATGTCATGGTTTGCACCACATTACGCAGAGCTTAATTCAGCAGAGAGCATATGGAAAGACAGACGTGGACACAAATGTAGGATCAGATCAAGAGTGAGAGCTTTAATCCAGCCAGCTCGTAGGGACACATGAAAGGCAGCATGAAGTTAGAAGAGAAATCACGCTGCTTTATCTCAAGATAACAGATAATGTGAGCACAATGGGGTTTTCTTAACTATCACATATTTCACATCTGGTTATTTTTTAGGTTTCAGTAGTAGTTATAGAGAATCAAATAGGACAAAATGATACAAATGTTTGATGCTTCTGTCATTTGGTTAATATTCAACACAAACCACATATTTTGACATGATGTTTGGATTACATTGAGGACTTTAGACAACATCTGGAACTGTGTGTTTCTCTTTTTCACAACAATGCCAAGACTTGGTCTCGTCAATCCACCTTAATGGCTACTAATTGGATTTGAGGATGTAGGGCTGTCCAGGTTCATAGTGAAAGTGAACAAGAAAATAACTTCTCGCCTTCTTTGTTTTTATTTACATTTTTTCAGTAAGTTTCAAGATACTCTGTATGATATTCAGAGTATCAACATAGTATCTTTGCTATGTAAAGATAAAGAGGAGTAATGTCTACCTGAGCAGACAATGAAGTCGCTCTCTCTCTGTGTGTGTTGTTATCCAAGTTTCTCTGTACTTTTTTTGACATGGTTGGGCTGCACATGCGGGCTGCACGGTGGTGTAGTGGTTAGCGCTGTCGCCTCACAGCAAGAGGGTCGCAGGTTCGATTCCAGCTTGCGGCTCTTCTGTGTGGAGTTTGCATGTTCTCCCCGTGTAAGCGTGGGTTTTCTCCGGGTACTCCGGCTTCCTCCCACAGTCCAAAGACATGCTGTTTAGGTTAATTGATGACTCTAAATTGCCCGTAGGTGTGGATGTGAGCGTGAATGGTTGTCTGTCTATATGTTGTCTGTCTCTATGTGCCCTGCGATGGACTGGCGACCTGTCCAGGGTGAACCCCGCCTTCGCCCAATGACAGCTGGGATCGGCTCCAGCCCCCCCGCGACCCCTAACGGGATAAGCGGTTGACGATGGATGGATGGATGGATGGGCTGCACATGCTTTTAGTTCATGGGAGTATGACCTACTGCCTAGCTCACGGCCGGCGCCGTTACATCTACCGCCGTCCTGACCGACAGTGCTGTTGCAGAAGTGTAGCGCTCACCCTCTGGGTCCTCCTCAGGCTAACACTGTTAGCTCTGTCTGCAGTGTGGCCGTTGTTTTCACTGTTAGCGCTGTTAGCATCGTTAGCTACGAGCCAACAGCTCAGCCGTCACCATGATGACAGCTATGTTGAGGAAATAGATATGCTCCCAATCTCACATTGCACCTTTTAATATGACTTACAGAAGAAACATACCTAGCATTTGTTTGGGAAATAGATTTGTAACCATTTATGATTTTATTGGTTTTGTTTCCACTTTCACTTGTCCTTTCAGTCTACATTTTCACATATGCAGGTAAAGATAGAGGTCTTAAACGTCCAGGGACTGTTCTCAAAATACTGGTTGTCATTAAAAGTCTCTCGCAAATCCTACAATCAGCAGCTCCTCTCATCAGCAGCTGTCAAGATGGGTTGAAGAAACCTGTTTTTTTTTTTTTTTTTACTTTGTATTAACACACACTCTTAAATACAATGAAAACATGACATTTGACCAATTTAAGATGTTGCTGACAAAGGTTCCATAAAAGAAAGCTAATTAAATGTAAAAACAACCTGCAGCATTTAACAAAAAGAACAGTCATGTACTAGTTTGTTTATTGTACTGTATGTGTGTTCTTCTCTGTGGTTGATGTTGACATCTTGCCAGTGAAACACATGTTGCACAGTACCTGCTGGCTGATCATGCGAGGAAACATCTTGTGATTGAAGAACACGCACTTCCCTCGCTCTGACAGTGTTTATTGGTTGGTTTGATTGCAGGACCTCTGGGGATTTACGAGCAGATACCAGTAGCTGCGCAGACAAACCAAGCACACAAGACTGCAAGAAATGAAAAATAACCCTTAAACGCGTAGTTAAGCAGCTTCCTCCATTTGGCGCTACCCACACACAGAGACGTGACACATCACCTCTCGCTGTATATCGACAGTGTGTGCAAGCGGTGCACCCCACACTTCCTGTGACTGTTTCACAACCACAAGAGGTTTATTTGGACAGAAGCACGTACACAAGCTCACAATTTTATAGTTTCTTTCAGTCCAACAAACACTCTGTGTATTGTTTGTGCTGTGTGAGCTGCGTGATTGACCATACGCTTTTTGTTGATGAAGTGATCCAGCAGCAAAATCACTGTGTGGCTATGTGACAATCAGAGGAGGGACGATAGGAGAAGAGGGGGAGGAAGAATGAGGAAATCCCTCCGTCTGTGTTCAGGTAGAGGATTGTATGTTTCTCGCTGGAGAGGAAGCCGTGCTGTTTTGGGATTACATCACAAGGATTACTGTAATACGACCCAGATGGGCCTCTGTTGTAACAGATTAGGACGGGTTGATTGGACAACTGGAGGGCAGGGTGGGGGTGCAAAGGTCAGGTGATGGATGGCATCACTTGCTCTGGGGACAAACCACCAATCCTGACCCAACACAGAAAATACAGACAAGTAAAACTGGAAATAACATCATTCTAAAATACAGATACATCATAGCAGATTTATTAGGCTACCAAAGTTATGCAATAATAATGCGTTAAAACAAATTTGTTTTTTATGCCACTACTGGTACTTTCTTTGACACATTAACACAACTTGCTCAGTTTTAAAGCTAGAGTTATACTACCTTATCATAAAGGAGCATAATGCTCCAAACTCCAAACGCTACATTTTAGAAAGTATTGTCATTTTCAAAAGGGTCCCTTGACCTCTGACCTCAACATAAGTAATAAAAATGGGTTCGATGGGGACCCACGAGTCTCCTCGTTACAGACATGCCCACTTTATGATAATCACATGCAGTTTGGATCAAGTCATAGTCAAGTCAGCACACTGACACACTGACAGCTGTTGTTGCCTGTTGGGCTGCAGTTTGCCATGTTATGATTTGAGCATATTGTTTAGGCTAAATGTAGTACCTGTGAGGATTTCTGGACAATATTTGTCATTGTTTTGTGCTGTTAATTGATATCCAATAAATATTATATACATACATTTGCATAAAGCAGCATAGTTGTCCACTTAAGAGTACTGAATACTTGACAAATTTCCCTTTAAGGTATATTTTAAGCAGATAAACAAATGTGATTAATTTGCGATTAATACCAATTAAATGTTTGAATTGATTGATTGAATGATTGATTGATAGCCCTAATATTTATATGATTTTCAAAACACATTGAGAGTATTGTATATGCTGCCTGTAAATTAGGAATATATAGATCTGGTAAGAAGTACATACTTTACATACTTGACTTTTTTTTTGTACATGGCTCTCGACAAACTCAAATGCATTTTCATACAACAAAAAATCTTGTTAGACTCTGCATTAGAATAATAATTCTAATAAACATGTCCACACATTAATACATTTATTAATCGCCCTTTTGCAGTGTACACAGTTTTTTTTTTTTTTTTTTTTTTTTTACTGAAATTTTAATAAAAACATCACATTGTATAAAAACTGACCGTATCTCAAAAAGCTGAGTCACTGTTGTGGGTTGAGCTCACAAGTCAGTCACCTTCAGTTACTGATTCATCAGTGGGTTTGTTGAAATGTGAAAGTTCAAAGTTGCATGTTGTCGTATGTTGGTTAGGAGAGAGGAAGAGGTGGAGCGGCGGGGTGTTATTAAGTGTCCAGTGTTACCTCAGAGGGAGTGGAAGATTTAAAGCAGCTAGAGAGAGATAGACGCCGGATTAACAGTAATCTAACAAATAGAGGAAATGCATGATGGGAAAAATCCAGACGTTACATTGTGAGCATGTTTGATTTTATATAACAAGTCATTAGGATCATGCTTTAGTACTTTGTTGCTCTGGGAAAGACTTTACGTCGAACTCTTAAAGGACTCCACAGGCTGCCTTTATTATCTACACTAGTCTGCTACACAACACTGTATAGATGCATGCTGCTCCACGTGTATTAATACACACACACACACACACACACACACACACACACACACACACACACACACACACACACACACACTGCTCTCTGTTGACCATTGAGGCCTAGTGCTGGCTGGTTCTTACAGATTCTACTTGTTTACTCTGGGTTTCGGCCATTTTGTTGTCAATCACTTGTATTTATTCAGAGCTTATGCTGTTTGCTGAGGCTTTATTCCTGTTTTTCATGATTTTATATCATGTTGACACTGTTTTTAAATTAGGTTCTCTGTTGTTTTTATCCATTTGTGTGTGTGCGCGCAGGACCTGAACAAACGTCTGTCCCTGCCGGCCGATATCCGGATACCTGACGGTTACCTGGAGAAGCTGCAGCTGAGCAGCCCACCCTTTGACCAGCCGCTGAGCCGACGCTCCCGCAGAGCATCACTGGTGAGACAGAGAGAAAAGGGGGGAGAGGGATGGAGAAAGTGTAGAAACTGGTAAGAGGGCATGAAAGAAAAGACAATGTGTGTAGGTTCCCTGTTAAATGTTGTATTTATTAATACCTCCCAACTGTGCTTATGTAAATGTACAGTACTCGCTGCTCACATCTGAGAGCGAGCAGCTCTGATTTGGGAATCGGCAGCGGAGGAGAATAAAGAGAAATAGAAAGAGTAAGGGCGTCAGGGAGGTGCTACAAAACATAAAGATAGATACGAGAGTTATGTTTTATTTAAAGGCAGCTAGAAACAGAAGTGAGAGAGTGGGAGCTCACACCTTGCCCCATCTCATCTCATCCTCTCAGCCGGTTGTTTTACATCGCACCCCAACCTTCACTTTTGTCAGGAGCCTGAATAATTGGTTTTACTTTGAACGTGCATCGATCAAAAGCAGAACAGAGGAAAAGTGTCAATACTGTGCTTCACCCAGTCCACTGAATTTGCATATACGCTCCTCTGCAGAGTTGTTTACATAACAGAGAATATCTCTATGTGTGCTGCACCCAGACCTCTCAGCTCATCTGGCTCTGGTCTTCATGCTGACAGAGGGTCAGGTTATGCTTAGTTGTGTTTTTTATGCTCCTTGTTGCTGGAAAAGCTTTCCTGAGGACTCAAAATGAGATTAGACTCTCGCATCTTAGTTATTAAATTGTTTGCATTGGTCCTTTTTCTAATTTTTACTTTCTCAAGCACACTAATTATTATTTTCATGATCGATGAATCTGTGGATTATTTTCCCGATTAGTAGAGTAGTTGTTTCATCTGTAAAATGTCAGAAAATGTTTGTCATAATTTCCCACAGCCCAAGGTGATGTATTTACATAGCTTATTGTATTCAGCCCAAAACACAAATATATTCAGTTTGCTATGATGATAAAGAAAATCATCAAATCAAACATTAGAGAAGCTGGAACCTGCAAAATGTTGCCGTTAATGCTTGAGCAAAATGAACAAAAGGTAGTTGCCAATACATTTTCTGTTGATTAACTACCACAATAATTGTATACTGAAGATACTTTATAAATAGGTTCCCTTGCCTTCCCTATAAACAAACACATTGTAAAAGCCAAAAGCCAACAGTCTGCTGTCACGAGAGATTAGCTGTGATGGTGGTTGGGGGTGTGTGACCTCCTTACATCCCCCACTCTGTTGCTGCGAGGCCATCATCAGGATTTGCCGTAGTGTCTGTAAGCTTGTCAGTGCTAATAAAGACGCATCCTCATTAACACTGTTTGTCCTTTTCCCTCCTCCAGTCAGAGATTGGATTTGGGAAGCTGGAGACCTACATCAAACTGGATAAACTGGGGGAGGTACGTGAGAGTCTGTGTTTACCTTGACGTGTTCACAGGTGCTGAAGGAGATATAACACATGCAGACACAGATATAGTGGTTAATTTTAACCCCTGATAGTCTGACTCACCTCTTTCATCGTTGTCCCGTCCTCCAGGGCACGTACGCTACAGTCTTCAAGGGGAGGAGTAAGCTTACGGACAACCTTGTGGCGCTGAAGGAGATCAGACTGGAGCACGAGGAGGGGGCACCATGCACAGCCATCAGAGAAGGTACTAAAGGGGTTCTATGTAAGAGTCAGTACTTGTCACTGTCAACAGTGACATGTGGCCATTAAGTCAACGACAGTCAGAGTCCCGTTGCTTGCCTCGCACTACGTAGACGCGAGCAAGCATCGGTCAAAACACTGAGGTGACACACATGAGACTAAACGTTATTGACAGCCGTCATGATGATTAATGTTAGCAACATTAGCCAGCTAAAACCCCAATGTCACCATTCTTTTCACATGCTTGGCAGTAATGTTAGCTTACATGTTGAGTATGAATTTTGCCAGTTCGGGGTCTGTTTTGATACCTAAAACCAAATGAAGGTCTCTCCCTGAATCAAAGGCCCAGCCGATGATGATCCTAGTTTTCCCCAACATCGGTCACATTCCTGTTTTGCCAGATGGACTTCACTTCACATAACTTTGTTTTGTTTTTGTTCCTCCGTGGAGTTTGTGCTGTGGTGGGGGCTGGTTATTTGTTAGCGTTAGCGGACTCCATTTCTAACTGAACGTTGGCTATCGTTGCTCTGTTTGCTCTATAGCTGAGCTAAAGAGAGTAAAGGCACTCATGAGTACGCATGATGTCACATCTGTTGGATTTTCCTGGAAAAACCAATACTATTCTTCACATTAAAATCAGTCTATAGACTGATGGAGGAAAACCGCAAAGTTGTGGAAGGTCTCATATTTTAGATTAGGTTTCAGCTTGTACACACATTAGCAATAAAAAACGACTGAAAAAACTTGTATGTGTAACAGCTGACACACAGTCCCTTTAAAAGTTCAGTGTTGTACCATGAATCTCATACATTACCCACAGATGGTTAGTTAGTCCACTTTTAAAATTATAACTTACCAGGAATATATCACTCTTTTGATGAGGTGATGATGACGTCAAGGTAAACAGGTCCTCTGTTTTACCTAAAGATGATTGAATACAACTCGTGCCAATCAAATATTTCTCAAACTGAATGAATCAATACCATAAGTGGACACATCAAAGGTAACTGAATTTTTTAAGTGTTTTTGACCATAAATATCAGCTTGTTCGGTAACATTGTTTTCACAATATTTGCAACCCCACCAAACACTATTTTTCCCAGCCCAACTTAATCAACAATAGACCAGTTGGTTGAAAACCAGCCCAATCTGGCAACACTGCCACCGGATCCACAGATTTTGGCAAGAGTTAAAGCCCAGTGACTAGTTCTGTTTGGTGCAGTTAGTAAAACACGTCAAACACTTTACAAAAACAGTTGAACTCGGGTGCTTATTCAGTAAATAACTCACCAAAGTGCCTGAAACTACAGGTTTCTCCCCTCCCGGAGAAACAAATTGTGGTTTATTTGGAGTGAGAATGACAGCCCTACTAGTGGAAATAAGTTATTTAAGCTATTTAGTGATGTTTGTGTCTTCTGTGTCTGTGTGTTTTGTTTTTCTTTGAATTCAGTATTTTACCTATTAGTTTTGTGACTTTGCCGATTATTTAAATCTATGAGGCTTTCTTCGTAAGTCTGAAACATTATATAGATAGATAGACTTTATTGTCCACCTCAATGAAAATTTGTCTTTGGCTCCTTCAAGCAAAACAAAGTTACATAGCACACCATTAAAACATACAAATATACAGTGTACAATATACAGTAGTGCAGTGGGCAGGTAGCAGCAGGTTATATAAATAATAAAAGAGGGAACATCTTATAAAATGTGTTCCCGAGTGCAGTCATTGTGAGCTCAGTGCCTGTATGGCATAGGGCATAAAAGGCTTCTTAGAAATGTTGCGGCTGACCCTTGGGACCCTAAATCAAAGGCCAGATGGGAGCAGCTTGAAAACTGAGTGCAGTGGATGTGATCTGTTTTTAATGTACAGCACTGTCAAATATATTGCAAAGTTGTTTCTGTGACTTGCCAATCACCTTCCCTGCAATACTACCAATCTTGGAGGGCTTGTTTTCCCATTTAACATAAGGCTTTATGAGTAAACCTCACTTTGATTAACTGATGTAAACCCATCCAGATGTGACAACTGTCTCCTCTGTCTTTCCCTCTAGTGTCGTTACTAAAGGACCTGAAACACGCCAACATTGTGACGCTGCACGATATCATCCACACAGACAAGTCGCTCACACTGGTCTTCGAGTACCTGGTGAGGCCGACAAAATTTTGACCTTCCTTTCCTGCATGACTCGCATGTTATTCTGTGCACGGATGCTAAAATGAATATATTTTGCATCATTAGTATTCATGAATATTCATGCAGAGTTGAGGATGATAATACAGGGGCACAACTGTTGCTGTGCCTGTGGCATTTCTACTCTTCTAATGCCCTCCATCTCTCTGTCTCTCTCTCGTCCAGGACAAAGACCTCAAGCAGTACATGGACGACTGTGGGAACATCCTGAGCATGCAAAATGTCAAGGTGAGCCTCCGCAGGCAGCCTGCTGGCCCGGCCAACTTCATCTACTAACATGACTTTGTGGTTGCTGGTGTCCATATGAGAAACACGACTAGTGTGCCTCCTGGTGGTGGAGTTTAGGCAATGGAGGGAGAAGCGAAATTTGTTTTCTTAACTTTATTTTTCCACAAAAATGTATTTTGTTTGAGGCATTTTGTTGGTTTAATGTTGCTTTAAGTAAGAAAAATACTTAAACTACATATTAAAACTTATCTTTGGCAGTTTGGAAGGAGCATGTAAATATTATGTTTCTATAAGCATCAGTTCAGAATTCATTGATTTTATTCATCTAAATCTCTGTTTTAAAGGGGTTTTGATAAATTGCATGTAATGCAGCAACCACATGACTATTTGAAACAGATTTCACTGATATGATGATAGTCGCTGATCTAAAATATCTCTTTCCCCAGATTTTTCTGTTCCAGATCCTGCGAGGATTAGCATACTGTCACAGACGGAAAGTTCTCCACAGAGACCTGAAGCCTCAAAATCTGCTCATCAATGACAGAGGAGAACTCAAACTGGCTGATTTTGGTAAAAACAAAAAATTTACATCAATTATTAATCTGTGTAAGAGTAAAATCATTTTTTGTCATCAATTATCTACCATTTGGTAGACACCTGTTTTTACATTTATAAAGCTGCTTTGGCATTTTGGAATTAAACCCTTCATAACAAGTTTCTACTAAATGTGAAAATTCAGTCTGTTTTTATTTCTCATATTTCTGCTCCACAGGCCTGGCGAGGGCCAAATCTGTGCCCACTAAAACATACTCTAACGAGGTGGTAACACTTTGGTATCGACCTCCCGATGTGCTACTGGGCTCCTCTGAGTACTCCACGCAGATAGACATGTGGTGAGTGGGCCTCATTCAACAGAGACGATTACAACTGTTAGAAAACACTTCTCTTTTTAGAGATAGTTGATTTTATGAATCCAAAAGGGACATTAAATTGTTGTAGCAGCCAGATACATCAAAAATACGGCTGTCAAAGTTAATGCAATAATAATGTGTTCATGCAAACTCGTTTAAACGCTACTCATTTGTTTAAGGCATTAACATAACTTGCGATTTTTAGGTTGTAGTGGGTTCAGTTTTAAAGCTACAGTGAAGATACTGGTATCATATGAAACTAGAAAACCAATAGAAGCAGTGAGGATTAGTACCAACAATGTCATACTAGCTTGTCGTGAAGGAGGGTAAATAATGCTCCAAACTTGCGCTAAATTTTGGTGAGGAAACGCTGTCATGGTCATATTCAAAGGGGTCCTTTGACCTCTGACCTCAAGATATGTGCATGAAAATGGATTCTATGGGTACCCACGAGTCTCCCCTTTACAGACATGCCCACTTTATGATAATCACATTAATCACATGCAGTTTGGAGCAAGTCATAGTCAAGTCAGTACACTGACAGCTGTTGTTGCTTGTTGGGCTTCAATTTGTTATGACTTTTTTTATGTTAAATGCAGTACCTGTGAGGGTTCCTAGACAATATTTGTCATTGTTTTGTGTTAATTGATTTCCATATATATATATATATATATATATATATATATATATATATATATATATATATATATATATATATATATATATATATATATATAAAGCAACATACAAGTCCACTTCCATGTTGATAAGAGTATTAAACACTTGACAAATCTCCCTTTAAAAAATGTACAGTATCACATTATTATTATTATTAGCCCTAATGACAACAGGTACATGCTACACAGCTAAAGATGACACTGGAATAAATACACATGAATAAATAAGCATGTTGATGTTACTGAGTGCAGTGGAGGTAAAGAGGTAAATATAATCCTCAAGAAGAAGAAGAGACTGATGCTTTCATGTTGAGCAGTGCAGCAGCAGAGAGGTGTTAAATGGTGTTAAATTAATTCATGCCCCCCTCCTGCCCCCCCTCCATGCCGCCGACAGTTTTAGCAGGAGGCATTATGTTTTCCAGTTGTACATCCGTCTGTCCGTCCCCTTCTTGTGAAAGCAACATCTCACCAACTCGTGTTGAGACTTTTTTTCAAATTTGGCACAAACGTCCACATGGACTCAAGGATGAAGATTAGAATTTGGTGGTCAAAGGTCAAGGTCACTGTGACCTCACGTCTGTCCCGTTCTTGTGATATCTCAGGAGCGCCTTGAACTTCTTCAAATCAAACATCCACATGGACTCAAGGATGAACTGATTAGATTTTAGTAGTCAAAGGTCATTGAGTGACCTCACAAAACACAGTTTGGGCATGACAATGAGAAAATGTGCTAATTCACAAATGCCTAATAGGATAAAATGACGAAGTGATGACATTTTGGACAGACATGGATGTAAACTGCAGCTTAACTGGTTGGCGGAGGCATGCAACCGCAATTCTAGAAAGGGGCCAGTTAATGTACAATTGAGGGCGTTTGATCCATAAAGTTAGTGGTAGTCATCTATTTATAACTCCTGTCTGTGTCTTCCTGTCAGGGGTGTGGGCTGCATATTCTACGAGATGGCTGCCGGCAGGCCCCTGTTCCCAGGCTCCACAGTGGAGGACGAGCTGCACCTCATCTTCAGGCTGCTAGGTCAGTGCTGCCCTCTGCTGACAGGGGAGCACCCAAACTTTTAATATGATCCTTTAATCGCATTAACCCTGGCATGTAGCCCCTGTGGCAGCGTGAAAAGCCCCTCCAGCTGCCACGGTAAAGCCCGACTAACACGGTCGATTGAATGTCCCTCCACAGGCACTCCCACTGAAGACAGCTGGCCTGGAATATCCTCTATGGACGAGTTCAAGTCCTATAAGTTCCCCAAGTACAAGGTTCAGCCGCTCATTAACCATGCACCCAGGTAAGACTGGGAACCTTCTGTCTAACTTTTTATATTTCTTCAGATATAGTGCACTGCAGTTTATCAGATATCACATGGGGTTGTTTGAGGTATTTACAGTTTCTTAACGCTCCCTCATCACCTCTCTTGTTAGCCCTCTAATCACTGGAGAGGGAAATGAGCAAATGTTTCTAATCAGACCCAGGTATGAGAGAAGTTACTGCATATAGAGCATTTTAGATTTTAGAGAGTCACATTAGTATTATTGGTTTGTTTAGTTAGGACTGTGTGCTCTTTGTCACTTCCTGTAAGGAAATCCTGTGGAATAGTTGACTGTGTTTCCTTCCTTAAACTTGGCGGCATCTGTGAGTCACCCCACCTCTACTGACCTCTCTCTCTCTCCATCTCCCCTCCTGTAGGTTGGACACTGATGGCATCGACCTGCTGATGTCATTCCTAAAAGTGAGTATCACTGTATCTGCCAGGCACGACTGGGATGTTAAAAGCAGTGTGGTACATTTAGCAGCTATGTTAGGACTGCATATTTGGAGAGAAGTGAATCAAGGCGCAGTCGCATATTGCTGACTCCATTTTGTTATCATTCGTTTATGACTGTGTTTCCTTTTCTGCCCTGAATTTCAGTATGAGTCGAAAAAGAGGATCTCTGCTGATGAAGCAATGAGACAGCCGTACTTCAGGAGCCTGGGGCCACGTGTGCGCACACTGCCAGAGAGTGAGTAATGAAATGGCAATGCAGTAATGCAGACTTGGCAGGCTCTGCTAGGTACAAGTTGAAAGATATTACAGTGTACAGTGAGGAGAGATTACAGCCTCATGACAGAGATGCTGTTCTCCTGACAAGATGTGATTTCTGTTACACTGACGGACTTTGATTTTATGGCAAACTATACTGTTACATTTGTTTTGGCAGACTGATGTTTTTAATTTTAAACATGCTATGACTTTTTAAAATACATTTTTTACACATACAATACTATGACTTTTTAATGACATGTTATTCTATGACTCTTCATCAACATGCTATACTATGACTCTTCATCAACATGCTATACTATGACTCTTCATCAACATGCTATACTATGACTTTCAACATGCTATACTATGACTTTCAATATGCTATACTATGACTATTTCAACATGCTATACTATGACTTTCAACATGCTATACTATGACTATTTCAACATGCTATACTATGACTTTCAACATGCTATACTATGACTATTTCAACATGCTATACTATGACTTTCAACATGCTATACTATGACTCTTCATCAACATGCTATACTATGACTCTTCATCAACATGCTATACTATGACTATTTCAACATGCTATACTATGACTTTCAACATGCTATACTATGACTCTTCATCAACATGCTATACTATGACTCTTCATCAACATGCTATACTATGACTCTTCATCAACATGCTATACTATGACTATTTCAACATGCTATACTATGACTTTCAACATGCTATACTATGACTATTTCAACATGCTATACTATGACTATTTCAATATGCTATTCTATGACTATTTCAACATGCTATACTATGACTTTCAATATGCTATACTATGACTATTTCAACATGCTATACTATGACTTTCAATATGCTATACTATGACTATTTCAACATGCTATACTATGACTATTTCAACATGCTATACTATGACTATTTCAACATGCTATACTATGACTTTCAATATGCTATACTATGACTATTTCAACATGCTATACTATGACTATTTCAACATGCTATACTATGACTATTTCAACATGCTATACTATGACTTTCAACATGCTATACTATGACTATTTCAACATGCTATACTATGACTTTCAATATGCTATACTATGACTATTTCAACATGCTATACTATGACTTTCAATATGCTATTCTATGACTATTTCAACATGCTATACTATGACTTTCAATATGCTATTCTATGACTATTTCAATATGCTATACTATGACTATTTTCTGATTTTACTTTTTGACATACTCTGACTTTTGTGTTACTTTCTTCAACATACTATACCATGACTTTTTTTTTAACCTTTCTTCCAACATAATCTATAATGACATTTTTTCCAATATGCTATACTATTACTCTTTGTTCGACATACTAACCTATGACATTTTTTGTTCTTTTTTTAACATACTATACTATGCCTTTTTTTTACTCTTTGACATACTCAAATTTTTTTCAACATGCTATAATGTGACTTTTTTGATATACTATACTGACTTTTTTGACTTTTCTTCCAACACAGTGTACAATGGCATTTTTTTTTTCATTTTTTTTTCAACATGCAAAACTATGACTTTTTGTTCAGCATATGATTTTTTTTCCCGACATACTACACTATAACTTTTTTGACATGCTATCTATGATTTTTTTTCCCACATAATACACTGACTTTTTTTGACATACCATACTAAATTTTTGTTCGTCATGCTATCCTATGATTTTTTTCCAACATGCTAAACTATGACTTTGTTCAACATACTGTACTATGACTTTTTAGACAAAGTACACTATTACTAATTTTACATTTTTTGGCATGTTACACTATGACTTTTTTGGCATACAATACTATGGCTTTTTTCGACAAACTATACTGACTTTTTTTGACCGAAAGAACTAGATCGTAGGTACAAACAGCTGTAATGTTTTTTCTTAGGAGGGTGGCTGGTGTCTCCTTTAGAGATAGGGGTGAGGGACTTGGAGTAGAGCTGCTGCTCCTTTGCGTTGAAAGGAGCCAGTCTAGGTGATTTGGGCATCTGGTAAGGATGACCCCTGGAGAGGTGTTCCAGCTAGGAGGACTTTTTTTGTGACATACTATGCTATGACTTTATTTATTATTATTATTTTTTTTTAACTATTTTTTCAACATACCATGACTGTTTTTTCGACATGCTAAACTGACATTTTACTCTTTTTTTAACATACTATGACTTTTTTTCGACATGCTAAACTGACTTTTTCCAACATATTATACACTGACTTTTTTTACGCTCTTTTTTCAACATACTATGACTTTTTGACATATTATACTATGATTTTTTTACTCTTTTTTTCAACATACTATATTATGACTTTTTTTTTCGACATACTATACTATGAGTTTTTTTTTTGCTCTTTTTTCTACATACTATACTGATTTTTTTCAAGGTAGTATACTATGACATTTTTCGACATACTATACTATGACTTTTTTTTTTTTACTCTTTCATCTACATACTGTACTATGACTTTTTTTTTTTTTTTTCTACAAACTATATATGACTTTTTTTTACTCTTTTTTTCTACAAACTATACTATGACTTTTTCCGACATGCGAACAACATACTACATAACATACGATGACTTTTTAACTCCTTTTTTTTTTCAATGAAAGATGATTTTTTTGACATACTGTCCTATGCTTTTTTTTTCTACATTGTATACTATGACTTTTTGACATACTATATTATGACTTTTTTTTTTTTTTTTTTACTTTTTTCCAACATGCTATACTATGACTTTTCTCAACATACTATACTTTGACTTTTTTTACTCTTTTTGACATACTATACTCTGACTTTTTTTTAAAATATATTATACTATAATTTTTTTACCATGTGATATGTTTTTTTTTCCGACATACTATGACTTTGACTTTTTTCTGTATGCGAAACTGTATTTTTTTTGCCATGCTATATTATGAAATTTTTTTAATTCTTATTTTGGACATACTATACTGTGACTTTTTTCGACATACTATACTATGACTTTTTTACTCTTTTTTTTCACCACATGCTATACTATGACTTTTATCAACATAGTATACTCTGAGTTTTTGTCTGACATACTATACTATGACTTTTTTTACTACGTGATATACCATGGTTTTTTTGACATAACACATAGTATAGTATGTATAGTATGTTGAAAAAAAGTCATAGTATAGTATGTCGAAAAAAAGTCATAGCTATACTATGTTTTTCGATATACTATACGATGACTTTTTTTTCGACATACTATACTATGACTTTTTTTTAACATACTATACTATGACTTTGTTTAGACACACTATACTGTCTTTTTTTGACATACTATAGCTTTTTTTTTCGACATACTATACTATGCCTTTTTTGACATCAACGTAGTATAGTTTGACTTTTTTTGCTATGACTTTTTTGACATGACTTTTTCAACATGCTATACTATGACTTTTTTCAACATACTATAGTGTGAGTTTTTTCAACATATATTATGCTTTTTTCACAATTTTTTCGACATCTTATATTGTCGTTTTTTGACTTGCTATACTAGAACTTTTTTTGACATTCTATACTATGACTTTATCAACATACTATACTGACTTTTTTTCGACATATACTGTGACTTTTTCTTGACGCACTATACTATGACTTTTTTTCAACATATACTATGACTTTTTCAACATACTATACTATGACTTTTTTTGGACATGCTATACTGTGCCTTTTTTTTCGACATACTGTACTATGACTTTTTTTCGACATACTATACTATGACTGATTTTTGACATACGATGACTTTTTTCGACATGCTATACTATGACTTTTTTCAACATACTATACGATGACTTTTTCGACATGCTATAGTATGTTTTTTTTGACATATTGACTTTTTTTTTACATACTATGACTTGTTTCGACATGCTATACTATGACTTTTTTTTGACATACTATGACTTTTTTGACATGCTATAGTATGTTTTTTTTGACATACTATACTAGGACTTTTTTGGATATGCTATATTGTGACTGTTCAACATGCTATACTATGACTTTTTTCGACATGCTATACTGACTTTTTTCGACATACTATACTGTGACTATTTTCGACATACTATACTGTGACTTTTTTTTGACATACTATACTGTGACTTTTTTTGACATACTATACTGTGACTTTTTTCAACATACTATACTGACTTCTTTTGACGTACTATACCGTGACTTTTTTCGACATACTATATTAGGACTGTTTTTTGACATACTATGACTTTTTCGACATGCTATACTATGCTTTTTTGACATACTATACTATGACTTTTTTCGACGTACTTTACTGACTTTTTTTTGACATACTATACTATGACTTTTTGTGGATATGCTATATTATGACTTTTTTCGACATGCTATACTATGAGTTTTTTCGACATACTATGACTTTTTTCGACATGCTATACTATGTTTTTTTGACATACTATACAATGACTTTTTTCATCATTCTCTACCATGACTTTTTTAGACACACTATACTGTTTTTTTAACATACTATAGTATGATTTTTTTTCAACATACTGTGACTTACGACTTATGACTTAAACAATGACTTTTTTTCGGCATACTATACTGTGACTTTCTTTTGACATGCTATACTATGACTTTTTTTGACATACTATACTATGACTTTTTTCGACGTACTTTACTGACTTTTTTTGGACATGCTATACTATGACTTTTGTTGAACATGCTATACTATGACTTTTTTTGACATACTATACTGTGACTTTTTTCGACATACTATACTGTGACTTTTTTTGACATACTATACTGACTTCTTTTGACGTACTATACCGTGACTTTTTTCGACATACTGTATTATGACTGTTTTTTGACATACTATGACTTTTTCGACATGCTATACTATGCTTTTTTTGACATACTATACTATGACTTTTTTCGACATACTATACTGTGACTTTTTTCAACATACTATACTGACTTCTTTTGACGTACTATACCGTGACTTTTTTCGACATACTGTATTATGACTGTTTTTTGACATAGTATGACTTTTTCGACATGCTATACTATGCTTTTTTTGACATACTATACTATGACTTTTTTCGACGTACTTTACTGACTTTTTTTTGACATACTATATGACTTTTTGTGGATATGCTATATTATGACTTTTTTCGACATGCTATACTATGAGTTTTTTCGACATACTATGACTTTTTTCGACATGCTATACTATGTTTTTTTTGACATACTATACAATGACTTTTTTTCATCATTCTCTACCATGACTTTTTTAGACACACTATACTGTTTTTTTAACATACTATAGTATGATTTTTTTCAACATACTGTGACTTACGACTTATGACTTATACAATGACTTTTTTCGGCATACTATACTGTGACTTTCTTTTGACATGCTATACTATGACTTTTGTTGAACATGCTATACTATGACTTTTTTTGACATACTATACTATGACTTTTTTGACATACTATGACTTCTTCTGACATACTATGACTTTTTCGACATGCTATACTATGTTTTTTTGACATACTATGACTTTTTCAACATGCTATACTGTTTTTTTGACATACTATACTATGACTTTTTCGACATGCTATACTATGTTTTTTCGACATACTATACTATGACTTTTTCGATATACTATACTGTTTTTTTGACATACTATACTATGACTTTTTTCGACATCCTATGACTTTTTCAACATGCTATATTATGCTTTTTTTGACATACTATACTATGACTTTTTTTTTGACGTATTATACTGACTTATTTTTTGAGATACTATACTATGACTTTTTGTGGATATGCTATATTATGACTTTTTTCGACATTCTATACTGAATTTTTTCGACATACTATGACTTTTTTCGACATGCTATACTGTTTTTTTGACATACTATACTGACTTTTTTTCATCATTCTCTACCATGACTTTTTTAGACACGCTATACTGTTTTTTTTAACATACAATAATATGATTTTTTTCAACATACTGTGACTTACGACTTATGACTTATACTGTGACTTTTTTCGACATACTGTATTATGAAATGTTTTTTGACATACTATGACTTTCTTTTGACATGCTATACTATGACTTTTTTGACATTCTATACTATGTTTTTTTTGACATGATATACATTGACTTTTTTATTTTTACATTTTATGCTGTTTTTTTGATATACTATACTATAACTGTTTTTCGATATACTATACTATGACTTTGTTGGACATGCTATACTATGACTTTTTTTTGAACATGCTATACTATGACTTTTTTTTTGACATACTATACTATGACTTTTTTCGACGTACTTGACTGACTTTTTGACATACTATACTATGACTTTTTGTGGATATGCTATATTATGACTTTTTTTTTCGACATACTATACTATGACTTTTTTCGACGTACTTGACTGACTTTTTGACATACTATACTATGACTTTTTGTGGATATGCTATATTATGACTTTTTTCGACATACTATACTGTGACTGTTTTTCGATATACTATACTATGACTTTTTTTGGACATGCTATACTATGACTTTTTTTGAACATGCTATACTATGACTTTTTTGACATACTATACTATGACCTTTTTTGACATACTATGACTTCTTCTGACATACTATGACTTTTTCGACATGCTATACTATGTTTTTTTGACATACTATACTGTGACTTTTTCGACATGCTATACTGTTTTTTTGACATACTATACTATGACTTTTTCGACATGCTATACTATGTTTTTTCGACATACTATACTATGACTTTTTTCGACATGCTATACTATGACTTTTTGACATACTATACTGACTTTTTTTTTGATATACTGTACTATGACTGTTTTTTGACACACTATGACTTTTTCGACATGCAATACTATGTTATTTTTGACATACTATACTATGACTTTTTTTCGACATCCTATGACTTTTTCGACATGCTATATTATGCTTTTTTTTGACATACTATACTATGACTTTTTTTCGACGTACTATACTGACTTATTTTTTGACATACTATACTATGACTTTTTGTGGATATGCTATATTATGACTTTTTTCGACATACTATACTGTGACTGTTTTTCGATATACTATACTATGACTTTTTGTGGATATGCTATATTATGACTTTTTTCGACATTCTATACTATGAATTTTTTCAACATACTATGACTTTTTTCGACATGCTATACTGTTTTTTTGACATACTATACTGACTTTTTTTTCATCATTCTCTACCATGACTTTTTTAGACACGCTATACTGTTTTTTTTAACATACAATAATATGATTTTTTTCAACATACTGTGACTTACGACTTATGACTTATACTATGACTTTTTTCGACATACTATACTGTGACTTTCTTTCGACATGATATACTTTGACGTTTTTTTTTTTTACATTTTATACTGTTTTTTTTCGATATACTATGCTATGACTGTTTTTTGATGTACTATACTATGACTTTTTTTTGGACATGTTATACTATAACTTTTTTGACATTCTACACTGGTTTTTGACATACTATACTATGATTTTTTTCGAAATACTATACTATGACTTTTTCGACATGTTATACTATGTTTTTTTCTACATACTATACTATGACTTTTTTTGGATATGCTATATTATGACTTTTTTTGACATACTATGACTTTTTTCGACATGCTATACTATGACTTTTTTTTGACATACTATGACTTTTTTCGACATGCTATACTGACTTTTTTTTGACATACTATACTAGGACTTTTTGTGGATATGCTATATTATGACTTTTTTCGACATGCTATACTATGGCTTTTTTGACAGTCTATGTTTTTTGACATACTAGACTATGTTTTTTTGACATACTATACTATGACTTTTTTTCCGACATACTATACTATGACTTTTTTTGACATACTATGACTTTTTAGACATGCTATACTATGTTTTTTTGACATACTATACTATGACTTTTTTTTCCGACATACTATACTATGACTTTTTTTTGACATACTATGACTTTTTCGACATGCTATACTATGTTTTTTTGACATACTATATTATGACTTTTTTTTGACATGCAATGCCTTTTTCGACATGCTATACTATGTTTTTTTGACATACTATACCATGACTGTTTTTCGATATACTATAGTATGACTTTTCTTTCGACATGATATACTTTGACTTTTTTTTTTTTTTTTTTACATTTTATACTGTTTTTTCGATATACTATACTGACTTCTTTCGACATACTATACTATGTTTTTTTTACATACTATACGATGACTTTTTGGATATGCTATATTATGACTTTTTTCGACATGCTATACTATGACTTTTTTTCGACGTACTATACTGACTTTTTTGACATACTATATTATGACTTTTTGTGGATATGCGATATTATGACTTTTTTCGACATGCTATACTATGAGTTTTTTCGACATACTATGCCTTTTTTCGACATGCTATACTGTTTTTTTGACATACTATACTATGACTTTTTTTCATCATTCTCTACCATGACTTTTTTAGACACGCTATACTGTTTTTTTTTTAACATACAATAATATGATTTTTTTCAACATACTGTGACTAACGACTTATGACTTATACTATGACTTTTTTCGGCATACTATACTGTGGCTTTCTTTCGACATGATATACTTTGACTTTTTTTTACATTTTATACTGTTTTTTGATATACTATACTATGACTTTTTTTGGACATGCTATACTATAACTTTTTTTTGACATTCTACACAGGTTTTTGACATACTATACTACGATTTTTTTTCGACATACTATACTATGACTTTTTTGACATACTATGACTTTTTTCGACATGTTATACTATGTTTTTTTTACATACTATACTATGACTTTTTTTGGATATGGTAAATAACTTTTTTTGACATACTATGACTTGTTTCGACATGCTATACTATGACTTTTTTTTTGACATACTATGACTATTTTGACATGTTATACTATGTTTTTTTCTACATACTATACTATGACTTTTTTGGATATGCTATATTATGACTTTTTTTCGACATGCTATAGTATGACTTTTTTGACATACTATGACTTTTTTCGACATGCTATACTGTTTTTTTTAAACATACTATAATATGATTTTTTTCAACATACTGTGACTTACGACTTATGACTTATACTATGACTTTTTTCGACATACTATACTGTGACTTTTCTTTCGACATGATATACTTTGACTTTTTTTTTACATTTTATACTGTGTTTTCGATATGCTATACTATGACTTTTTTTCGACATAGTATACTATGACTTTTTTGACATACTATGACTTTTTTCGACATGTTATACTATGTTTTTTTGACATACTATACTATGACTTTTTTCTCGACATGCTATACTATGACTTTTTTTGACATACTATACTATGACTTTTTTTCGACATGCTGTACTATGAGTTTTTTTTGACATACTGGCTTACTGTTTTTTCGATATGCTATACTATTTTTTTTACGTACTATACTATGACTTTTTTCATCATTCTCTACCATGACTTTTTTTTAGACACGCTATACTGTTTTTTTAACACACTATATTTTCAACATACTATGACTTACGACTTATTATACTATGACTTTTTTCAACATACTATACCATGACTGTTTTTCGATATACTATACTACGACTTTTCTTTCGACATGCTATACTGACTGTTTTTTGACATACTATACTATGTTTTTTTTTTAACATACTATACTATGACTTTTTTCGACATACTATACTATGACTTTTTTGACATACTATACTATGACTGTTTTTTTGACATACTATGACTTTTTTCGCCATATTATAACAAGACAATGACAAGTTGAATGATATTGCAGTGTACAGCGAGGATCGGTTACAGCCTCAAAGACATGAATCTCCTGTCCAGAGTTGATGTCTGTTTCATTGACTGACTCTTAATGTCTGGCAGGCATATCCATATTCACACTGAAGGAAGTCCAGTTGCAGAGAGATCCCGGCTATCGGAACTCATCGTACCCTGAGTCAGGTGAGGAGTGACAGTCATTACTTCTAAACAATATAATATTTCAATATTGTCTCTGGGGTGGGAGCCCACAGTGTCTGACTTTGACACCACCATCTGTAAACTATATAAAAACAAGATTTATGCTTTTTCTTTGTCTCCCCTCAGGCAACGGAAAGAGCAGAAGACAAAGCATGCTGTTTTAGATTCTCTGGGCTGTATTTTTTAATTTGGGAAGGATCTCCTACCTGTACAGTCTTGTTGATGGATCAGTAACCTGAGATGGATGTTGGCGTGGAGCATTATCATCATCATCACTCCCCCCCAGGCTACTTGGGAAACTCATCCACAGTGTGACTGACCCCCTTTCCAGGTCTGGCCTGAACCTGACCCAAAAGAGACATTTATATACTGTACATCTATATTTATTGAGAAGAGAATTTGCTGCTAAATCCAACTACTGTCTAGAGTTCTAACTGGCTCAGTCACTTTAATGAGTACATGCAATGTGTATAGATTTTTTTTTTTTTTTTGAAGTGGTATTTTAAGTGATTTTTTTGTCATTATTTCCATTTTCATACATAAGAAATCACCTCAAAGCTCCTCAGTATGTGTGTGGGTATGTAAGGTACAGACAAGCAGAGGGATGTTTCTGTAGCAACTCAAAAACGTTTGATTTTTCTGTCTGATGGTGCTGTTTTCTGCTGCACCCATTATTTGTGACTGTTTACTCTGAAGGTTTTTGAGGCCAGCTTTGATATAACTGATAATTTTGTCCCAACTGGAGGATAATATGAGAGCAGTGCTGCCAACCTCTGTGCAAAAAAACACATTCTTGTCAGATGCTGGCATATCATTCCAGGATGCTGCGGTCCCTGTCGTGACCAATGAACAAATGCAGGAGGAAAAAGGCAATGTAGGATTAATAACAAGGGCATTACAGGATTAGTTACGCTTCCTAAATTCATTTGAAAACCTAAATATTTAAATACAGTGAACAAGCTGCTCATCCTTTTCCCCCTTAATCTGACACTACATCTCCTCCAGCCTGTTGCAAAGAAGAGTTGCAAATTGAATCGTGAGTGTTGAAATCTGCTGCATTTACAGTTGTGTTCTCCGCTCTGCCATTCCCATCTCCATCAACTGTAAAAATGTATCCGTTTTCTGCTTCCATCATTGTTGCATGCCTGCTCTGTTTTATGAGGAAGCACACAGCCACTGTACTCCTAATTCAGGGAGCACTAGCTATAGCCCTGCCCCTAGTGAATACGATACCAAGTCAGTCTATTTAACAGTGTTACAAGAGATGTTTTGTATGATATTCTTTAACTTTATTTGTTGATAATTGTTTATTGGTGTGGGATTTCATTGCAGATGCCCTCCCATATTTGATTTTGTTTTTTTCCAGAGTAAAGAAAATTAAATCTAAAGTTTAAACGGAAATCACGTTAATTGCTTTTTCCTCTTGCACACACTTCACATTTTATTTTAGGTGCTGTAAGATGTGTAATTCAAGGCTCTGTGCTGAAGCATTCAATGCTTTGTTTATTGAAAATGACAAGACATTCTTCACAATACAAAATTATACAGAATACAAACTGTATACCAAGTCCAGTATAAAAAAAGAACACGTTACAAAGGTATTTCATTGATTTGAAATCTCGTCTTCTTTAAAAGATTGTGGAAAAAGAAAAGTAGGACAACAAGGCACAGCCGGTACTATCTGAGAAGCATAGTGCATACAATACATACAATACCACATGTGAAACAACTAGTTTCACATTGTGAATAACACTTCAGGAAAAAAAAAGATTTGTTTTTTTTTTTTTTTTTTTTTTTTTACAAGATTAAAACAACCAAGCTCTCTACACACAATGAGTGGCTAGCTAGCCGTTTGCAGCTAGCTACACGTCACTACTGTCCATCATGGACAGGGTCATGTGGAAATGTGCTGTACTTTATCACAAAGAGCCAGACGTCTCTCAGACATCGTGGCGTATGGCTTTTTACCAAGTGCTTTCAACCACTGGAATCTGAAGCAACTCAAGTGCAAAAAAGTGAGGTCACATACTGTCTCATAGGACTTTTTTGAAGCAAAATTTAACAAGACGGACAAGGGATCGATGCTGATGAGGACAATGATGGTAAGAACGAGACGGATGAAGATGGGAGTCTTTTTACAGACCCTGGATCAGGATTTGTGGGTGGTGGGGGACAGGAGCAGGGATGAGGGTGTTCCTTCCAGGTTTGGCAGGGGGACAGGCATGTGTCCATTGATGAGGCTGGGGAACTGTGGAGGAAGAGAAAGGAGCTGAGAGTTAGCGAGGAGGGGATGGCGTCTCTATGAAAGCAGCTTTCCGGTGAGGAACTGCAGCATTGTCAGTGCTCTGGTTTCCTGTTTTTTGTAATTCATTGTGCCTCTTCCTTCTCGTCTCTGTCGTCCGTACCTCCACAACAGAAGGAGAAGTCAACATTATTTGTGCACAAAGAATCCGGTATGGTGCGTGCGGTGGGGGTGTGGTGTGTGTTTCACAAATGAGGAGCAGCTCTCAAACCAGTCCACCCTGTTCAGACTAGCTCCCCTGGGCTCAAACAGGAAGTATTCACAGGATTTCCTCTCCCTCTCACAAGCGCTGAAACAGGACACCTCTTCTGGACCTGCTTTACTAAGTCTCAACTAGTTTCAAAAGTGTATGCAATTTTGCAGGTGAAGTTTTATATATGCTTTCTGTACATACCTGCATGAAAAATGCAACAAAATTTAGAGTATCCAAAGTTGCTTTACACAAGCACTCCACTTTAAGAACATAATAGAGCACGGCCCATGTGAGGAGATATAAGAAATAAATGGTTTCATAAAGGTTTATAGCCTACCTGTTGCAAATATTTGGAAATTCCATCATCTTAATCTCCTGGCATAATGTTTACTCACCTAACTAACAACTGCTGGGAAGATGGGGGATTTTGCAGCTGTGCTAATTGTACCTAAGCAGCCTCACTACTTCCTCCTGGGCCACACTACCAGTAAACAATAATTGCCTGAGCACACCTTCTGATCTCATCTCCTGCTAATTTTGTGCACTGTGTCTACACCTGTGTGTATTTCTTACCTGGAAGAGGGAGCTGTGGCCCTGCAGCCGGGCGGGGCTGAGCGGAGCAACGGGGCTCAAACTGCTCCAGAAGTGGATGCCTGACAACAGCGGACTGTGAGCCAGCAACAAACCGGAGGGAGTCTGTGACGAGAGAAACACAGAGGGAGGGAGGCTTTGTGTAAATAAGAGAAACCAGTGAAGTAAAATAAAGACACAAAAGACCCACTGGTTAGAGAGCATTGCTCTGAGGGCTACGGTAATGCAAAACATGCTGAGATGGTAAATGGACGTGTATTGGCGTTTGGAAAAACAAACTGACGGAGCAGGAAGGAAGTCTGCGGTTTCTCCCCAGAATATAGGGGTGACGTGGGGAAGAGGAGGTGGACGGTGGGGGTTGTTGTTCATTGGGGGGGGAGAAGTGGGGGAGGGAGGTGGGAGTCCTCAAGCACTTGGAACGCCAACTAGAGAGAAAACATATGATATCAATTTCTGCCTCTCTCCCCTGGTCTTCTCTCCCCTCCCCCCTACTTTCCCCTGTGTCACCTCAGAGAAGTGAGCCAGTGTTGCGGAGGGACCCAGCCCTGCTCCCATTATTAATGGAATTATTGGAGCATATGGCATCACTTAGGGCCTCTTCCCCCCTCTCATAGGTTGGACTTGCAGAAGATTCCTGTAAATTGCTTGTTTTCCTCTGATCTCACTTTTTGTGCCCTCATAAACAGACAGTGTGAGCGCAGTATTAATGGCTTTCTCAATGTGTGGACGAACCTCTGATGTGGCAGAGTCATTTTCCTTTGTAACAACTCCAATGCAAACACATTACTAACTGAAACAGATTGTTAAATACCAGTTGATGCTTGTAGCAGAGCCTTTGGAGTTGTTACAAAGACCAAAACAAATAACTATGTCACAGCTGGAAGAATTTGAAATCTTAATTTGAGGACGAACACACTAAAGATTGAACTGGAAAACCTGAATCCTTCTTACAGCGGTCAAGTTGTTGAAGACTGAAAAAACAACAATGTTGAATATTAAGGATATCATTAAAAACGTCATACTACAGTACGTAAAAAAAGTCATAGTATATAGTATAGTCATATATATAGTATATAGTCATACTGTCTAAAAAAAGTCAAAGTATGTTGGAAAATGGTCATTAAAAAAATCACAGTATAGTATGTAAAAAAAGTCAGTAGTATATGTTGAAAATAAGTTAAAAAAAAAAACAAGTAAATGTCATATGTCAGAGTATGTAATATGTAAAACAACAACCAAGAATGCTGGGGAAAAAAAATCATCTGTTCAAAATCATCTGTCGAAAAAAGTCATAGTATAGCATGTCGAAAAAAGTCATAGTATAGCACAGGGGTGTCAAACTCAATTTCATCCCGGGCCACATCAGCATTATGGCTGCCCTCAAAGGGTCAGTTGTAATTATAAGACTACCGGTATATAAATATATCTACTCTTGATCATTTTTCAAAATTGCCCCTGCATTTGATTATTATTAGTTTTAGTAATAATTTATTTAGTAACTAGTTCTGAAGACAAAAAGTGAATAAAATAATTCCCTAAATATGTTTAGAACTACAAATGAACTTTCTTCAGTCAGTTCTGTTTTTTTTTTTTTTTTTTTTTTTTTTTTTTTTTGTTTTTTATACCACAATTCAACCCTCCTTCTTTATCCAGGCTTGGGACCAGAAAAAGTGACCCAAAGGGGACACTCTGGCAGAGTAACTTCTTTTTTTTCCCCATATTTTTAAATTCAGAGTTTGATTCCCAAAATTTTACATTTCCATCAGCCAGCGGCGGCTTTGTGCAGGCGGGATTCATTCAGTCTGGATGCGGAGGGGTGAACAGCTCTGACTAGCTAGGAGGGACTGCTGACGAGGACTGTGCCGCTTGTGACTGCGGAGGGGTCCACGGCAGCACCCGCTGCTCATTGAGAAGAACGATGCTTTCACACCAGTCTCCAAAAGTCTCCAGTAACACCGGCAAAACTTGTTAGATTTGTCGCTAATTTCTTATTTGAAAGACTCGCTCGAGGGGTCTGAAAACTGGCTAAATATAGCGACTAAGTCGCTAAATTGGCAACACTGCGCTGCTGCTGGAAACCGCTGAGACTGAGACGCTACAGTGCGCATGTCAAAAAATCGAGATGAATTGTGCGACATGCAGTTTAAGGACACTACTTCTGTGAAGCGGCATAGAATTGAATGATATGCATTCCGTATTCTTTGCAAGCCCTCGCGGGCCACATAAATTGAGGTGGCGGGCCGGATTTGGCCCGCGGGCCTTGAGTTTGACACATGTGGTATAGTATTTCGAAATTTTTCGATGGAAACGTCAAATTTTCTGGATGTTGAAAAAAATCATGAAAGCGGTCGTATTATAGCATGTAAAATGATTCTATGGTGAACAAAAGTCATTTCCTGAAATGTTGGAAAATTTGACCAAAAAAGTCATAGTATATAGTATGTCGAAATTTTCCGATGAAAACGTCAAATTTTCTGGATGTTGAAAAAAATCATGAAAATGGTCGTATTATAGTATGTAAAATGATTCTATGGTGGAAAAAAAGTCATTTCGTGAAATATTGGAAAATTTGACAAAAAAAACCGTCAGTATAGTATGTCGAAATTTTCCGATGAAAACGTCAAATTTTCTGGATGTTGAAAAAAATCATGAAAACGGTCGTATTATAGCATTTAAAGTGATTCTATGGTGAAAAAAGTCATTTCGTGAAATGTTGGAAAATTTTACAAAAAAAACATCATAGTATAGTATGTCGAAATTTTTCGATGAAAACGGCAAATTTTCTGGATGTTGAAAAAAATCATGAAAACGGTCGTATTATAGCATGTAGAATGATTCTATGGTGAACAAAAGTCATTTCGTGAAATGTTGGGAAATTTTACAAAAAAAACGTCATAGTATAGTATGTCGAAATTTTCCGATGAAAACGTCAAATTTTCTGGATGTTGAAAAAAATCATGAAAATGGTCGTATTATAGTATGTAAAATGATTCTATGGTGGAAAAAGTCATTTTGTGAAATGTTGGAAAATTTGACAAAAAAACCCGTCATAGTATAGTATGTCGAAATTTTTCGATGAAAACGTCAAATTTTCTGGATGTTGAAAAAAATCATGAAAATGGTCGTATTATAGCATGTAAAATGATTCTATGGAGAACAAAAGTCATTTCGTGAAATGTTGGAAAATTTTACAAAAAAACCCGTCATAGTATAGTATGTCGAAATTTTTCGATGAAAACGTCAAATTTTCTGGATGTTGAAAAAAATCATGAAAATGGTCGTATTATAGCATGTAAAATGATTCTATGGAGAACAAAAGTCATTTCGTGAAATGTTGGAAAATTTTACAAAAAAACCCGTCATAGTATAGTATGTCGAAATTTTTCGATGAAAACGTCAAATTTTCTGGATGTTGAAAAAAATCATGAAAATGGTCGTATTATAGCATGTAAAATGATACTATGGTGAACAAAAGTCATTTCCTGAAATGTTGGAAAATTTGACAAAAAAAACGTCATTGTATAGTATGTCGAAATTTTTCGATGAAAACGTCAATTTTTCTGGATGTTGAAAAAAATCATGAAAACGGTCGTATTATAGCATTTAAAGTGATTCTATGGTGAAAAAAGTCATTTCGTGAAATGTTGGAAAATTTGACAAAAAAAAACAGTCATAGTATAGTATGTCGAAATTTTCCGATGAAAACGTCAAATTTTCTGGATGTTGAAAAAAATCATGAAAACGGTCGTATTATAGCATTTAAAGTGATTCTATGGTGAAAAAAGTCATTTCGTGAAATGTTGGAAAATTTTACAAAAAAAAAGTCATAGTATAGTATGTCGAAATTTTCCGATGAAAACGTCAAATTTTCTGGATGTTGAAAAAAATCATGAAAACGGTCGTATTATAGCATGTAAAATGATTCTATGGTGAAAAAAAGTCATTTCGTGAAATGTTGGAAAATTTTACAAAAAAACCCGTCATAGTATAGTATGTCGAAATTTTTCGATGAAAACGTCAAATTTTCTGGATGTTGAAAAAAATCATGAAAATGGTCGTATTATAGCATGTAAAATGATTCTATGGAGAACAAAAGTCATTTCGTGAAATGTTGGAAAATTTTACAAAAAACGTCATAGTATAGTATGTCGAAATTTTCCGATGAAAACGTCAAATTTTCTGGATGTTGAAAAAAATCATGAAAGCGGTCGTATTATAGCATGTAAAATGATTCTATGGTGAACAAAAGTCATTTCCTGAAATGTTGGAAAATTTGACCAAAAAAGTCATAGTATATAGTATGTCGAAATTTTCCGATGAAAACGTCAAATTTTCTGGATGTTGAAAAAAATCATGAAAATGGTCGTATTATAGTATGTAAAATGATTCTATGGTGGAAAAAAAGTCATTTCGTGAAATGTTGGAAAATTTGACAAAAAAAACCGTCAGTATAGTATGTCGAAATTTTCCGATGAAAACGTCAAATTTTCTGGATGTTGAAAAAAATCATGAAAACGGTCGTATTATAGCATTTAAAGTGATTCTATGGTGAAAAAAGTCATTTCGTGAAATGTTGGAAAATTTTACAAAAAAAACATCATAGTATAGTATGTCGAAATTTTTCGATGAAAACGGCAAATTTTCTGGATGTTGAAAAAAATCATGAAAACGGTCGTATTATAGCATGTAAAGTGATTCTATGGTGAACAAAAGTCATTTCCTGAAATGTTGGGAAATTTTACAAAAAAACGTCATAGTATAGTATGTCGAAATTTTCCGATGAAAACGTCAAATTTTCTGGATGTTGAAAAAAATCATGAAAACGGTCGTATTATAGCATTTAAAGTGATTCTATGGTGAAAAAAGTCATTTCGTGAAATGTTGGAAAATTTTACAAAAAAAACATCGTAGTATAGTATGTCGAAATTTTTCGATGAAAACGGCAAATTTTCTGGATGTTGAAAAAAATCATGACATTGGTCGTATTATAGCATGTAAAATGATTCTATGATGAACAAAAGTCATTTAGTGAAATGTTGGAAAATTTTACAAAAAACGTCATAGTATAGTATGTCGAAATTTTCCGATGAAAACGTCAAATTTTCTGGATGTTGAAAAAAATCATGAAAACGGTCGTATTATAGCATGTAGAATGATTCTATGGTGAACAAAAGTCATTTCGTGAAATGTTGGGAAATTTTACAAAAAAACGTCGTAGTATAGTATGTCGAAATTTTCCGATGAAAACGTCAAATTTTCTGGATGTTGAAAAAAATCATGAAAATGGTCGTATTATAGTATGTAAAATGATTCTATGGTGGAAAAAGTCATTTCGTGAAATGTTGGAAAATTTTACAAAAAAACCCGTCATAGTATAGTATGTCGAAATTTTTCGATGAAAACGGCAAATTTTCTGGATGTTGAAAAAAATCATGACATTGGTCGTATTATAGCATGTAAAATGATTCTATGATGAACAAAAGTCATTTCGTGAAATGTTGGAAAATTTTACAAAAAAACCCGTCATAGTATAGTATGTCGAAATTTTTCGATGAAAACGTCAAATTTTCTGGATGTTGAAAAAAATCATGAAAATGGTCGTATTATAGCATGTAAAATGATTCTATGGTGAACAAAAGTCATTTCCTGAAATGTTGGAAAATTTGACAAAAAAAACGTCATTGTATAGTATGTCGAAATTTTTCGATGAAAACGTCAATTTTTCTGGATGTTGAAAAAAATCATGAAAACGGTCGTATTATAGCATTTAAAGTGATTCTATGGTGAAAAAAGTCATTTCGTGAAATGTTGGAAAATTTGACAAAAAAAACAGTCATAGTATAGTATGTCGAAATTTTCCGATGAAAACGTCAAATTTTCTGGATGTTGAAAAAAATCATGAAAACGGTCGTATTATAGCATTTAAAGTGATTCTATGGTGAAAAAAGTCATTTCGTGAAATGTTGGAAAATTTTACAAAAAAAAAGTCATAGTATAGTATGTCGAAATTTTCCGATGAAAACGTCAAATTTTCTGGATGTTGAAAAAAATCATGAAAACGGTCGTATTATAGCATGTAGAATGATTCTATGGTGAACAAAAGTCATTTCGTGAAATGTTGGGAAATTTTACAAAAAAAAACGTCATAGTATAGTATGTCGAATTTTTCCGATGAAAACGTCAAATTTTCTGGATGTTGAAAAAAATCATGACAGCGGTCGTATTATAGCATGTAAAATGATTCTATGGTGAAAAAAAGTCATTTCGTGAAATGTTGGAAAATTTTACAAAAAAACCCGTCATAGTATAGTATGTCGAAATGTTTCGATGAAAACGTCAAATTTTCTGGATGTTGAAAAAAATCATGAAAATGGTCGTATTATAGCATGTAAAATGATTCTATGGAGAACAAAAGTCATTTCGTGAAATGTTGGAAAATTTTACAAAAAAACCCGTCATAGTATAGTATGTCGAAATTTTTCGATGAAAACGTCAAATTTTCTGGATGTTGAAAAAAATCATGAAAATGGTCGTATTATAGCATGTAAAATGATTCTATGGTGAACAAAAGTCATTTCCTGAAATGTTGGAAAATTTGACAAAAAAACGTCATTGTATAGTATGTCGAAATTTTTCGATGAAAACGTCAATTTTTCTGGATGTTGAAAAAAATCATGAAAACGGTCGTATTATAGCATTTAAAGTGATTCTATGGTGAAAAAAGTCATTTCGTGAAATGTTGGAAAATTTGACAAAAAAAACAGTCATAGTATGGTATGTCGAAATTTTCCGATGAAAACGTCAAATTTTCTGGATGTTGAAAAAAATCATGAAAACGGTCGTATTATAGCATTTAAAGTGATTCTATGGTGAAAAAAGTCATTTCGTGAAATGTTGGAAAATTTTACAAAAAAAACATCATAGTATAGTATGTCGAAATTTTTCGATGAAAACGGCAAATTTTCTGGATGTTGAAAAAAATCATGAAAACGGTCGTATTATAGCATGTAAAGTGATTCTATGGTGAACAAAAGTAATTTCCTGAAATGTTGGGAAATTTTACAAAAAAAACGTCATAGTATAGTATGTCGAAATTTTCCGATGAAAACGTCAAATTTTCTGGATGTTGAAAAAAATCATGAAAATGGTTGTATTATAGTATGTAAAATGATTCTATGGTGGAAAAAAAGTCATTTTGTGAAATGTTGGAAAATTTGACATAAAAAAACGTCATAGTATAGTATGTCGAAATTTTCCGATGAAAACGTCAAATTTTCTGGATGTTGAAAAAAATCATGAAAACGGTCGTATTATAGTATGTAGAATGATTCTATGGTGAAAAAAAGTCATTTCGTGAAATATTGGAAAATTTTACAAAAAAACCCGTCATAGTATAGTATGTCGAAATTTTTCGATGAAAACGTCAAATTTTCTGGATGTTGAAAAAAATCATGAAAATGGTCGTATTATAGCATGTAAAATGATTCTATGGAGAACAAAAGTCATTTCGTGAAATGTTGGAAAATTTTACAAAAAAACCCGTCATAGTATAGTATGTCGAAATTTTTCGATGAAAACGTCAAATTTTCTGGATGTTGAAAAAAATCATGAAAATGGTCGTATTATAGCATTTAAAGTGATTCTATGGTGAACAAAAGTCATTTCCTGAAATGTTGGAAAATTTTACAAAAAAAACAGTCATAGTATAGTATGTCGAAATTTTTCGATGAAAACGGCAAATTTTCTGGATGTTGAAAAAAATCATGAAAACGGTCGTATTATAGCATGTAAAGTGATTCTATGGTGAACAAAAGTCATTTCCTGAAATGTTGGGAAATTTTACAAAAAAACGTCATAGTATAGTATGTCGAAATTTTCCGATGAAAACGTCAAATTTTCTGGATGTTGAAAAAAATCATGAAAACGGTCGTATTATAGCATTTAAAGTGATTCTATGGTGAAAAAAGTCATTTCGTGAAATGTTGGAAAATTTTACAAAAAAAACATCATAGTATAGTATGTCGAAATTTTTCGATGAAAACGGCAAATTTTCTGGATGTTGAAAAAAATCATGACATTGGTCGTATTATAGCATGTAAAATGATTCTATGATGAACAAAAGTCATTTCGTGAAATGTTGGAAAATTTTACAAAAAACGTCATAGTATAGTATGTCGAAATTTTCCGATGAAAACGTCAAATTTTCTGGATGTTGAAAAAAATCATGAAAATGGTTGTATTATAGTATGTAAAATGATTCTATGGTGGAAAAAAAGTCATTTCGTGAAATGTTGGAAAATTTGACAAAAAAAAACGTCAGTATAGTATGTCGAAATTTTCCGATGAAAACGTCAAATTTTCTGGATGTTGAAAAAAATCATGAAAACGGTCGTATTATAGCATGTAGAATGATTCTATGGTGAACAAAAGTCATTTCGTGAAATGTTGGGAAATTTTACAAAAAAAACGTCATAGTATAGTATGTCGAAATTTTCCGATGAAAACGTCAAATTTTCTGGATGTTGAAAAAAATCATGAAAATGGTCGTATTATAGTATGTAAAATGATTCTATGGTGGAAAAAGTCATTTCGTGAAATGTTGGAAAATTTGACAAAAAAACCCGTCATAGTATAGTATGTCGTAATTTTTCCGATGAAAACGTCAAATTTTCTGGATGTTGAAAAAAATCATGACAGCTGTCGTATTATAGCATGTAAAATGATTCTATGGTGAAAAAAAGTCATTTCGTGAAATGTTGGAAAATTTTACAAAAAAAACCGTCATAGTATAGTATGTCGAAATTTTTCGATGAAAACGTCAAATTTTCTGGATGTTGAAAAAAATCATGAAAATGGTCGTATTATAGCATGTAAAATGATTCTATGGAGAACAAAAGTCATTTCGTGAAATGTTGGAAAATTTTACAAAAAAACCCGTCATAGTAGTATGTCGAAATTTTTCGATGAAAACGTCAAATTTTCTGGATGTTGAAAAAAATCATGAAAATGGTCGTATTATAGTAAGTAAAATGATTCTATGGTGGAAAAAAGGTCATTTCGTGAAATGCTGGAAAATTTGACAAAAAAAACAGTCATAGTATAGTATGTCGAAATTTTCCGATGAAAACGTCAAATTTTCTGGATGTTGAAAAAAATCATGAAAACGGTCGTATTTTAGCATTTAAAGTGATTCTATGGTGAAAAAAAGTCATTTCGTGAAATGTTGGAAAATTTTACAAAAAAAACAGTCATACTATAGTATGTCGAAATTTTCCGATGAAAACGTCAAATTTTCTGGATGTTGAAAAAAATCATGAAAACGGTCGTATTATAGCATGTAAAGTGATTCTATGGTGAACAAAAGTCATTTCCTGAAATGTTGGGAAATTTTACAAAAAAACGTCATAGTATAGTATGTCGAAATTTTCCGATGAAAACGTCAAATTTTCTGGATGTTGAAAAAAATCATGAAAACGGTCGTATTATAGCATTTAAAGTGATTCTATGGTGAAAAAAGTCATTTCGTGAAATGTTGGAAAATTTTACAAAAAAAACATCATAGTATAGTATGTCGAAATTTTTAGATGAAAACGGCAAAGTTTCTGGATGTTGAAAAAAATCATGACATTGGTCGTATTATAGCATGTAAAATGATTCTATGATGAACAAAAGTCATTTCGTGAAATGTTGGAAAATTTTACAAAAAACGTCATAGTATAGTATGTCGAAATTTTCCGATGAAAACGTCAAATTTTCTGGATGTTGAAAAAATCATGAAAATGGTTGTATTATAGTATGTAAAATGATTCTATGGTGGAAAAAAAGTAATTTCGTGAAATGTTGGAAAATTTGACAAAAAAAAACGTCATAGTATAGTATGTCGAAATTTTCCGATGAAAACGTCAAATTTTCTGGATGTTGAAAAAAATCATGAAAACGGTCGTATTATAGCATGTAGAATGATTCTATGGTGAACAAAAGTCATTTCGTGAAATGTTGGGAAATTTTACAAAAAAAACGTCGTAGTATAGTATGTCGAAATTTTCCGATGAAAACGTCAAATTTTCTGGATGTTGAAAAAAATCATGAAAATGGTCGTATTATAGTATGTAAAATGATTCTATGGTGGAAAAAAGTCATTTCGAGAAATGTTGGAAAATTTGACAAAAAAACCCGTCATAGTATAGTATGTCGTAATTTTTCCGATGAAAACGTCAAATTTTCTGGATGTTGAAAAAAATCATGACAGCTGTCGTATTATAGCATGTAAAATGATTCTATGGTGAAAAAAAGTCATTTCGTGAAATGTTGGAAAATTTTACAAAAAAACCCGTCATAGTATAGTATGTCGAAATTTTTCGATGAAAACGTAAATTTTTCTGGATGTTGAAAAAAATCATGAAAATGGTCGTATTATAGCATGTAAAATGATTCTATGGAGAACAAAAGTCATTTCGTGAAATGTTGGAAAATTTTACAAAAAAACCCGTCATAGTATAGTATGTCGAAATTTTTCGATGAAAACGTCAAATTTTCTGGATGTTGAAAAAAATCATGACAGCGGTCGTATTATAGCATGTAAAATGATTCTATGGTGAAAAAAAGTCATTTCGTGAAATGTTGGAAAATTTTACAAAAAAACGTCATAGTATAGTATGTCGAAATTTTTCGATGAAAACGTCAAATTTTCTGGATGCTGAAAAAAATCATGAAAACGGTCGTATTATAGCATGTAAAATGATTCTATGATGAACAAAAGTCATTTCGTGAAATGTTGGGAAATTTTACAAAAAAAACGTCATAGTATAGTATGTCGAAATTTTCCGATGAAAACGTCAAATTTTCTGGATGCTGAAAAAAATCATGAAAATGGTCGTATTATAGTATGTAAAATGATTCTATGGTGGAAAAAAAGTCATTTCGTGAAATGTTGGAAAATTTGACAAAAAAACCCGTCATAGTATAGTATGTCGTAATTTTTCCGATGAAAACGTCAAATTTTCTGGATGTTGAAAAAAATCATGACAGCGGTCGTATTATAGCATGTAAAATGATTCTATGGTGAAAAAAAGTCATTTCGTGAAATGTTGGAAAATTTTACAAAAAAAAACGTAATAGTATAGTATGTCGAAATTTTTCGATGAAAATGTCAAATTTTCTGGATGCTGAAAAAAATCATGAAAACGGTCGTATTATAGCATGTAAAATGATTCTATAATGAACAAAAGTCATTGCGTGAAATGTTGGAAAATTTTACAAAAAAACCATCATAGTATAGTATGTTGAAATTTTTCGATGAAAACGGCAAATTTTCTGGATGTTGAAAAAAATCATGAAAATGGTCGTATTATAGCATGTAAAATGATTCTATGGTGAACAAAAGTCATTTCCTGAAATGTTGGAAAATTTGACAAAAAAAAACGTCATTGTATAGTATGTCGAAATTTTTCGATGAAAACGTCAAATTTTCTGGATGTTGAAAAAAATCATGAAAACGGTCGTATTATAGCATGTAAAATGATTCTATGATGAACAAAAGTCATTTCGTGAAATGCTGGAAAATTTTACAAAAAAACGTCATAGTATAGTATGTCGAAATTTTCCAATGAAAACGTCAAATTTTCTGGATGTTGAAAAAAATCATGACAGTGGTCGTAATTATAGCATTTAAAATGATTCTATGGTGAAAAAAAGTCATTTCGTGAAATGCTGGAAAATTTTACAAAAAAACGTCATAGTATAGTATGTTGAAATTTTTCGATGAAAACATCAAATTTTCTGGATGTTGAAAAAAATCATGACAGCGGTCGTATTACAGCATGTAAAATGATTCTATGGTGAAAAAAAGTCATTTTGTGAAATGTTGGAAAATTTTACAAAAAAACGTCATAGTATAGTATGTCGAAATTTTTCGATGAAAACGTCAAATTTTCTGGATGTTGAAAAAAATCATGAAAACGGTCGTATTATAGCATGTAAAATGATTCTATGGTGAACAAAAGTCATTTCGTGAAATGTTGGGAAATTTTACCAAAAGAAGTCATAGTATAGCACAGGGGTGTCAAACTCAATTTCATCCCGGGCCACATCAGCATTATGGCTGCCCTCAAAGGGTCGTTTGTAATTATAAGACTACCGGTATA
This sequence comes from Pterois miles, assembly GCA_947000775.1. Taxonomy (NCBI): domain Eukaryota; kingdom Metazoa; phylum Chordata; class Actinopteri; order Perciformes; family Scorpaenidae; genus Pterois; species Pterois miles. The sequence continues at coordinate 8,118,383 of CAMQGK010000144.1, read as the reverse complement.
TAAATATATCTACTCTTGATCATTTTTCAAAATTGCCCCTGCATTTGATTATTATTAGTTTTAGTAATAATTTATTTAGTAACTAGTTCTGAAGACAAAAAGTGAATAAAATAATTCCCTAAATATGTTTAGAACTACAAATGAACTTTCTTCAGTCAGTTCTGTTTTTTTTTTTTTTTTTTGCTTTTTTTTTTTTTTTTTTTTTTATACCACAATTCAACCCTCCTTCTTTATCCAGGCTTGGGACCAGAAAAAGTGACCCAAAGGGGACACTCTGGCAGAGTAACTTCTTTTTTTCCCCTATATTTTTAAATTCAGAGTTTGATTCCCAAAATTTTACATTTCCATCAGCCAGCGGCGGCTTTGTGCAGGCGGGATTCATTCAGTCTGGATGCGGAGGGGTGAACAGCTCTGACTAGCTAGGAGGGACTGCTGACGAGGACTGTGCCGCTTGTGACTGCGGAGGGGTCCACGGCAGCACCCGCTGCTCATTGAGAAGAACGATGCTTTCACACCAGTCTCCAAAAGTCTCCAGTAACACCGGCAAAACTTGTTAGATTTGTCGCTAATTTCTTATTTGAAAGACTCGCTCGAGGGGTCTGAAAACTGGCTAAATATAGCGACTAAGTCGCTAAATTGTAACACTGCGCTGCTGCTGGAAACCGCTGAGACTGAGACGCTACAGTGCGCATGTCAAAAAATCGAGATGCATTGTGCGACATGCAGTTTAAGGACACTACTTCTGTGAAGCGGCATAGAATTGAATGATATGCATTCCGTATTCTTTGCAAGCCCTCGCGGGCCACATAAATTGAGGTGGCGGGCCGGATTTGGCCCGCGGGCCTTGAGTTTGACACATGTGGTATAGTATGTCGAAATTTTTGGATGAAAACGTCAAATTTTCTGGATGTTGAAAAAAATTATGAAAATGGTCGTATTATAGTATGTAAAATGATTCTATGGAGAACAAAAGTCATTTCGTGAAATGTTGGAAAATTTTACAAAAAACGTCATAGTATAGTATGTCGAAATTTTTCGATGAAAACGTCAAATTTTCTGGATGTTGAAAAAAATCATGAAAATGGTCGTATTATAGCATGTAAAATGATTCTATGGAGAACAAAAGTCATTTCGTGAAATGTTGGAAAATTTTACAAAAAAACCCGTCATAGTATAGTATGTCAAAATTTTCCGATGAAAACGGCAAATTTTCTGGATGTTGAAAAAAATCATGAAAAAGGTCGTATTATAGCATGTAAAATGATTCTATGGTGAAAAAATCATTTCGTGAAATGTTGGAAAATTTTACAAAAAAAGTCATAGTATAGTATGTCGAAATTTTCCGATGAAAACGTCAAATTTTCTGGATGTTGAAAAAAATTATGACATTGGTCGTATTATAGCATGTAAAATGATTCTATGGTGGAAAAAGTCATTTCGTGAAATGTTGGAAAATTTTACAAAAAAAGTCATAGTATAGTATGTCGAAATTTTTCGATGAAAACATCAAATTTTCTGGATGTTGAAAAAAATCATGAAAACAGTCGTATTATAGTATGTAAAATGATTCTATAATGAACAAAAGTCATTTCGTGAAATGTTGGAAAATTTTACAAAAAAAAAGTCATAGTATAGTATGTCGAAATTTTTAGATGAAAACGTCAAATTTTCTGGATGTTGAAAAAAATCATGAAAACGGTCGTATTATAGCATGTAAAGTGATTCTATGGTGAAAAAATCATTTCGTGAAATGTTTGAAAATTTGACAAAAAAAAATTAATATTTTTTATTTTTTTAAATTTTTTTTTTTTGTTTTTAAAAACTTAATAAAATGTTTTATTTTATTATTTAAAATTTTTCTTTGGTGAACAAAAGTCATTTCCTGAAATGTTTGAAAATTTGACAAAAAAAACATAGTATCGTATGTCGAAATTTTTCGATGAAAACGTCAAATTTTCTGGATGTTGAAAAAAATAATGACATCGGTCGTATTATAGCATGTAAAATGATTCTATGGTGAACAAAAGTTATTTCGTGAAATGTTGGAAAATTTTACAAAAAACGTCATAGTATAGTATGTCGAAATTTTTCGATGAAAACATCAAATTTTCTGGATGTTGAAAAAAATCATGACATTGGTCGTATTATAGCATGTAAAATGATTCTATGGTGAAAAAAAGTCATTTCGTGAAATGTTGGAAAATTTTACAAAAAAAAAGTCATAGTATAGCACAGGGGTGTCAAACTCAATTTCATCCCGGACCACATCAGCATTATGGCTGCCCTCAAAGGGTCGGTTGTAATTATAAGACTACCGGTATATAAATATATCTACTGTTGATCATTTTACAAAATTGCCCCTGCATTTGATTACTATTAGATTTGGTAATAATTTATTTAGTAACTAGTTCTGAAGACAAAAAGTGAGTAAAATAATTCCCTAAATATGTTTAGAACTACAAATGAACTTTCTTCTGTCAGTTCTGTTTTTTTTTTTTTTTTATGCCACAATTCAACCCTCCTCATTTATCCAGGCTTGGGACCAGAAAAAGTGACCCAAAGGGGACACTCTGGCAGAGTAACTTCTTTTTTTTTCCCTATATTTTTAAATTCAGAGTTTGATTCCCAAAATTTTACATTTCCATCAGCCAGTGGCGGCTTTGTGCAGGCGGGATTCATTCAGTCTGGATGCGAAGGGGTGAACAGCTCTGACTAGCTAGGAGGGACTGCTGACGAGGACTGTGCCGTCCTTGAGTTTGACACATGTGGTATAGCATGTCAAAAAAAGTCAAAGTATAGCATGTCGAAAAAAGTCATGGTATTGCTTGTCGAAAAAAGCCAGTATAGCATTTCGAAAAAAGTCATAGTATAGAATGTCAAAAAAGTCAGTATAGCATGTTAAAAAAAGTCATACTATAGCATGTCAAAAGAGTCATCGTATAGCATGTCGAAAAAAGTCGTAGTATAAAAAAGTTATACATGTCGAAAAAAGTCAGTATAGCATGTTGAAAAAAGTCAGTATAGCATGTTGAAAAAAGTCATACTATAGCATGTCAAAAGAGTCATAGTATAGCATGTCGAAAAAAGTCGTAGTATAGCATGTCGAAAAAAGTCACACTATAGCATGTCAAAAGAGTCATAGTATAGCGTGTCGAAAAAAGTCGTAGTATAACAGTCAAAAACGTCATGTCGAAAAAAAAAGTCATAGTATAGCATGTCAAAAAAAGTCACAGTATAGCATGTTGAAAAAAAATCATACTATAGCATGTCGAAAAACGTCATAGTATAACATGTCGAAAAAAGTCATAGTATAGCATGTCGAAAAAAGTCAGTATAGCATGTTGAAAAAGTCATAGTGTAGCATGCCTAAAAAAATCATAGTATAGCAAGTCGAAAAAAGTCAGTATAGCACGTTGAAAAAGTCATAGTGTAGCACCCAAAAAAATCATAGTATAGCATGTCAAAAAAGTCATAGTATAGCATGTCGAAAAAAGTCATAGTACAGTGAACCCTTGTTTATCGCGGGAGTTGCGTTCCAAAAATAACCCGCGATAGGTGAAATCTGTGAAGTAGTCAGCTTTATTTTTAACTATCATTTTACAATGCAATACTGTACTATAGAATGAAACCAAAAATCAAAACCTGTTTTCAGGCCCAAAATTTGTTTAAGAAATAAAAATATTAACGTTTTCTTACAAATAACTATGATAGTTTAAAGAACGGTATTGTAAAACAATAATTTCAATACAGGACAGTATAGTAATGAATACAAGGTTGGCAACATTGTCACTCGCATATTTCACAGTCCCTCCAGCTGAGCCTCTCCGTCCTCACTCCGCTGCGCTGTAGCGTCTGTTTCAACTGCAGGCTGCGCAGGAGTCTTTCTCCGAGAGAAGAACATCGTTATGGGTAGTTGTTGGCACTCGAAGCAGCGAAGCCGCGAAAGGTGAACCGCGTTATAGCGAGGGTTCACTGTATAGTATATCAAAAAGTCTTAGCATAGCATGTCAAAAGTCACAGTATAGTATGTCAAATAAAGTCATAGTATAGCATGTCGAAAAAAATCATAGTATGGCATGTTGAAAAAAGTCAGTATAGCATGTCGAAAAAAGTCACAGTATAGCATGCCTAAAAAAATCATAGTATAGCATGTCAAAAATGTCATAGTAAAGCATGTTGAAAAAAGTCATAGTATCGCAAGTAAAACAGTCATAGTATACTATGTCAAAAAAGTCTTAGTACAGTATGTCAAAAGTCACAGTATGGTATGTCGAAAAAGTCCTACTACAGCATGTCAAAAGAGTCATAATATAGCATGTCGAAAAAAGTCTTAGTATAGTATATCAAAAAGTAGTAGCACAGCATGTCAAAAGTCACAGTATAGTATGTTAAATAAAATCATAGTATAGCATGTCGAAAAAAAATCATAGTACAGCATGTCAAAAAGTCATAGTATAGCATGTCAAAAAAGTCATAGTATTGCATGTCGAAAAAAGTTGTAGTATAGCATGTCGAAAAAAAAGTCATAGTATTGCATGTCGGTATTGCATGTCGAAAAAAGCCATAGTATAGCAAGTAAAAAAGTCATAGTATGTCAAAAGTCACAGTATAGTATGTCGAAAAAGTCATGTCAAAAAAGTTATAGTATAGCATGTCGAAAAATGTCATAGTATATCATGTAAAATGTCTTAGTATAGGTGTCAAAAAAGTCTCAGTATGTAAAAAAAAGTTTGTATAGCATGTAAAAAGGCACAGTATAATAACTGTTGTGCATTATTGTTCAAATTGTATTGTTGTTGAAAATGAAATTAAAAAAGTCACAGTATAGTATGTCGAAAAAGTCACAGTATAGCATGTCGAAAAAGTCACAGTATAATATGTCAAAAAAGTCACAGTATGGCATGTCGAAAAAGTCACAGTATAGCATGTCGAAAAAAGTCAGTATAGCATGTCGAAAAAGTCATAGTATAGTATATCAAAAAGTCTTAGCATAGCATGTCAAAAGTCACAGTACAGTATGTCAAATAAAGTCATAGTATAGCATGTCGAAAAAAGTCAGTATAGCATGTCGAAAAAAGTCAAAGTATAGCATGTCGAAAAAGTCATAGTATAGCAAGTAAAAAAGTCATACTATACTATGTCAAAAAAGTCGTAGTATAACATGTCAAAAAAAGTCAAAGTATAGCATGGCGAAAAAAGTCATAGTATAGCATGTCAAAAAAAATTATAGTATAGCATGTCGAAAAAACTGATAGTATAGCATGTCAAAAAAAGTCACAGTATCGCATGTTGAAAAATGTCATAGTATCGCATGTTGAAAAATGTCATAGTATAGCATGTCGAAAAACGTCATAGTATAGCATGTCGAAAAACGTCATAGTATAGCATGCCTAAAAAAATCATAGTATTGCATGTCAAAAAAGTCATAGTGTAGCATGGCGAAAAAAAGTCATAGTATAGCATGTCGAAAAAAGTCATAGTATACTAATTCAAAAGTCTTAGTATAGTATGTCAAAAAAATCAAAAAGTCATAGCATAGCTCTGACTGATGAAAAAAGACAGTGATATTGATATTTATGGATAGTGTGCTTTATAATCCGGTGCGCCATATAGTCCGAAAAATACGGCACTCAAATATTTGGAGAAATATCAATTCACTGTTTTGTTGTTGGAACTGTAAAAGCAGATTGAGTAAATTTTTTTCAGCAATGTTTTCGCGTCTCCCCTCGTTGCTTGTCTTATTTCAGTATTAGCTGTTAAAATAAACAGTTTAAAACTGCAGTATCTTATAAAGTAAACAAATAACAGAGACGACAAAATGCTAGTTGTATTTTTCGATATTACAATAGTGGTACAAGATTGTTTTTCTGTCCATTGCTTTAAGAGATGGTTTAAAGGCTACAGCCTGGTCTAGCATACTGCAAAATACATTGCTTTAACCACTGCATACTGCATACTACTGAGGAATGCAGTATTGTACTCTATACAGCATTCCTCAGTAGTATGCAGTATGTGGTTTCGAAAACAGCCATAGTATAGCTTGTCAAAAAAAAGCCATCGAATAGTGTTGAAAAACGAATCATAATATAGCTTGTAGAAAGTCACAGCACAGTAAGTCGAAAAAAGTCATAGTGTAGCATGTCAAAAAAGTCACTGTAAAGTATGTCAAAAACAATCAGTCATAGAATAGTATGTTGAAAAACAGTTAGAAAAAGTATAGTATGTCAATAAAAAAGTCATGGTAGTATGTTGAAAAAAAAAAAAGTATAGCATGTTGAGAAATGTAGCAAGTCATAGCACTGCATATCAAAATGAGACTCAAGACTCAAAAAAAGTCATAGTATAGTATGTCAAAAGTTAAGTCATAGTTTTGTATGTTGAAAAATGCCATAAAAGAAATAGTATAGTATGTCAAAGAGTCCTGGTATAATGTCAACAAAACCTAGTACTGTATGTCAAAAAAAATCACTGGATGTTAAAAAAAAGTTTTTGTATAGTATTTATTGTGCATCAACATTAATTAGTTATTAATTCAGAGTTATTCTGAGACGCGTTGCGTTATTAGTTCTGTGTCTAGAGGGTCTATGCCTGCGTGTAGAACGCAGTCCCAGGAAGTGATACCATGCGTTCGAATTTTGATTTGGACATTGACTACCATGGCAACAGTCAAAGATTCAAAGCATTTGGGGCAGCCTTACAATTTACCACACTTTGCTTGTAAAATGGACATGTGCTTGTGTACTTTAATTTCTCAAACTTTAATTTTAGTACAAACATACTTCTATAAGCCCCGTTATTTGCAGCACATAAACATTCTGGCAGTATTTAGGCTTTTACCCCACAGAGCTGTTTATAGAAATTATTTGGAAAGTTTAATCCCAAACCAAACACAGACAATGACTCATTAAGTTGGTATAAATTTGCATTTGTTCAAAACTATGTAACAGTTTCTTTCTGCCATGACAGTGCCTGTGCACATTTTACATAAAATCATGTCAATTTAGCTTTTCAATACCTTTTCTCTGTTTCTTAAGGAAGTTTTGGCTCGTGACTACTTTATTAAATATAGCAGTAGTCTTCCCACCAACACATGCCAGGCTATGTCAGATGTCTATTGCTGCTCCCTGACCACTTTAGGGACACTGACATCATACTCTGAATAGATCCCATCATCTCCTTGTGGCCAGCCAGGCCACCACACAGACGGGACAGAAACAGATAGCATCACAGAATTATTCTCTTTCTTTCTAAGATTTGATTATTATTGGGCTCACTGTGCTTTAGCTGGGGCTGGCACAGAGTGACAAGATCTCTAGTTAACCTTAGAAAGAAAGAATAAAGAAATGAAATAAGATAGCATGGATCATAACTAAAACACCAGACTTGTGTCAAAGGAGACCCATTTGAACACAGGACACACAAAGCCCTATTATATGTCCTGGCTGCGCTGCCCAGAGATAAAGTTATAGTGATGCATTATTCAGATAAATCATCTCACCTGTGCTGTGAAGAAGGCAGGAGTGAGGGAGCCGGACGGCAGTGCTGGACTGTTGAGGGCGATGGAGCCGATGTCACTCCCTGCAAGCAGCAGGGATGGGGACGAGATCTCTAGAGCTTTGGGCTTTTTGCTTTTTGGAGGGAGTCCATCTCCTTGGTTACTACTACTACTAGTAGAGCTACTTCTACCACTGCTGCTGCTCCTCTTCTCAGGAGGCTGCAGGGCTCGCTCCCTGTGCCCAGAGGAGAGGTTGAGGGGCTGAGCGCTCTGGTCAGAGTCCTCCTCTTCCTCCTTGGCTGCGGGGCTCCGGCTTCGGCCGGGCTGAGAGGGTTGGGTGTGTGGCGAGGACGGGGAATGGAGTTTGGACAACCTGGGGGAGACGTAGGACTCGGGCTTGGAAGAGGGAGGGGAACTCCTTTCGTTGCCGTTGGTGCCAAAGCGGATGACGGAGCGTGGCTCCTCCTGGTGCTCTCGCAGGGCACGGAGCAGCTCAGGCTGGTTCTGCAGGGAGCTGATGCTGAAGGAGGAGTAGAGACCCGAGCGGAGGTAGTCGTTCCGACACTGCTGCGCCCCCAGGGCTGCCAGAGTCCTCCTCGGGACCTCCTCTTCTCCTTCCTCTTCCTCCTCCTCCTCTACCTCCAGCTCTGAGGCCTCTCCTTCCTGAAGGGGAAACCTTCCAGAAGCCAAGCCCATCTCCACCGCCTGAGGGTCCATCTTCAGGATCTCAGGGAAGGACACAAACTTATAGACAAACTTCTGGCCAATAACCTTCTTGATGATGTTCTGTAAAACAGACAAACACCATTAATGAAGAGGAGATCTCTTATGTTCAGCAAACTGATAATCTAGAAAATAACAGAAAAAATGTTGATTATCACAGGAGGACATGCTGAAACATACTGATACTTTGTGTTAGAGTGCTACATCACAGCCTGATTTCTACTCTGCGTTTGCAGAGAAAAAGGAAGTGGAAATGACTATCAGGGCAGATTGTGGTTTTAAGAGCAGAACAACAAAGAATATGTCGTAGTGTTGTGTTCACGTGCCTTCAGGTCTTATCAGTCGCAAAGCTGCAAATGACTATTACACAGAGGCAGACATTAACCATAGCCAGTTTAATTCACCTTGTCATAGTAGTAGCGCAGGGCTCTGCTCAGCTTGTCGTAGTTCATGTTGGTTTTGTTCTTGCGTAGCCCCCACAGCTTGGCCACTTCCTCTGACTTCAGGAGCTTGAACTCTCCATCTGTGGACGTCCAACATATCAGGTGCTTGTGACTTTGGTCCAGCAGCAGCTGCAGCAGGAACTGCCACAGAGTGATCGCACTGTCCATACCTGCAGAAAGACATGGTCATTATGAAACATTTGACTGGAGCAGAGCACTCAATATCAAACCCCCAGTAGTTATTTTTAAACTTATCATATGATGTGGTATGAGGACATGAAATTTTCTATGACATACTATACTATGACATTTTATGAAACACTATGAATTTTTATGAGATGATGTACTATGACTGTTTATGACATATTATACCAGGGGTCTCCAACAAGTAGCTCACTAGACTGCAACTTGCTACCTGTAGCTCTGTAGCTCGCTATCTGTAGCTCTGTAGATCTCTACCTGTAGCTCTGTAGCTCGCTAACTGTAGCTCTGTAGATCTCTACCTGTAGCTCTGTAGCTCGCTATCTGTAGCTCTGTAGATCTCTACCTGTAGCTCTGTAGCTCGCTAACTGTAGCTCTGTAGATCTCTACCTGTAGCTCTGTAGATCTCTACCTGTAGCTCTGTAGCTTGCTACCTGTAGCTCTGTAGCTTGCTAACTGTAGCTCTGTAGATCTCTACCTGTAGCTCTGTAGCTCGCTAACTGTAGCTCTGTAGCTTGCTACCTGTAGCTCTGTAGATCTCTACCTGTAGCTCTGTAGCTCGCTAACTGTAGCTCTGTAGATCTCTACCTGTAGCTCTGTAGCTCGCTACCTGTAGTTCTGCAGTCTGTTAGCAGACTAGCAAGCGCACATCAATGACATGACAATGACCGCAGAAAATAGCCAGACCACTAAAAGGCAAAAAATATATTCTGTAAAAAATGTAACAGCTAGCTAACACTGAGCGCCACTTCACCAAAGTCCTGCTTTTCATGGACTTTCTGGCTGGCTAGCAGTCAACGAACAGAGAAAGTAAATGAGATGAAAACAATGATTAAAAGACAACAGTCTCTGTTTACCAATCTGACAACGAAAGCCAACACAGTGACAGAGGCTTCCTTTAGAGGGCACATCCTAAAGAAGTACAAAAAGCCTGTCGGCTATGGCGAGATTGTAATAGAGGTGATGACTGCGGTGGCTGAAACGTTATTAAAGAACCATAAAAGTAAGACAGAAATTATGTCTGCTATTAGCATTGTAAAACTTGGTGCTATGAGTAGCTTTCAGCTACTTTTATTTTGTCAAATTAGCCCGTACAGGAAAAGAGATTGGAAACCTTATACTATTGATTGCATTACACTAGGACCTTTTTGGCATACAATACATGGGCTTTTTTTATGATTTTTTTTTGCATACTATACTATGACTTTTTATGGCATACTGCCCTAAAAGGTTTTGGTACTGTGACGTTTTCATGACATCCTATACTATGATTTTTTTGGCATTCGGTACTATGATTGTTTTATGGTATACTGTACTATGATTTTTTTATGGCATACTACAGTATACCAACCATCCATCTATCCATTTTCTTACGTTTATATAGGCTGGGTCTCAGGGGAAGCAGGCTTAGCAGGGAACTCCAGACATCCCCCTTCCCAGCAATGTTTTCCAGCTCTTCCTGGGGGAACCGTTCCCAGGCCAGACGAGATATACAATTTCTCCAGTATGTTCTGGGTCTACCCCAGCACCTCTTACCAGTTGGACGTGCCTCGAAAACCCCCAAAAGGAAGTGTCCAGGAGGCCCTGAACCACCACAGCTGGCCACTTTCGACGCAAAAGAGCAGCAGCTCACCTCCAGATGTCTGAGCTCCTTACCCTATCTCTAAGGCTGAGCCCAGTAATCCTACAAAGGAAACTCATTTCGGCCGCTTGTATCCACGATCTCATTCTTTTGGTCACTACCCAAAGCTCATGATCATAGGTGAGGGTTGGAACATAGATGGACTGGTAAATCCAGAGCTTTGCCTTCTGGTTCAGCTCCCTCTTTACCACAATAGCCTGTCCATCTCCCACTCCGTTTTTACCTCACTCGTAAACAAGATGCCAAAATACCTAAACTCTCTCACTTGGGGCAAAGACTCACTCCCAACCTTGAGGGCACAATCTGCCATTTTCCGGCAGAGAACCATGGCCTCAGACAGAGGTACTGACTTTTATCCTGACGGCTTCACACTTAGCAGCAAACTGCCCTAGTGCGTGCTGAAGGTCAGGGTCTGATGAAGCCAGGAGAACCACATCATCTGCAAAGAGAGCAGAGTTGAGAAGCAGTTCTAAGGACCCCAAACCAGAAACTCTTCCGACCCCTGGCTGCGCCTTGGGATCCTGTCCATGAAAATGACAAAACAGGCTCAGCAACGAGGGACAACCCAGGTGGAGGCCAACACTCACTGGAAACCTGTTTAACTTTGTGCTGAGGGTTTTTGCTTTGGCGACCACCACAGCTGCAGCCTCCAAGCCAACCAGCCCCCGTCTGCAGTTTCCAGGGACCCCCGGGCCAACCAAGCCTGAAAGGCTTCTTCAGCTTGACCGCCTCCTTCACCGCTGTGGTTCTTAGGTTGCAACCATGACAGGCACCGACGACCTTCCGACCACAACTCCTAACAGCTGCTTCCACAATGGAGGCTTTGAACATGGCCCACTCAAATTCCATGTTTCCAGCCTCCCCTAGAATGTGCAAAACTATCTTCTGGAGTTGGGAGTTGAAGACCTCACGGACAGGAGCCTCAGCCAGACATTTCCATTTCACCCTAACTGCACGTTTGGTTTTCCAGGTCTGTCCTGCAGTCTTCTCTGCCATCTGATCCAACTCACCACCAGGTGGTGATCAGTTGGCAGCTCTGCTCCTCTCTTTATCTGCATGTCCAAGACATGTGACTACATATCTGATGTTACGACCGCAAAGTCAATCGATCGTTGGCCTAGGGTGTTGAATTGTCCTACGCTCGAACATGATGTTTGTTATGGCCAATCCACGACTAGTACAGAAGTTCAACAACAAAGCACCACTCAGGTTCAGATCAGGTTGGGTGTTCCTCCCAATCACCCCCCACCAGGTTTCACCATCGTCACCCATGTGAGCACTGAAGTCCCTCAGCAGAAGTATAGTCCCTCGGCAGCACCCTTTACAGAATGCCACTCAGTCACTCCAAGAAGGCCAGCTACTTCCTCTCAGCAACTAGCAAGTCACAAAGAGGCCATCCTCTCATTCTCTAGGGCGAACTCCAACACAGTGGAACTCAGCCAGGGGGTTGTAAGTATCCCCGCAACCATCCAGCACGTCTTTCACCCTGAGCAACTCCAGAAAAGGCAAGAGTGCAGCCCCCTCTCCAGGAGTTTTGGTCAAGAACCAGAAGTATATGTGGAGGTAAACCCAACTATATGTAGTTGATATCGCTCCACCTCCCGCACCAGCTCTGGTTCCTTTCCCGCCAGATAGGTGAGCAGCTCACACTGCACACTTTGATTTTTTTAAATTATGTTTTTGGCATACTATACTATGATGTTTTTATGACATACCATACTATGATTGCTTTTGACATACTGTAATATGACTTTTGACATTTTTATGACATAATATACTGACTTTTTGGCATACTACAACATTTTAGGGCATACTATACTATGACTTCTTACTGTAAATTTTTATGACATACTATACTATGACTTTTCAATGACAATTTTAATGACATAATATACTATGACTTTTTAAACTATGACCTTTTTAAAGCATACTGTTATGGCAGGGTATCGTTTTAAAAAAATATGATTTTTCAAGACATTTATGACTGAAGAACCTTGTGATAAAAATGTCAAATCAGTTTTTAGGTCCTTTTTGTGAATTGATATAAATGCAAATAACTGTGTTAAATGGGCATATGATATTGTGTCATATCAATAGCAGGCCCCTGACTATAACCAAAATCAGAACTTGGCAGATTTTGTGATTTGAGCAAGTATCGAATTGTTGTCCAAAGAATCAATACAATATTTTATTGTGATGAAGCCTGTGATTTACACTCGTAGTGCTTCACTGCATACAGACTTAATTACGTTATTAGCTGAAGAGGAAACAGCCTGTAACGTGGTGTAAGGAAGAGTAGACCGGTGATGAATAGAACAGTGTGTTTTAAAGAGTGTAGTGTAATGTAGCAGCAGCACAGAAAAAAAAAATAAGGAGGAACAACAGCTCAAGCCAGAAATATGCTGCGGTTCAACCTGGCCCTCTCTCCACAGGAAGTATGACGGGCCCGGGGTGGGTTATTCCTTTAATAGAGGAATGTGCAGTCTCGAAACTCCTGTCTGCCTACTAAGAGCTCATATATTAATGGTGTGTGTGTGTGTGTGTGTGTGTGTGTGTGTGTGTGTGTGTGTGTGTGTGTGTAAAAAATTGGCAAAAATTTTGATAAATTAAGTTAGATATTAAGCTAAAATGACAAAACTTTTCCAGTATCTTAAATCTGATTTTTGCTGCTTTGCTGTGTTGTTTTAAATTGAACATGTTTGAGTTTTGGACTTTTGATCGGACAAAACAAACTATCTGAATAATCTTTGGAATCTGAGAAACTGCAATGGCCATGTTAAAGATGGAGAAAATTAAATTAATAATGACAATAATCATTAGTTGCAGACTTACATTGGAGAGACGTGTATAAATGGCTCATACTTATATGCTCTTTTGTTACCAACCGTATTTAGTCTGTAGCACTAAATAACAGAAATGTCAAGTACAAAAAGTTGGCATTAAATGCCCAATCAGGTTTGCAATTGATTTGCTTCAGCTGCTTGTGTGAGCAGTTTGACTTTAGTTAAGGCAGCATGGGGTAGAAATTGGAGAAAACATGATTATATATATATATATATATATATATATATATATATATATATATATATATATATATATATATATATATATATATATATATATATATATATATATATATATATATATATATAACAGTCACTATAACCCGGCAGTAGTGATGTGTCCTCCAGTGTCAATCACTAGTGAACGGTCAAACTAGGCAGCGCTGATCAAATATGAATCAATATTCTGTTAATGTAATGCTAATTTCTCACCTTGAATGTTTTTAGAAACATCTTGTAGTTACTGTTTAGCTGTAAAATGAGGAAGTTTGTGACCAGCAGCCATGTTGGGATCAGATGAAGAAATATGAAGCACTGCCCACCAGCTGGAGCAAACATTCTCGTTTTACAGCTAAACAGTAACTACAAGATGTTTCTGAAAACATTTGAGATGAGAAATAAACATTACAGTAACAGAATATTGATTCATGTTTGATCATCGCTGCCTACTTTGACTGATCAGAGTTCACCACTGATTCACAGCTACCTCTGTTGAATGAACAGCCAATAGGAATGCGCTCACTCTGAAATGACCTGTGATTGGTCAAAGTCTCCCGTCATACGCTAGGTTTTTTAAAGCCTGAAAACAGAGCCATGAGGAGGTGCAGGAGTCTAGTTTTTTTCCCTGAATTTCCCTCCGGGGATTAATAAAGGTTAATCTTATTTTATCTTATCTTTTTGCTCAGAGCTCTTGAATTATGATATGCTGAAAGGCTATTATGATTTTTTTCCCCAATGATGCTAGCAACATTCTGTATACTGCAGATTTAATCCGATATTTAACATTTACACAAGTCATGAGTTTATGCCCATTTGAGTCAATTTTATTAATCCTGAGTTGTTCTTCAGCAGCTTGTTTGACTTCTTTTGTTAAATAAAAAAATCTATATACTCCTCAAAGTCAGGTATCAAAAAAGAAAAAGTTGATCAGGTATGGTTTTGTCACTACACATAGCCCTACATACTGATGAACCTGACTATGCCTCATCTTGTATACTTTGCTGTCTTATCTGTGGATGTGGGGAGTGATTAGTGGCTGATGCTACAGACCAATGATAACAGACTGGCCTTTCAACCACTACATATCGCTGTCCAGAGAGGAGAGAGGGAGGGCTGAACTCATTTCCGACACAAGCTATCCCCTGAGTTTACTATCTGCCATGTTAAACTACAAACCTGTCAAAGTCAGGACTTCCTCCTATTCTACTTCCAAGGACAAATGTTGTGGAGAGGGGATCCCACAGCAGGGGAGCATTTCCCCAGTCCTGCCACACTTCCCACTAAAATCCCAAAGGGAGAGGGTCAAAAGATCAAATCATTGTCCCCTTTCCACAGCTCCACCCTTTAAACCAATCTGAACCCAGACATCAGCTTGGCTTTAAACACTCTGAAGCAAAAGTAAAGCTTGCCAATACAGTGCTGCTGAGCTGACAGGTCTACAATTAGCCCAGTGTGACTTATAAACATTCACCTTTGCAAGATGCTGCAAATAGCACAGAGGGACTTTAAAGCATGTAGCAGCTACTGTAGGTCAGAAATACCTCCTACAGAAATCAGTACATTTTAAATACCATAAAATACAATTAAACCTGCAGTAGCCAGAATATTTTTGGCATCATTGGGCAAAAAATCCCTAATAATCTTTCAGCATATTGTAATTCAAGAGCTCTGAACGAAAACTTGACTTCTGCACCTCCTCATGGCTGTTTTCAGGCTTTAAATAATCTAGCCTGTGATAGGAGACTTTAACCAATCACAGGTCATTTCAGAGAGAGAACGTTCCTATTGGCTGTTCATTCAACTGAGGCAGCTCTCAATCACTTGTGAACTCTGATCAAACAGTCAAACTAGGCAGCACTGATCAGATATGACTCAATATTCTGTTACTGTAATGCCTATTTCCAACATTAAATGTTTTCACAAACATCTTGTAGTTACTGTTTAGCTGTAAAATGAGAATGTTTGCTCCAGCTGGTGGGCGATGCTTCATATTTCCTAAACTGATCTCAACACGGCTGTCGGGTCACAAACTGTCATTTTACAGATAAACAGTAACTACAAGATGTTTCTGAAAACATTAGGGGACAAATAGTCATTACAGTAACAGAATATTAATTCATATTTGATCAGCGCTGCCTAGTTTGACTGTTTGATCAGAGTTTGCGAGCGATTGACAGCTGCTCAGAGACGGCAGGGTCCAGCTTAGCTCTGACTGGTTGTTTTCCTCTGGTCTGTGAAATCTTGCAGATGCCCTGAGGACCACCTTATGACACCGGAGGACACCAAGGCACATGATTTTTTTTTTCCAGACTACCTGTCTTATGCACTGTCATGATATAATTTTAAAAACAAAAAAAAGGTTTAAAATCATATGTACTGTACCCTCCTGCTTTAAGTAATAACCTCACCTTATTTGAATATTAGAGTGAAATGTCTACCACACAGGGATACAATCCCCTACAACGAGGTAGCTACAGTCGCCGAGATAACAGCAGACATGGTCTTTCTAGGACTATTACATGAACATTGTGGTGGTTTTGGTCGGGCATCAGGAGCCCTGCTGCGGATGCTTGGACTGAGACGTCTCGCTGTGCGCACAAAGCCATCCAGTGTTGGCTGAACGGAAACTGCTAATGAGATTAGATGGTGTGTGCAGACATTACTTAGCCATGACTAAATCTGCACTCTTCCTGTTCGCGGACGGTGGAAAATTCAACAGGGGCCCATAAGAGAAGCATCTCTAAACAGCAGCCATTGACTGTTGTTGCATTGCTCGTCTTTTGTTTGCGTCTCTCTACTACAGATGTCTCCGGGACTTGAAAGTTGCAGTAGCCTTATTTACTGTTACGCACAGAGGTCTGGATCACTCTTCTGCCCCACTGACTCATTTTCAAGATGTGCTCGGACCGGAAGACGACACAATTTTGTGTCCGCATCTAAACCCTGCTGACTATTCTTGCTTTAAACATAGAAATACACTCGATCCGAAGAGTTTAACACAAGGCGAAAACTTTACAGCAAATATAATCCATGTGAATGCAGTCGCTTTGCTGATAATCACACATTACTTCACTCTACGAGCCAACAAAGCAGTGTTCGTAGAAAGATTATTTTACGTTACCTGCGATCTCTGACTCGGTGTTTTCCCTCCACGAAACTTTACGGTGAAGCTTGTGTGATTCCTTGTTTTTCCATGCTTACTTCTGGTCTACACGGTTGTGCTGGACTGAAATAGGATCCTGGGCTTTTTCTTTTTCTGAGCAGGAAGTTGGAGCAGGCAGACACAGAGCCGGCTGACTTCCTCTCCCCGACGATTCCCCAGGCAGTTTGCCGTCTGTGTAAACACACTTTTCCTCCCCTCCTCTTCTCCTCTGCCTGCCCGCTGACGGCCAGCAGTAGGCCTACTCTGTGTCGGAACACATGGCGATACAGAAACTCCTACAGCCAATAAACTGACATCATCGGTCCGCAGGCTGCCCTGTGAGGCGTTCAGGGACGCCTCGGTAATTCAAACACTCACAGTAATGTGGTTTTAGGTCGTTTTCATTATCGGTGGAAAAGTATTCAATATATTTCATGAATGTAAATTTGTGAGAGTTAAACCTCAATATTGATTTCAAGGAAGAGACTGTGATGTTTTTAACTTGTTACTGTTTTTTAATTAAATGTATCTATGTCAAACCCATGGCATGTTTGATGTTACGTTAATTTTATTTTAATATTTTAATTAATCTGTTTTTATATATCACTTCATTTCCTTTATATGTATTATTGTCCTATGTATTAGTTTAATTGTGTTTATTGTATTGTTCAGAGATTTAAAATAAAGACAAAAAAAAGTACTCCGGTTTTAGTCAAGTAAAAGCAGCGATACTACATTGTACAAATACGCAGGTACAAGTAAAAGTCCTGCATTCAAAGTAAAAGCACTCAAGTAAAAGTACAAAAATAGCATCAAATATACTTTACGTACCTACAGTAAAAGTACTCATTATGCAGAATAGCCCATTTCAGATTCATATATGTATATGAAATAAAATCACTTCAGTTATTGCCTGTCTACTTAATGATCTACCTATTGTTACTGTGCAGGACAGAAGCACTGTGATTGTCCTATAAGGCGTTAATCTGTATGCATCGGAGCTTTGAGATGGTTACACTGTAAAAACAAGATCTTTGAAGAACCTTTGGAGGTTCTTCAATTTGACACTGTGGAGGAAACTCTTCACATGCTTTGAGCAACCTTCAACAAAAGGTTCAAGGTACATTCTGATAGGTGAGGATGCCCTAATCTATCCCAGATGTGCAATGAATATCAAAAACCAAAAGCTGCCTTCAAAAAATGATCGTGGAGCAAGCAAACTTCTAAGTGTACCAAGTGAGCAAATTTTTTAAAGGGAGATCAAGCACAGAGGTTACATCCATCTTTCTTGCAATGCAGCAGTTTTCAAAAGGTTATCAGCCCATCTGATTCTGATCATGTTAACCACATGCACAGCATTATTGGCAGTAAGTTATATTTTAGACCAATTATATGCAATAAGAAATAATACAAATAATTTTTTTGCAAGCAAAAGAAAGTTCCACAATTTCCAGTAGCCATGATGGGACTAATAACTATAATATATAATATAACTATATTTCTGTACTCATCTATCTAATTAACCACACCAAAGGAGTAATACACTCCACGTCTCCATTAAAACAAACAAAATACAGCAGGTATATAAGAGCCCTACCTATGAGGGACTGCTGGTGCTCTTACCTTTTAAGGAACAACTGGATTTCTGTTGAAGAGGGAGGGGAGCTGGAGTGTTGCTGCACTGACAGAGTCCAAAAGGGGAAAACAAACTTATAGTAGTTTTCATAGCAGTGATGGCAAACTTTAATTGAAGAACCTGAAATAAAGTTCTACATACCTTTGTGTGTCTCCTTTGTGTGCCCTCTGGTACCGGAGTACAGTCTCCTCCTTTTGGTCTCCACATCAGCTTAATAGATGTGCCCCATTTCAGAGGAAATCTAGATGAATATTTACATACATTACAATATTACTGATACATACAATACACTGATATGTTTTAAGTTGTTTTTTTCCTAATAGATATTTTAGTTTAGCTTTTAGACATTTTTGTCTTTATTGATATTAGGGACAACAGGAAGAGCAGAGGGGGATGATATGGAACAAAGGTCCTCAGTTGGTATTGAACCAGTAATGATGCACGGTATGAGCCTTTGACCACTTGGCACAGTGGCAAACAGACTTCACAAGTTTTGGTAGTATTGCAGCAGAACCCTTATGTTTCATTGGTCAATATCAGCTTTTTGGCATTAAAGATTTATTATCAGTCAGTTTAGACTGAACAAATAAGCTCTTCTTCCTCAGTTTGTTAAATCAGAGTACGGGCTCTCAGGAAGCCAGAGGCAATGTTACACAGAAGATCTGATGTAAGGCATGTAGATATAGTGTTTTAAGACTGTGTAGGTCAATCAGTGGATGAGGAAGTGCGCTTTGACATTTATTGACTGAATATTTGTTTTGAAGAAGAAGAAGAAGAAGAAGATCTACCTTTATTAGTCCCACAGTGGGGAAATTCAATTTACACTCTGTTTAACTCATACATGGTACATGCAGACCTGAAACACACATACATGCAGTAATGGAGAGGTGTCAGAGTGAGGGGGCTGCTCCAGACAAGCGCCCCGAGCAGTTGGGGGTTTGGTGCCTTGCTCAGGGGCACCTCGGCAGTGCCCAAGAGGTAAACTGGCACCTCTCCAGCTACCAGTTCACAGTTGTATAATTATGAAAGCGTTTGCTCTGTAATGCAACATACATTTTTACAGACATCTGACAAAGCAAACCTAATCTTATCAAAAAGTTTGAATTAGTTAAGCATTTGGTATGTAGTTATGGTCAGGATAATGTTGATGGCATTTTTGCTAATAAATGAAATAGGATCCTTCAGAAAGCTGCTCAGGTTTTATCAACACATGTATGTAAGCCTTCAATTGCTACCAAACAGTGTTGTACAAAATACTACGCCGGTCTGAGGTAAACTGCATCAAATTCCAATGTTTGAGTCAATTTAAACTAAAAAAATATAATGCAAAAGCCTTTTGACTTTTAGATACATTTTGTGAGCTCCATTCTACAGAGTAAAATAGGAGGAAAGACTGCAAATTTTAATTAAGGACTGCAAATGAATGTTATTGAGTGCCATAGTGTAAGGACACATTTAATTACTGTTAACTGTATTATTTAAGTTGATTTTACAACTTACACTTGTTTAGCAGTTTTGATTTTGATGATGCATTTAATCTTTGCAAAAAAAAAAAAAATCAGAAAGTTGTTGCACCCCTACCACCCAACATGTTGAATCAACAGACTGATTTGCAAATGTTCATAATATTGTGTCCACCTCCTCTAACATTTACAAGCACTCCAAATGTCAGACAGCAAGTGAAGGCATCAGTATGAATAAGGCAGACTATGTTCTCTCTGTTTTTAATTTAGGATTATATTTTAACTCATTTTGAGAAAGTCTCATTTGACTTTGTTGTTGGTAGTAAAACAATAATTGATTCGGTTGTTAAACGATATTGGCTACGTGTCAACCAGTTTAAAAGAAAGTCAAGGCTCTGATGTCTTCAAACACCTGATGCATCCATGCCGCCGTTTCTGTCACGTGAACGCATTTAGGTCAATATTTCCAAACGTGTATGTGATCGACCTGTGGAGGTCAGTGGTCCCCAGAGATGTGACAGCGGCCAGGCGTGGCTCCTGAGCGGTGCGTCTGATTGGCGGCTGGACTTTAGGTGGTTGAAGGTGGTACCTCGAGGAGCGGCGAGCAGCGCACACTGTAGCAGAGTCCCACTGAAGCGCAATGCCTTGTTTTACTGTCCACATCCGAGATGAGTGGCTGGCGGTGCCTTGCCGGGACACCACCAACACCATCCAGTGGCTCGGACACGAAGCTCTCAAACGTTACATGAAGAACAAACCAGACAACGGCGGCATCAAGGATGTAAAGGACACTCTTTTTGTGGTGCGCAGGTGCCAGGGTTTGGGTCTGTTGGACGCGGATGACACCATCGAGGATGTACTTGAAGATAATGACTTTATCGAACTTGGTAGGTGACCGTATGCAAATAAAATATAAGAAATGTATGCATCGCATTCTGGGGGCAGTTTTGCCACTAGTTGTGCGTAATTGCGCAAGGCCTGGTTAGTTATGTGCCAACGATACATTAAATACAGTTACATTATCTACCAATAAGAAGAAACGTGTACAATGTGTATTATTATCATCTTGTTCTTACAGCTATTGAAGGCGACACCATGTGTCCTGACTTTATCCCGTACGAGCCTGGAGTTTCTCATCTGTATCCTTGAACGTGTGTGCCAGTTTATCAGTTTATAGCAGCGGGGACCTGGGTACTCTAGCTACTAGGTTCTAAATCCCATTCATTAAATCCGTTATTCATTTTGTTTATGCATGAACATTGTTTTTGATTGTGGGCAACACTGACTTTTGAAAGAATAAAATATATCTCAGTCAAATATTCAATAAAAAATATTTTAAGATAAGATAAGATAAGATGAACCTTTATTAATCCCCAGAGGGAAATTCGGGTTATCAATGTTATCATTTCTGTAATAAAATAATACAGTATAGGGCAACATTTTATTTGGCTAAACATTATCCTTAATTAAACTATGTGAAATAGCACAGCAGCATACAGAGAACCCGGAGAGGTAAGTATTTACTTTACCCATTCTCTGTTAAAATTTCAAACCTATTTTTACCAATTACTTCTGTGTAACGGGGCTCTCCCAATGCAGTATATTTCCTTGGATGGCAACAGCCTGACATCGACAGATCTGGTCAACTTAGGAAGGGGACTCTACAAGATAAAGGTAATGATCAACAATTTGTATTTGTTGTTATAGCTGGACAGTATAATCTTTGACATACCATAACCATTAACTTTACTATCATTTCAGCTGACTCTAGAGGCAGAAAAAAAAAAGTTGTGCAATCCAGAGAGCTTTTGGACACAATCGTCAAAGAAAACAAAGGTAGAATAAAGATCTTAAATGCACTGATATTATGGGTATCCAGCTATTGTATGAATGCAGTATTTCATCAATGATCCCATGTATTGAGTTAACTGTATCTCTCTTTGTTCCTCCAGTTGTCTATGGAATCACAACAGGTTTTGGCAAATTTGCCCGAACAGTCATTCCTGTCAGCAAGCTCAAGTAAAGACAATATTTTACTATCTGTTTTCTTTGTCAATGTTAAGACTTTCTGTTGGCGAATGAGCTGTTTTTATATGCTGACTTGTGCTTGTCCGGTAGGGAGCTGCAGGAGAACTTGGTGCGGTCACACTCAGCAGGTAATAGAGCTCTCTGTAAAGCCCAATTATTAGTCTAGAATTTAAAATTTCGAGATATTTAGTGCTAGGCTTGGCCATTAATGTTATGCTGTGGTGTGTAGGTGTGGGGAACCCGCTCAGTCCAGAAAGGACCCGCATGCTGCTCGCTCTGAGGATCAATGTTCTGGCCAAAGGGCACAGTGGCATTTCTCCGGAAACGCTTCATGCCATGATCCAAGCCTTCAACGGTCAGCTACCAGCCACGCTTTACCTTATCTGACCTGAGCTATCAGCTCCAGTGGACTGCTTATATCTTCCTTTAGGGAACAGTATTGGGAAAGCTGACTGTCATGACCAATAATCTTTAATCCACTCTGCCCCTGCAGCTTCCTGCCTCTCCTTCGTCCCAGAGAAGGGGACAGTGGGCGCTAGTGGAGACCTGGCACCCCTTTCTCACCTGGCCCTGGGGCTGATGGGAGAGGGTAAAATGTGGTCTCCCAAGAGTGGATGGGCAGATGCCAAATATGTAAGATCCTGTCATACACTCCTGTTCCATGGTTGTACAACAACTCAAATAATGCTGCAGGAATGTGCCTTTTGCTCGTAACAGTGACAGGTTGCAAGGTTCAGTAGGAAAACATGTTTGCTTTTTGATGTCCCTTGACCTTTTACATGTTTTTTCTCCTTTCATTTGTGGCTAGGTCCTGGAGGCCCATGGACTGAAGCCAATATCGCTAAAGCCTAAAGAGGTAATGTTTAAAACCAACCATGCTCTCTCATATTTGATTTGCCTGCATTAAAGAACACAACCAAACCAGGGTTCACTGGTAATGTGTTGTGCTTTCTCCTAAGGCACCAAATTTAGAAGAACAATAACACTGTTTACAGTATTACTTTACAGCATTGCATTCTCCTAGTGGCTTCTCAAAGGACCAATATGTAACATATCTACTGTAATAAATCATTAAATGACCATGATATGTCATCAGAGATTAGGGAAACATGCTAAATTAAAAAACTGGCTCCTCCAACAACAACGCTACAGCCAGCATGTCCTCATTTGTAATCTCCATTCCAGTCCAGAACGTCTGTTTTTGTTTTTGCTGGTGTGATCCCATCACTGCACATTTCAACACTCCGCTGCCACATACGAAACAAACTGTCATCCAAATACAGCCTCCTGCAGCCATGGAAGCAAGCAAACAAACTGGATCAACAGAGATAATGTTAACGTTAAATTATAGCGGACCTGAAAGCCTCGGCACGTGTCTCTGTTATCCGTGTGCACCTGATTATCAAGGCAGCGAGTATTTGAGAGACAGCTGGTGAAGTGATTCTGACTCCTAATGTCATGATGCTAACACGCGCTAACTGCTATCAGTCACACCGGAGGAGTGGACAGGCCATGGCTCCAGTGTTTTGACTGCACTACCCATTTTAAATGCTAGCTGTCAGTGCTACATATTGCGTCTTTAAAGTGGAAAATATGTCCATCTCATTCTGTCTGTCCCTCACAGGGTCTTGCTCTGATCAACGGGACCCAGATGATCACCTCTCTGGGGGCAGAGGCCGTGGAGCGAGCCCAGGCGATCGCTCGCCAGGCAGATATCATTGCTGCTCTGACCCTGGAAGTGCTAAAGGGAACCACCAAAGCCTTTGACAGTGGTGAGCAGCAGCAGCAGCGGTGAACAAAAATCACAAAAACAAATTGAAATATTTACCTCAAACTGCAAGATTCTGTATCCGTTCCATCCTTCATTTTCTGACGTCTTCCTGCAGACATTCATACGCTGCGGCCCCACCCCGGACAGATTGAGGTGGCCCTACGCTTCCGCTCGCTGCTGGACTCTGATCACCACCCATCCCAGATTGCAGGTCAGAAGACATGTTCTAAAACAGACAAGTAACACAACATTATATAATAAGTTATTGTAATGCTCTCAACATCTAGGCAGCACCGTGTCCTCGAAGCAGGAAGTGTGCTCTGTGTTCAGACTCATCTTTGGCTTACAGGGAGTTTGCATGTCACATGTTTGTTGGGGCTTCCTCCCAACCAAAACACAAACATCTGTAAGGAATATTTCTACCACTGTGCTTGATCAAGGTACTGGTTTCAGAGCTGGAGCACTGTGGCTGCCCACAGCTCAAATAGTTAGAATGGATCAAATGCAAAGGGCATCTCTCCCCAGACAGATTAATAAAAGTAGAGCTTTGATAATATTATGCCTGTATTGCACATTAAACAAGTAGTACTAAATGTGTGTCATCTGTTGTTAATATGATGTTTCAGAGAGCCACCGGTTCTGTGACAGAGTCCAGGATGCCTACACCATGCGATGCTGTCCTCAGGTAACCTCAAGTCAAGTTTATTTATACATCCCAAAATCACTAGTTTCTTCCTCAGGACTTAACAGTTTGTACAACCTCGATCCTTACACTCTCAACCTGGAAAAACCCTGTGGTGGATCCTCTTGTGGTAGATCCAGTGAATGATAGTCGTGAAGCAGAGCATTCAGGGTTTTTTTGCGATGGAGTAGGACTGTGCTTAAAATGTAGTTCAACGGTTTCTAAGCATACCTTTTCATTTCACACAGGTTCATGGAGTCACCAATGACACAATAAAATTTGTCCAGAACATCATCAATACAGAAATCAACAGCGCCACTGACAATCCCGTATCCTTCCCTGGCATAAAGATGAGAAAACTAAACCGTTACGTGAATCTAAACCTACCACATTTGTCTCAAAACTGTAGATTGGTTCAACCACAAATTCTCTGTTCTGCCACAAATTATATACTGGATTTTATTGTAAATTAGAGGTGATTTATTTTTCTTAATGGCCATACAAGATGGTATTTGCAGAAAGAGGTGAGACCATTTCAGGTGGGAATTTCCATGGCGAATACCCAGCTAAGGTATGCATGTTTGTGAAACAGTTTTTTGGGTATTTCTTGTAGATACTGTCGTCCTCTTTTTCACCGACCTTTCCTTTCTTTTAGGCTCTGGACTTTTTAGCCATTGCAGTCCATGAGCTGGCCTCCATCAGTGAGAGGAGGATTGAAAGGTTGTGTAACCCGTCTCTGAGCGAGCTGCCGGCCTTCCTCGTCAACGAGGGAGGACTCAATTCAGGCTTCATGATTGCTCACTGCACTGCTGCTGCCTTGGGTTAGTGTGCAAAAGGAGCATTAACACGTATAAACTTAATTATATGTTACTTTATGTTGATTAAAATATATTTTTGCTGGTAGAGTTACAAAGGTTTTAATATTGATTGATAAATTTCAGGTAGAATATTTAGAACAAAAAGATGTGGAAGAGTTTTATCATATTTATCTATACTTAAGTCCCTTTTTACTTAATGTTTTAGCATGACTTTGAGCTCTAATCTTCATTTTTGTACTGTCTAGTTTCAGAGAATAAAGTTTTGTGTCATCCATCGTCTGTGGACTCATTGTCCACCAGTGCTGCTACAGAGGACCATGTGTCCATGGGAGGCTGGGCTGCCAGGAAGGCCCTGAGGGTCATTGAGCATGTGGAGCAAGGTCAGCCTTTTTTTTTTAAATCCAGAAATAATTTGGATTTTTTTGGATAACTGCTACTATTAATATTTTAATGGTATCCTATTACAGGAATGGTGAAGCTTAGATATGGGCATAAAATTGTTAAATAGAGATGCAGTGATTACACTAACAAAATACAATTAAATCTAATGTAGGTAATCTAGACTTCAGTGAAATTGCCAAAATGACTAAAACACCACTGGCTAACTTTAAAGCAATAAAATTAGTTAAACAAGCTGCTATATAGTTACGCTGTATACAGTTCAGTGGTCAGCATTTTTTAAAAAGATGTGATTACCACTTAACTTTAAGTAAGCTTTGAAAGCAACAAGCAGCAGTGTATACAGATACACAATATATTGTTTTATCATCGTTGCAGTGTCAATTTGTTTGATAAATGTAGTAGTAGTAGTTGCAATATGTATTGGAATAGACTGAAATCAACAGTTTGTTCTGACTGTTAAAAATGGCAGGGGATCTTTAATGGTATTGGGATAGTGCGAGTTGTGTCGAGTCCAGTGGCTGCTCTATATGGACATATAATATCTAATTTAAATGATAGTCAGATTTTTTAAAATGACATGACTACAATTGACGTGTTGCTAAACTAATTCAAGGATTGGAAGAACTGAGGCATCTTCATTGGTCTCCACATGCAGAGGGTAGAAATGGAGCAAATGTGATTAAAAACTGTTATTTTTATAAAACAGTCACTATATCGTGACAGTAGTGCATGAGCCAGCTAATCTGAAAAAACTGCATGTTCCCCTGAGTCCTCTGGTGCTCCTAATGACTTCTACAAGATTTCACAGACCCGAGGAAAACAGCCAATCAGAGCCAAGCTGTAGTCTGCCCTCTCTGAGCAGCTGTCAATCACTCAAAACTCTGATCAAAAGGTCAAACTAGGTCAAACGCTGATCAGATATGAATCAGTATTCTGTTACTGTAATGACTATTTCTCACCTCAAATGAAATAGTCATTACAGTAACAGAATACTGATTCATATCTGATCAGCGCTGCCTGGTTTGACTGTTTGGCCAGAGTTCACCAGTGATTGAGAGCTGCCTCTGTTGAATGAACGACAAGTAGGAACGCTCTCTCTCTGAAATGACCTGTGATTGGCCAGTCTCCTGCCATAAACTAGATTTTTTAAAGCCTGAAAACAGAGCCATGAGGAGGTACAGAAGTCTAGTTTTCTCTCAGAGCTCTTGAATTACAATATGCTGAAAGGTTATTATGTACTTTTTGCCCAATGATGCCAAAAATGTTCTGTCTACTGCAGGTTTAAAAAACACATAATAATTATACATTTTGTCAGATTTAATGGATGTTTCCTGTGATCAGTTCTTGCTATAGAGCTGTTGGCAGCCTGTCAGGGCATTGAGTTCCTCCGCCCACTTCGAACCACCACTCCACTGGAAAAGGTCTATGAACTTGTGCGCAGTGTGGTCAAGTAAGTCAAACAGATGTGGTACACAAATTACACAACTTTCAGTCCACTGAAATGATGTACAGGATAGTTAATATTTATCCACTGTTCCACTTCTGGCTCAACTCTTCCATCATTAACAGACCGTGGATTAAAGACAGATTCATGTCTCCAGACATTGAAGCTGTTCACCGTCTTCTACTTGACCAGAAGGCAAGTGATCAATGTCAATCCTTACTGTAGCTGAAAATGTGTCCAATCTATATCTACATATAAGCTCCACAGGGATGGAAATTATAGAAAAATATTGTAATTTTGTTTTTTAAGTAACTTGTTTATATTTTCATCTCAGGTGTGGAACGTGGCCAGACCTTACATCGACAAGTATCAGACCGAGTACATCCCCGAGTCTCGTCCCATCTCTCCTACCGCCTTCTCTCTGGAGTCTCCAGCATCTCCGAGGAAGCGTTGCCGACATGAGTGAAAACTGTTTTGTTACTTTGCGATAACTGTAATTAAAAGACTTGCGTGGATTTGAATGAAAACCACCCAAAATGTTTGATTGAAGATCAAAGATTGATTTGAAGATGTTGACCCCTGTAGACTAAATTCACACTTTGATTTCTGACATTTTTTAACCACTCAGGATATCTTGGTAACACAATAATTGGATATTTCTCTAGTAAATATCAGTGTTGAACTTGCATATAGCTTGCCCTGCACCACTGTACACTAGAATCGTATTTATCTACACTTTTGTTGTCCCTTCAAAATGTGCCTAATTTAGTTTATATTGCCACATGACTACCTCAGACATTGTACCATTTTCATATCAATTAATGATGTAGTACAAACGTTACTATGATCAAATATTTTTTTCTGGTGTAATTATATGAAATCTTAAATGACTGAAGAGAATACAACAATAAAAGTATCTAAAGCTGCATTCTTTAATGGTATATAATGCTTACTATTCCTATTAATATGTTTGTGGTTGACAGAAATTACTACATTACAGTATGTTAAGGGTACTTTTGGTAGTAGTAGATGTACTGATGGTAGTGTTTGCAATAGCAGTAGTTATCTATCTCCTATCAGTGTTCCCTCACCGATACTACTTAAGCACATTTACTCAAGTACTAAAGTATAATTTTGAGGTACTTTACTTGAGTATTTCAAGGATATGCTACTTTATACTTCTACTCCACTACATTTATCTGACGGCTGGAATTATGAGTTACTTTGCAGATCCATATTTTACAAACAAAATGTGACCAAGTTATAAAATATGATACTGTACTACAAATTAAACTATCCAACAGTACATAAAGTGGTTAAAATATGCCCCACATGCAGCTGTAATATATCTCTTAAAGCATAAATAATATTCCAGTCACATGATATATATTGGTACTGCAACGATTTATCAATTAGTTGTCAACTATTAAAATTAATCAGCACCTATTTTGATAATGAATCAATTTAAGCAATTTGAAGGAAAAAACAAGTCAAAATTCTTCTTCAGCTTCTTAAATGTGAATATTTTCTGGTTTCTTTACTCCTCTATGACAGTAAGCTGAATATCTTTGAGTTGTGGACAAAACAAGACATTTGAGGACGTCATTTTGGGCTTTGGTTGGTTGAAATTTTCACCATTTTCTGACATTTTTTATACCAAAAAACTAATCAAGTAATCCAAATTATCAGATTAATCCATCCATCTTCAACCACTTTTCCCATTAGGGGTCGCGGGGGGCTGGAGCCGATCCCAGCTGGCCGAAGGCGGGGTTCACCCTGGACAGGTCTCCAGTCCATCACAGGGCACATAAGACAGACAACATAGAGACAGACAACCATTCACGCTCACATCCACACCTACCGGCAATTTAAGTCATCAATTAACCTAAACAGCATGTCTTTGGACCCACGCTAACACGGGAGAACATGCAAACTCCACACAGAAAGCCGGATTTGAACCTTACCCTCTTCTGTGAGGCGACAGTGCTAACCAGTGCACCGCCCCTTATCAGATTAACGACAATAAAAAATCGTTAGCTTAGCCCTAATATATATAAAACAAAACCCAAAGACCCTTCTCCCAAACAAGTACTACTTTAATACTTTAAGTATGTTTTGAGTGGTATTGCTACTTTTACTTAAGCAAAATATATGAGTATTTACTTCTTCCACCATGATGGTGATGTCAAAATCAGAACCAGAGATACTTCATTGAGCCCGAGGGGGGGGGATGTGTGACATAAGTGACACTATAATTTACAGAAAATGTATAAAAAACTGTTCGAAGTAGAATGTAAATAAAACCCTATAATATAAGAATCAAAAGCACATAAAATAATATTATAAATCTTCTATCTAATGTAAGTCAACATGAGCAACCCATTGATAAAATCCAAACAATGAACAGCAGCCTCACAAGGCCTTAATCTGGTTTTCTTTACCAAAAGATATTTAATCATCTTTCAGTCCAGCATCTAAGTCACATACACAATGTGTTTTTTGGGTTTCATATTTATTTACATGTTTTTGTTCTGTGTGTATTGAACCGTAGGGAAGGAAGTTTAACATAAGCTTCCTCGTTCAGTTAAACAGCACCCACCTGTCCAGGGCTGAGACGTCACACTGCCACCTTGAGGTGCTGTGATGAAAAACCTGTGGAAGATAAAGTGGCTTATGTCACAAAATAGCAAAGGTCAACAAATTCAAAGGGTAAACAAACAATTCATCACAAGTAGTATCACAAGAGCAGAAGTCTGTTGTGCACATAAATAGTCCAGTCTTACAACAAAGACTATGTCATCAAACTGTATTAAGTTTTCTGCACAGACTTAAACTAAATCACTGAATGAAGGCAAACGTGCTACACAAACCACAATCATACAGGCTAAAGTTAACAACAGAATAGAAAATATAGCCAACACTATTTCCTATAGATCAGGCCCACGTGTGAGCAAACATTGTGCACCCTAACATACAATAAATGTAAATTCCATAGCAAGCCTGCCATTGTTTCAAAACATCCAGTCGTCAAACTAATCTGAGTAAACCAATAATCCTAAAGTCGCACCTAGTTTGCAAATGTTACAGCGATGTCAAGCACTTTTAGTAATTCGGTGCTCATTTACAAACCATAATATGCTATTTTCAGTTAGCTTTGCAGTATCATAAATGTGTGTTGCCAACTCACTTTCTATCCAGCTAACACGAGGTAGAAATGTTTGCTAGCGAGGCAAACAGTAAGTGAAACAAACAGCGTCGATTAGATGGCGCTGAAGCAATAGGTTTACGGTGAAAGTTGTCAAAAACAGAGAAAAAATATCGCATCTCCTTCGAGCCGGATTCGAACCAGCGACCTAAGGATTTCAGCTGTAATGCCACTACAGTCCTCCGCTCTACCAACTGAGCTATCGAAGGGGAGCTGATTTGGAAACTAACACATCGGTACTCAAAGCTAACCTACATATGATACCATGATTTCTGCCAAATAATTTTAGTCCTGATACTTAGCCCCCTAGCATAGCTAGCCTCTAACTAGTATGTGACGAAAAGTGCGATCACACAGCTGACGTTAGGTATCTCTTCTACTTTAACGCCAGTTAGCATCCGGCTAATTGGTGCATTACGGGCAGCAGTTAGCTGCCTCAGTGGCTGACATTCATTAGCTAGCTAGCGAACAGTTAGCTAAAGTTACCATTAGCTTTCAGTGAAAGTAAAGTCAGCACTTCGTCACCTGAAACCCTCGAGGAGAAATATACTGGCCGTCGGTTGCTACAATTTCCAGCAAAATCCTTAAAATAGAAAGAAAAACAAAAAAATGAGTTAGCTAGTGTTGACAGCAAATTAATGTTAACGTTAGCTAAACAGTCGTTGTGTTCCTCTGGTGCGCACCGCTGTTTTTCAACAAAAACAAAGAGAAAAAAAATGTTTTAAAAACGATATTTTGCGAAATGGCATGCCTGTGACCCATCCCACTAGATGGGTAAAAGTAACAAAGACCCAGTTAAAGATGGGAAAACTACTATAAAAGCAACATTAAAGGTAACATTACTTTTGTTGCCCTGTACACAGAGACAGGTGCGATAGGTCTCGCAGTGATCGCACTGTAGAAGCTGAACTGTAATCAAAGATGGTTGCTCTGCTGGTCCAGGCCGGGGATCGAACCAGTGTACCTGTAATCACTGATGTATTGATAGCTACTCTGTCTTTGCTCTGACACTACTTAGCAGGGCAGTTTTTGCTCACTTGTTGCTGCAAAACAACAGAGTTTCAACAGACTCAGATAGCAGTAGAGTCTTCAAACTGAGTCGGATAAATTAATTACTGTAAATGTGATTTATCTTTTGCAAACGTTGCTATTGCACATCAAAAAGGTGACTAAAATGTATTGTGAGCGTCTTAAGTTACCAGTTGATATCCTAGGTTAAAATAAAGTCCTTTGGCAGACAGGAGCAGAGGATCTTTGTAGGACAGAAAGATGTTCAGTATATTTCCTTACAAATGGATAAGAACAACACATATGGGACATTTCTGGAAAACAGGTTTACTTTTTGAATTAATGTTTGTGGGGTAAGCATTGAAGAGATTGAGGATGACTTGTATTTTTTTTTAATTTGCCTAAAAACCCAACAATTTATATTTATAATGTCATTTCCATATACACCAAATTACTGCACTGTTCCAAAACTGTCATTTTTAAAAAAATCTAAATTACACTTGTTTCAAACTAAATCCAACTTTAACCACTAGGTGGCAATATCCCCCACGTTTTCCTTGAATCAACACGTACTATAAAATACTACTGCTACTACTGCTAATAATAATAATAAAAGTAATAATGATTAATTTAGTTTATACAGCACACTTTATAATACAACAAAATCTCAATGTGGTCCACATGAAGGGGAAAACAATCACAATACTGCATTAAACAATTTGCACAAAAAAAAAACCGTGTACTGTTTCAGACAGGATAAATAAAGGCATATTTAGGACAGGCACTATGAGGAAAATAGTAAGGAAAGTATTTTTAATTTTTTTGCAGGTTCTAGTAGAAATATAAAATACAAATATCAACCTGAAACAGAGCACAATATTGAACCTTTAAGATTTTACATATAAAACAGCATCATTTTATAAACAGTATAGTAACGGTAGCACCTACCTGTATATGAAATAGTTAAAATGAGCCCCACATCTACATTACAATGTTGTTTACAAATTAATGCATAAATAATGCTAATCTAATTATATAATGCTATGATTTAACATTCTGAAGGATCATATGACAAAAGGGTCATTGTGTTTTATGATTACTTTTGATACTTAAAGTATACAGTATTTTCCTGATAATACATGTATATTTGTGTCTTTTACTGGTAGTGTTTTTACATTTTAGGGCTTGCTACTTTGAGCTTGTAAAGGATCTGAGTATGTCTTCCACCACCGGGAAAAGGTGGTGGAAGGTGGGTGGATATAAACTAAAAAACAGCGACTGTTGAGCAGAAAAACAATAAATGCTTTCAGCAAGATTTATTAAAGGCTTGTAATGATAAATAGCAATGCTTGCTGTCGGACTGCTCACCTAAAATGAAGATATATATACATGTTGTCCTGACCTGTCACACAGAAAGGGAACGTGTTTCACGTGTAGCTGCTTCAAACATACAGTACATTACAACAACATGGGGACAGACATGGGGGCTAAAGCAGGGTCACACTGGTGAGGCAGCAGACATTCCTCTCATAACACAGGCCGGCTCAAATCTTCCATCTCTTTCTGAGATTATCATCCTGTCTGCCCCTCAACGGAGAATCCACAGGGAGCTACTTAACCTCACTCGCCTCAGGTAAAATCTTCAAAACATGTTACCATCAATCATAACCGCTAATAGACGGATTCACAACACACAAACATCATGCTTATCCTCAATTTAGCTGTGCCTTTCAAATGTTTTATGGCTTTTTTTCCCTCACTGAAGTGTGTTTAAAAGCAGTAAATACTACAACTAAATGAAACAGTAGGTGGAATTTTCTCTGAGTAAAGTTTTAGCTCAGAGCAGCCTTTAGGCATCCTCATGAATAACAACTGCCAGCAGTCTTCAATCTGCTTTCCCAGGTCACCGTGTCCACCGTGTCATCTTCATGGGCCGTCCCATGTGACCCTTGAGGGTTTTAGTAGTGTTTCACAATGCACCATATATAATGGAAAACAGTCTCTTTGGGCTGTCTCACATGGGCATTTCCTTATAGGCCGTCAAACACTCCCAACACTGACATTGTGCCAACCACATCTCTCTATGTCCCATTTCCACACTGCATGCCAACGCTATAAAGTATACACTATCTAAGTAGTACGTTTTATAGTGCACTGTTTTGGAAGTTAGCGTTCAATAGATTTATTTACTACATTTTGTGCTGACAGGAAATGTCAGAACTATGTGTGTGCCAGTGAATGTCAATTGTCCTGCGACCAATATCTCATTTGAAAATGTACCAAATTGCAAGTAAGAATGTTTTTTCCTATGGAACCGTTTTAGGGAGGACATCCAGCTACTCGCTGCTCCTTAAACTGTCCAAATTGTTCTTTAGCCCCCTTTCTGTGGGATATAAGAATCATTACCAGTTAGACTTATATAGCTTTACTATTATAAGTAACCACGTTTCTTTGTATTCTTTTAGTTTGGTTCATGTATACAAATTTATTGTTAACAATTTTATATATAAACGTATATATACAGTACATATTCAGTATGAATATGCAGCATATGAAGTATATATAGGTATATATATGTATACACACACACACACACACACATACACACAGGCATACACACAGGCATACACACAGGCATACACACAAATTCAATAAAATAAACATGAATTACATTTCAGATGTTTTAAAACACATAATTCTAACATTTAATTGTGTTGTACCATGTGTTTAGTGTTGAATGTAGGAATTTATTTAATATAAAGTATTGAATGAAAAAATGAAATATACAATATGTATTCTTTTAGAAAAACTGCATTTGTGAGACTGAAAAACAAAAGTCTTTTCCTGAAGTAATCTATATAATGTATGTGTTTTCCAGGAGCATGACTTTTTCAGGATGTGAGAAGAGTTTCCACTTTAGGAATTCAATAAAACTTTATTGCCCACAATAGTGGATTTAACTACATCCTCACAGAAAGCATTTTGACATAAAAAATCCCAACAATGATTTGTAAATCCACATGCATTTATTACTGATATATGGCATGGGGGTCTCCAAGAATAGTAGATTGAGTGACGATACAAGTTATTGCAAGAAAAATTCATGTTTAATATTCCAATCACATGTGGAGTGAAAGGTGAAATGAAGGGAAGCATTTGGTTATTTTCCAGTGTTACTGTACCAGACAAACCTTTAAAGGTGAAGTGTGTAACATTTGGCTGCATCTAGCAGTGTGGTTGCAGATTGCAACCAACTGAAACGCAACTCGCGTACCAAAAGTCTAGGAGAACTACGGTGACTGACGCAAAAACACAAAGACGTGAATGGACCTATCTAGAGCCAGTGTTTGCTTTTTTCCATTCTTAAAATGTTCGCAGTCAGTTTTTATTATACAAAAGGGATCATTAGTAATTTCCGCCTGTTTGGCTGCTAGTCTGCTTTTTCAGCTGTCACCTGTCAGATACACAAAAGGAGAACTCACACCTGGGGTTTGTACAATCTTAAAACGTTTCACTGTTTCCTCTCCTGCTGTTCATTATACCGTATTTTTTTTTTTATTATTCATGCCACGTGGCAGATGACACCCATAACACTAAAAAACAAAACTGGGACAAATACACCTGCCTGGCTTTTATGAAGGCGAAACTCCCACAGTTCCCCTGTTTCTGTGCCCACTCTTAAAACCAAACTTGTGCTCAGTCATCTGTTGAGTCTTCCCTGTGCAATGTGTCAAAAGGTAACATAAAATATAGACTATGAACTTCCAGAAGTGTCTGGATGGAGATGGGTTTAGGGAGAAGTGTGTGGAGGCCTTTGCTGTGCTAAGTAGTATCAAACGTCTTACTAATGTCATTGTATAATATGAATAACAAACAATTAATTAGTTAATGCCAAATGAGTTACATCATGGGAAGAGTTGCATTTTAGGTCAAATATTTACATAATGCAAACCCTGTTTCATTTTGGTGTCATTTCATATCAAACCACGTGATAAAATGTGGGTGAGGGAATGTTATGGCTATGAAGAAGCAGACAGATAGCAGTGATAAACGTCATAAAGATGGAAGCGAAGAGCGAGGAAACCAGTGACAGAAGGTGTTTAGCCTGTGGGCAAAACACCTACTCCTCCTTGCCTGGAGCATGTCTGGCTTTTCGTCTGGCTTTTACTGGAGAGTAGACAGATTATTTGCAAGGGTTGAGACGGTTCAGTGAGCTGAAGGTACTAGGTGACATGGCAGCATGAGTGGGGGAGGGAACCATATCCTTTTACAGTCTGGAAATAAAGCAGGCCGGCGGCGGTGGAGCGGCTCCACGTCTATCATCTTATTGGGCCGTTAGATGATGAGGCCACAGCAGCACCACCGGCTGTGGAGGTCCAGCTCCGGACTGTAGATGGCAGGGAGGTGATTTAACATGAGAGGAGTATTTCATCCCAGTATTTCATGTGTCGTTGAACTAACCCCTCTGACTGCACTGTAATGCCTGACATTATTCATAACTGGATGTACAGTATATGCAGTGTTCCCACATAGATACATGAGCTTCTTATAATCATACAACAAAACTGAGGTAATTACTGGTCTGAGCTTATAAGAGCACAGTTTTTTCTCTTAAAGGAACAGTGTGTAGCATTTCAGGGGACCTATTAGCAGAAATTTAATATAAAATTCAGAACTATGTTTTCATTCGTGTATAATCACCTGAAACTAAGAGTTGTGTATTCATTAGCTTAGAATGAGTCCTTCATATCTACATAGGGAGCAGGGTCCTTTTCATAGAGTCCATGTTTCTACAGTAGCCCAGAACGGACAAATCAAACACTGACTCTAGAGAGAGCCTTTCATGTTTTTACGTTACCTGAAGGCCACTGTACTTCTCTGATACGCTTGTGAAACTGCGATAATGTGAGTGCTAAACCGTGGTAGCGCCAACTGCTGTCTGACTTGTGTTGCTCTTAAAGCAGTGTTAAGGATGACCTCTGAGCGAGGTGAACAGCGTTACCGTGGTTTTTCACTCGGCGACTCGTGTTACTGCAGTCTTGGAAAGGGAGGAGTGAGCAAAAGGGTACTCAGTTTCTTGCAATCTGCAATGACAACACTAGATGCCGCTAAATCCTACACACTCTACCTTTAAAGGAATAGTTGGATCATAGAGTGAATATTAGAAACAGACACACAGCAGTTATCGTGACATCACCTATTGGTGCCGTTTTGAAGCCTCGAGTTCAGCATTTTGGCCGTCGACATCTTGGTTCTTTGCAACCAGAAGTGACACAAGAGGGTGGAGTGAAGTACAACTGAATCCTGATTAAGATATCTTTAGGTGACCAAAAATGTTATAATCAGCCTTTATGAACTAAAAAAACACACTTTGAAAGAGTTAAAGTTTTAAGACCTAAACACGAACAAGTCTCAGACCAGACAGTGTTGTGGTAGCGCCCTCTCAATCACAAGGGAGCCTGCGTTACGGTCTATTTGACTCTAAATGGGACCATAATTTACTAAATGAACATCATACTGTATTGAAGAAGACTTGAAACTAATGATTGAGACCATAAACTCATGTTTACAATGTTTACTGAGGTAATAAATCAAGTGAGAAGTAGGCTCATTTTCTCATAGTCTCATTATACACAATCAGACTTTGATTTGCAACCAGAGGAGTCGCCCCCTGTTGGCTGTTAGAAAGAATGCAAGTTAAAGGCGCATGAGCTTTGGCTTCACTTCTCAGATCCCAGAGTTTCCTACTGAGCTGGACAATTTGGGAAATATTCTTAATCTCTTTCTAGCTGAAAGTTAGATGAGAAGACTGATACCACTTTTTAATAAACTTCTCATCTAACTCTCAGCACGGAAGCAAATAAAAAAAAATGCCTTTAATGATTTGACTCACTTGAATTCAAGTTGTGTAACAGAGAAAAAACAACAAACAGCTGGAGTTTAAAGAGAGTAAAGGAATTTGTTTGTCATGTAGCTTTCATCCTGCCAGGGGAATACACCACAGACTGGCTGAGATTAGACATCCTTCCTCTGCAGCATTTTTTTTACGCCGACTCCTCCTGGGATTTAAGGATTGAAAAACATGCAAGCGATGTACAAAGAGAACAGCTCAAGGTGCATCGCCCCTTTGCCCCAGCGGATCATCTGGAGAAAACTGAAAATAACCCATGCAAATCTAAAAACACAGACCTGAACCCTGTCCCCCTTTAAAGAGAAGAGGCGTCACTGTGACGAGAGTAGCAGTATTCAAGGAATGTCCTGATCCGGGATGCCTTTAGGGAAGAGAAGGAGAATGCTCATGACCCCCCTTCTTCTCCTTTAACATATATGAGAGGATGATTCATATGACAGGTAATATTCACACTGAGAACACCTGACTTCATACACTTACAGGTATGATGCATATTCTTAATGACAACGTTCCCTTTTCATCTTCACTCGTCAGCTTGTCCTGTCTTTGGGACACACTTTAAAGCTTTTACCTGGTGTCAAATGAATATGATATTTATTGCAAGCCACTGACAAATCTGCCTGTAGTATCATATGATCATTTCTCTCTTGAAGTGACTCAGTAAGGTGACGTCACTGTTAAAGTTTTTTAAAAATGGCATGCAACTGGATGATTATTGGGGTCAAGGGTTGCGTGACCCCCTCAGGTCCAGGTCTGACGATGAGGCAGGTAAAGCGTGGTTAATGAGTGGCAGTTAGAAATAAGTGGTGATATGTGGCAGGAATGCAACACAATGACATGCCTGTCGGTCAGCGCTCAAGTGCCTGGGTGGTTTGTGGAGGCAATCTAAATGTCTCACATATTGTTTTAGACCAGTGCTTTTCCTACCCATCTGATGACAGCTAACTGCTTTCATTATGGGTGCTTATTGAGGAATGCAGAGAAAAATGCTGCTCTCGGGTCAAATATCTACAGCTGCAACTAATTAATATTTTCTTGATTAATCGATTAGTTGGTTGATCTATGAAATGTCAGAAAATGGTGAAAAATGTCAAGCAGTGTTTGCAAAAGCTCAACATGATGTCCTCAAATGTCTTGTTTTGTCCTCAACTCAAAGATATTCAGTTTACTGTCATTGAGGAGAAAAGAAACCAGAAAAATATTTTTACTCTAAAAATCAAATGAGACTAATAACGATGGTCCTAGACCATTGTTTATTAATGGTGAAAATATATAAAGATGATGACAGTCATAATCAGCATCATAATCAAACCACCCCCTTCAAGTAAACAAGTCTTCCAGAATTTTGCTATTGCTCCTTTTGAAACGTCTGATTTCAGGAGGCAGCGTGGGCGGAGTTAGGGAGAAGACAAGAAGAGGAGGGCGGTGCTAACCTCTCCATATTCCCAAATGTCAATGAACTCTCCACAGCAAATTGAACGCAGCAAATAAGCGCTCAGACAGGCATTTCTACACCATGACAGACACGAGCTCTCGTTCAAGTCTGCTGAGTTTCTTGATTTCTGGAAAGATTTGTATGATTGTATCGGAAATGAACATGTTGGATTATTAACGTCTGGATACCATCGTTGGCTCAAGCTGTTAAAGGCGCGTTTTATATTCGACAGGTGACTTTATGTAGAAGACAACAACTCCTTCAGGATGAGACTGTGGACTTTATTCGTCTTTATCCCAGTGTGCGCATCCTCTCCTCTGTCAGCCGGTGAGTCTGTGACACTTTTACGCACGCACTTCTTGAAGATGTGAATGAATAAAACAAACATTGCGCGTTATTCTGGGAAATCCATGTGCTCCACAGCATCCTATGTGCATATATTTCATTCGTAGAAGCCCAATGCGCGATGTACAACTGCAGTTCTTCTCTCACTTTAACTCAGTTTATACTAAAACTAACCTTTTTTCTTACCAGAAACGTCTAAATCCAAAGTCCCAGAAGTGGAAAGCCGCTGCTCCGGTCGAGCCTGCAACCCCCGCATAGGTAACCTGGCCCAGGGCAGAGTGCTGAGCACCCAGTCAGTCTGCGGCTCCAACTCCTCGGAGCCCTACTGCGTCTACAGAGAGACGCCTTCCCCTCGGAGCAGGGAGTCCTGCACTTCGGCAGCAAAATGCAGCAAGTGCAACTCTGCCATCCCCAGCCAGGCGCACCCTCCCTCCGCCATGAGCGACTCCTCTTTCCGCTACCCGGACACCTGGTGGCAGTCGGCAGAGGGGGTGAAGGAGGAGACGCTCCAGCTCGACCTAGAGACGGAGTTCCTCCTCACCCATCTCATCCTGGTGTTCCGCTCGCCCCGCCCGGCTGCCATGGTGCTGGAGCGCTCCCAGGACCACGGGAACACATGGAGGGCCCTCAGATTCTTTGCCAGGGACTGCAAGAAGGTGTTTGGCCTGGCTGAGGGGTCGCCAGCTGGGGAAAGTGGAGCAACTTGCACCTCCAAGTATTCAGGAGCTTTCCCTTGTACCAGAGGAGAGGTGAGTAGAAAGTTGTTTTCATGGTGTGGCATGAGAGGAGTGTGGTTGGGGGCGAATCCTTCTGCAGGTATAGGACAAACAGCAGTGGCGGTTCTAGACCATTTCAAATTGGGGGCCAGGCTGGGGCCACATGCAGTTTTACCAGCACCAAAAATACTAAGCTACTTTATACTGTATGCCTCTGGAGGTAGAAGAGCCACTAACTGGAAGGTCTGCGGTTCAATACCCGTCTCCTGCAGTCTACATGTTGAAGTGTCCTTGGGCAAGATACTGATCCCCAAATTGCTGTAAATGTGCACAAATGTTTATTGCTCCTGAGGAACCGGTGACACCTCGCAGCCTCTGTCAACATGAATGTGTGTGTGAATGTGTGAATGCTGAATTGTGTTGTAAAGCAATTTGAGTGGTCAATATAGATGATAAACACAATAATATTCATTCAGTGCTCACATACATTTTATCATTACTATGAAAAATCACAGTTTCCCCTCTCTGCGGATAAATGTCGGGTGATAAATGTACAATATTATTTGTCACAGTTAGGGGGGCCAGAGCGGGGTCCAGGCTTAGTATTACAGGGGCACTGACCCCATCTGGCCACCCCTCCATTAGAACCATCCCTGACAAACAGAAGACAGCTAAAAACTAAAAACATGTTGCTTTACTGAGTGAGAAGTTAACACTTTACTGGAAACATACCATGAGGTTATCAATAATGGATTTTCTATCATTTCTTGTATGTTTCAGTGCTTTGATCGATATACGTAGAGGGTCCATTGTTTTACAGTAACATCTCTAGGATCATGAAAGCTGGAGTTGCATGCCTCATAACAGGAGTGGCAGCTGGCCTCTCCATACCCCCTTTACATCCACCCCTGTGTGAGCATTGTCCAATAACACTGTAGATGTTAATTCAACCATCACCGTGTCTGTTTTTATGAACCAGCGTGAATGGTTGTCTGTCTCTATGTGCCCTGCGATGGACTGGCGACCTGTCCAGGGTGAACCCCGCCTTCGCCCAATGCCAGCTGAGATCGGCTCCAGCCCCCCCGCGACCCCTAACGGGATAAGCGGTTGACGATGGATGGATCTTGATATGGCAAATGCAAACAACATAACCTATAAAATGATCACAGTGCCATTCATTGCAAGGAACTGAGTTCCACTTTTATGCATCACATCAGACAAAGAAGATCTTCATATCTAGAAAACAAGAACACTGAGTTTGTGGACAAAAACATAGAATTACCACTACCAATTACTTAGTGCTACTCCCTCTTAGTCAATTAGTTGACTGGTCGTTTTGGTCTTAGTCTACTGAGATTTCTTTAGTCAATTAGTAATTTTTTTATGCTTTTTTCATGCTGGATGACTTATTTCCAAGAAACTTACAAGCACATCTCTGGTAAACTCAAGTTTTAAAGTGGTGTTTTTGTGTGATTCTTTGTGGAGAAACTCAGCTTTACCAATCTGTGATTAGTTGACAAAATCATATGAGCGTTAGTCAATGAAGAATCTCTTTGGTCAAGACTAATCCACTATCCATCCCAGCTCTAATCTTCACTGAATTAAAACTCTGTTTATAAACTCTGTCTATAACTACGATCAATAATCTCTGAGGTTGCTGTCACTCACAGAAAGGTTTCAGTCTTGGATTGTGATTTTATTTCTCAGATCTGAGAGTGACCACATGAAAACACGCTGCCAGACAATTCCCCCAGCACTTCACAGCAATAACACTCTATTTGTTGTCCATTTATTGGCATAGGATGTTATAAGCTGCTATCACACACTGAATAAAGAGTTGCTGTGTAAACTGACCCCTTCTGATGGGCCCTTTTTGTCAGGCCAGCCCTCTAAAGCTGCAAACTGCTTTGACATGCACAGCTAGAATATCAGTGTTACCTCTGATGCTCCCTCAAAGCATTTTTTGTAGCTGCTGTATCATCACAGGGAGTCTGAGCCAGATAACCAGCGATGGTTAATTCATGAGCGGGCCGTTCATTGTGTACAAGAGAGACTCTCACTGGAGCCTCGGACCACGCTGGGAGGCTCTGAATGAATATGTGGCTTTGACTGATCTCCTAATTGCAGTGTATTTGGGACAGTCTTGTTGCCACAGTAGATGTCCGCTCTCTTGTGTCAGCCTGTCACCCTTTATAATTAGCGCATCTGTTGCTCAACATGCAGAGTTTCAATAATAAAGTAACACTACAGACATCATATACTTACTTTAAACCCTCTGCTTACAGTAATGAGCTATACATGGTCACCACAAGTGAACTTTTTCTTATTGCAAATCAGAATTAGCTTATTTGTCAAGTGCAATGATTATACAGTGAAACTTGTTGACATTTTAAGAATATATATACTTAATTTATTGTATGTATGCTCATAAGTACAAACAGATACATAGACAATTAAAAAAATGTCTGACAAAAATAATTACATTTAATAATGCTCATAATGAGTTTGTGTTATATATGTCATATTATATTCATTTAATAACTTAAAGGTCTTAATGCCTTTTTTTTGTTTAGTTCTAGGTAAGATGGATGAATTCATTAATAAAGTGCAGGAAAGTTGGCTTGGTTCCTGACCATTTCTTTCTTATGTATGTGAAATTTTCCAAAAATAATGAATAGTTGTATGATGTACAGCATGTTATTTTCAACCTTATCTTGACTAAAATATAGCACTACATCAAACGTGGTTATTGCAACATCAAACGTGGTTATTGCAACATTTATCTTAAGTTTCTTTTGTATATAAACAGGGAAAAAATAGATGGGAAATATTATCTGTTTCAAGTCCACAGAAATCACACTTATAATCACTGTTCAGCTTGAATCTTTCTAACTCAAGTTTTACTGGATAAATTCTATGTAATATCTTGAAAGACACTTCCTTAAGCTTGTTAATTTTACAGGATGTAACACAAATTTCAGATCCACAAATTCAGGCTTCCTCCCACTGTGTATCATTAAAAAGGGAAAGACCAAAATCATCTGGGAATGTGTTTCTAATATTTCCCTTTCAATATATTAGCGCCACCATTATAAATATTTACTATACAATCTTCAAAATTAAACGGTTGATCTACAACACCAACTTATTGTGGATATACATGGTGTATCACTCACCATTATGATGTCATAATATAAAATACAGTGCATTTATTATGATACAGCATTAAGTCTGTCTTGTGTACAGTACAAACATACGATGTAGGGTGTATTAAGTATGGATTGTAGATAAATAAATATTGAAAAAAGGACATTTCACACAGAATTGCAGAGGCTTTGATTGAAAATTAAAACAGTATGTACTGAGGATATAGTTGTGTCCAGATTGACATATTTTGCTTCCTTCTTTCAATTTTATTTTCATAAAACACGTACGTTCTTACAGTTTTCATTCCTGATGTTGTGAGGAACAGTGACCCATGTTTCTTCTTTAATATCTGAGCACATTTTCATAAACAGACAAAGAGGATTTATCTTGAAGGTCAACATTCAACTTAACTTAACGAGGGAGAACAAGAACCATTTGTCCATGTTTACATTGGAGCTGGTCTGATTTTCCAAGAATAGCAGCT
This sequence comes from Pterois miles, assembly GCA_947000775.1. Taxonomy (NCBI): domain Eukaryota; kingdom Metazoa; phylum Chordata; class Actinopteri; order Perciformes; family Scorpaenidae; genus Pterois; species Pterois miles. The sequence goes on along the minus strand of CAMQGK010000144.1, from coordinate 8,075,180 downwards.
ATTTGAGGAGCATGAAAGGCGAACCAGATTGATGCCTGTTTCTTATTTGACAGACCAAGAAAAAAAGAGAAACTGACCTTATTTATGTTCATGGTCTGTCAGTGTCTCTAAGGTCATTTTTTTCACTTGTTAAAGAGACTTTTACAAGTGTAATAACAGCCATTTCTCCTCCACTCTTATCTCCAGGTGATCTATCGAGCTCTGTCACCCTGGCACTCAGTGGATCCGTACGGACCGGCCGCCCAGGATCAGCTCATGATCACCAACCTCAGAGTCCGTCTACTGCAGCGGCAGCAGTGTCCCTGCCAGGCCAAACATCCCGGTGCCGCCGTCCTTCCTACAGACCACTATGCCATCTATGATTTTATTGTCAAAGGTAGTTGCCTGTGCAATGGACACGCTGACCACTGTGTACCAGCCGGGGGCTACCAACCCAGCCAGCAGAAGACCAACAACATGGTGAGCCATACTCCGCCCCAAGGAAAAGCTCTTCTGTTGTGAAAACTTACTGAGATGTTGTGTCACACTGAAGATATGCCGATAGCTTCATTATTATTTTTTATGTGGTGAGACTGGGAGTAGAGGGTTTGGGGTTTTGTTCCTACCACTCCCTTGTTAGTTGGCTGTATGCTGGTATGTGCAGCTGAAGGCTGTAGTGAAGACTGGATAGCTTTACCTACCATTACAGGGATTTAAGGATGTAGAAACCTTAATTATGGTATTCAGCCTAATGCTTTAACAGCTCATAGTCTCTGCCGAGTTATTCTCTTTACTGTAAATGGAGAATAGAGGCACTCGTTTGATTCCAACATGGTCTAAAGGGTGTAGACACGTTACGCAGGCAGTAATAAGCTGCAGAGTGTGAAACCACTGTGATTGTGCATGTAGATGTTGGTATGTTACAATACTTAAGAAGTATTACACACATCACATGCAGGTGCAAGGCTCCTGGAAATCAATGAAAAGAGTAACGCCTGCACTCAACTACAGACCATACATTTATCTAAAGAGGACCGATTATGCTTTTGTGCTTTTCCCCTTTCCTTTAGTGTGTTGATGAGCTCAAACAGAGCATTTCAGACAGAGGGTGGAAAGAGGTGCTGCAGTACAGTCGCTATGAGAAAAACAAAGCGTTTTTTGAAAGCACGTATGTTCAGGTAGAAACCCAAAATACAAGTATGCACCTGATATTTGAGCATAATAGATCCTCTGTAAGTGGTGGGACCATCCAACCTGCTCAGGGTGATGAACATTTCAGAACAGTTCAAGAAAACAATGAAAACCCTCCCAAATAATCCCAAAAAGTGGTAGTACTGTACACTACAGTATATAGTTATATAGTTTATATAGTTGCCAGGCTGCCGTTTGCAACCATTTTGAGAAATAGGCAACCAATTCTTGACCTTGGTTTCAGAGACAAGGGCTGTCCTTGACCAAAGAAATTTTGTTGACTGATTGGCAATGGCGAAGCAACTGAATGTGTACATTGATTCAAGGAAATCTCTTTCGGGAGGTGAAGTATCTCGGCATCTTTGAGCTGGATGGAAAATTATACTGCAATGCATGTACTGTATGTCACATTTTTATTATTAAGCTGACATATTCCTGTAATTTCTGCACGGTGGTGCAGTGGTTAGCGCTCTCGCCTCACAGCAAGAGGGTCGCAGGTTCGATTCCGGCTTGGGACTCTTCTGTGTGGAGTTTGCATGTTCTCCCCGTGTAAGCGTGGGTTTTCTCCGGGTACTCCGGCTTCCTCCCACAGTCCAAAGACATGCTGTTTAGGTTAATTGATGACTCTAAATTGCACGTAGGTGTGAATGTGAGCGTGAATGGTTGTCTGTCTCTATGTGTCTCCTGCGATGGACTGGCGACCTGTCCAGGGTGTACCCCGCCTTCGCCCAATGCCAGCTGGGATCGGCGGTTGACGATGGATGGATGGATGGATGGATGGATGGATATTCCTGTATAGTAATTACTCAAAATATATAGTGAATAAAAATGGCAACCCTATTTGCTCTTTCGGCAACCAAAAGTTGTTGCCTGGTTGCCAGCCTGGTGGCCACTTTTAAACATTAGTGATGATACAATACACAGTATGCTGCAGTACCACTTTCTGTAAACAATGTTCCCGAAGCACTTACATTTGACAATAAAAAAGATGCATGCAGATACAATAAAATTTATCAGTTTCTGTCTGTGGTGTTTTTCTGGCAGGTCCACGGCAAATGTGTTTGCAGACACAACACAGCCGGAGACCACTGCGAGCGCTGTGCTCCTCTCCACAATGACCAGCCCTGGCAGGCCGCCAACGGCATCATAGGGACACCGCATGAGTGCCAGAGTGAGTGATGGGGCAAAGAGTCAAATGGAGAGTAGGACACGCAGCATGCAGACGCATCTCGAGAATGAATTTAGTGCCATAAATCACATATGACCGTTTAGACACTCCTGCAAGATGAATAACAGTGCAGTTCCTCTTTTTTTATGTCAGCTATACTGTTAAGAGTTATCAGTGCTATGAGAGATCAGCAGAGCAAAGAAAAACGTCTCAGTGCATGTTGATTGTACATGTCCGTCTGGAACTATAGAGTGCAAGTGTAATGGCCATGCCAAGAGCTGTCACTTCAGTCGGGGATTGTGGTTGGAGACGGGACGGCGGAGCGGGGGCGTGTGTGATGACTGCCGCCACAACACAGAGGGCCGTCACTGCCAGTACTGTAAAAAGGGCTTCTTCAGAGACCCCAGTCGACCAAAAACCGCCCCTGACTCTTGCAAAGGTAAATCATTTTCTGCTGTGTAGCTCTTTTTTTCCCTTAAAGAAGATCTATAATGGATATGCTTATTTTCAGGTTCATACTTGTATTTTGGGTTCCTACTAGAACATGTTTACATGCTTCAATGTTCAAAAAACATGTTACTGTTCTCATACCAGCTGTGCTGCAGCACCTCTTTTCACCCTCGGTCTGAAATGCTCTGTTTGAGCTCCTGTTCTGATTGGTCAGCCGGTCCACTGTTGTGATTGGCCAACTGAACTAAACTCGTTGGACTCCGCTCCAGCTCCACTCTAACTAGCTTTGTTTGAGGACACGCCAATCTAGCCGCTAGATGGGTGTTATGGAAATGTGTTACTTGGTGACATCATGACGTTACAGAAGACAAAGTGGAACTTCAAACAAGGTGTTCCAGGCAGTTCAGGAGCAGTGTTTCTGTGGCCCTGATCAGACCTGGTATTAACATGCGTCCTCAGTGATTGGATCACAAGTGGACCGCTGTAAGTACAGGTGTGAACACACTCAAGACGCAATGAGATCTGATCACTCAGACCACATTCAGAGGTGGTCTGGCCCACATATGGCCACATACTTTTAATGTCCTGGGCCACATTAACGGACCATCTATCAACTGATGTCCCGCTGGGTTCCACGACGTCTCACTGCTCACTGTGCTCATCACCGCATGGAAATGGCTTCTGTGCTCTAGTGTATTCTGTTAGTACAACAGTATTTTATTCAAATATATCTTATCTACTGGCTGCATAATCTACAGACAGACTAGGCATGCAAAGTGTATTATTGTGATATTGTCGGATATGTTTCTGTGTTTTTGTTCTGGTGCTGTGGACGGAGCTGACACCTGTCCACCCACTCGCCAGTCTGCTCGCCAGCCCACTCGATTCGCTCACTCTCGCTTATCCCCAGCTCTCTGAAGGTATATAGTCTGCTGTTGCCTGGCGAAGGCAGCGCTGTTGGTGGCATGGAGGTCCCTGGGGACCATCAGTACAATAACCTACATATTTATTTGCATGAACAGACATGTTTAAAGCTTTCCACTTGTGATCTGATCACTCAGGATGCATGTTAATGCCAGGTCTGAACAGGGCCTTTGGTGTGGACTTTTGGCTTTGTCACTTTGCAGACCTTTTACATGCACAAAAAGCTAACACACTGAAGTAAAGGGAAAAAGCACAAAAGCGTAATAGGTCCTCTTTAAATCATAACTCTGGATGAATGCCAGCAGAGAAATCCAATTAAGAGGGTGAGCCTTTGATATTTTGAGGGCGGTAATGGAGATTTGATTTTTTTCTTTTGACCCTCCAGATTAAAGGAGATTGATTTCTTTGATAAGGCTATTTTCCCCCCAGCACCTTTCTGAGTCCCTGCCTCCCCAGTGATGAGATAGCAAGACGACTCTAGTCTGCTCTTAAGCAGGAATGACGGCGACCGCACTGTTTTGGAATGTGACTGTAATTGCAAACAATGGAGGAATTTCCCACGGACCATGCGAGCACATTTTTCCCATTCTTGCCCCCCCCCCCACCCCTGCCAGGCACGCCAAAGCATTTTTAAGACCAAACGTGCCGTTTTTGGAAACAGACAAAGCAAGTAACAAAAAAATCAATCTGTCATCACGAGGGAACATCAGGTGGCAGATCTGACAGCGCAGAGGGGGAGTTACTGTTTGTTTTTCTGCTTATACACGTTGAGTACATACTCCCACTTTTGCTTGTTACAGGAGGTTGATAAAATACAGTTTACACTTTTTCATATTGCCACGGGAGTTCACTGTGTACCTTTTAACTGTGTTTGTTTGTGCTTCTACAAGTGTGTTTGTCCTTTGCAGGCTTATAATGTATACAGAGTGCTTCGAGGTCCGTGCCAGAAAAAGGAGACAGGACGTCTTCTGACCCACAAACAGAAATGTTAACATCTTGTTCTGTCACCCCGCTCCTCTGCAGCCTGTTCCTGCCACCCTGTAGGCTCCGTCCTCTCAGGAGGTAGCACTCTCTGTAACCCTAGCAGCGGGGAGTGCACTTGTAAGCCCGGTGTCGGGGGCCCCCGCTGTGACAGCTGCATGCTGGGATACTGGGGGCTTCATGAATACGGCTGCCGTCCATGTGACTGCACGGGGGACTGTGACCCCTACACCGGTGACTGCATTTCTGGGTGAGAGCCAAGACTTAATACCATATCCATATGTATTTGTACTTGGATTAAGTGATGTATAGTGTAGAGGTGGAGTGCATTCTGGGTCATTAACACTGAGTGGAGCCCTGCCTCTGACTGTTTTTTCCTCTGCGGCACAGCTCAGATGTGGAGGTCTTCTATACAGCCACCGGCCACATGGGACACAGCAGCAGCAGCAATAATAGTGAGACGGCACTCTTTAAGGTAGAGGAGCTTTTCTCTGCACTGCACCACTCTGGTGAGTCACAGGTCATATAATGCATTGCACACTCATCAGCCCACACAGATGAAACGCAACTGTTTTGATCTTGAAATGTGTACATCATGATGATATCTGAATCTTATTATTCATGTTTTCCAGAGAAGTGTGAATGTGTGGAAGTAAGCCTTGGCAGTCCTAAACTCTTCTGTTCCGCAGAGTACGACTATGGTAAGCGCTGTCAGAGGGAATTGATTCGGTATAGTGTGAGCCATTCGTGGCAGTGAAGCCCCACTACACCACCGCCCTGGTGGTGTAGTGGAGGGTATGCGCAGGTACACCCACCCCATTTTCTGGTGGTTTACAGTATATCCACCTCTCAGCCACAAAAATCCATTAGAATATTTATGAGAATGCACCTACTTCCTCCTCAGTAACTTCTGCATCGAGTACACCCACCTTATCAATAACCACTACACTGAAGGAGACTATCCAGCAACATAATGGAGTCTGTTCAAACCCAACAGATCTGCCCATAATAAAACTCCAAATGCTGGTTGTTCCTCTTGTTATCTTTTCTTGTAAACAAACAAATTTACTGTCTACATTTGTTGTTACTCATCAAAACTCATTATGCATATCATTGAGGCCTAATAAAGAAATTAATTAATTTTCGTCCTCATAAAACATTTGCAAAGCCAGTTTTGGGATTTTTTAAAATCTGCATTGTTTTTTTTATCATGGATGTATAAATATAAATATAAGAGTGGTGGTGGTAACTAGATACAGCATTGTAGGGTTCATTCCTAGTTGAATGAAGCAAAAATGGCTCGACTGCTAAATCATAAAGTACCCAGATCCTCTGCCTCTACAGGGCCCATAGAGCAGTAATGTTTTCTTGAACTCTGCCTTCCAGCCCTCAATCCAGCCTCAGTCTGGGTCTCATTCACATGAACATTGGAAAGGAAATAACTCTGGATTCTGTGCATTCTACAACATTTAGGACCTAATGATTTAAATGCTATTCAAGTGTCCATACTGGGAAGTTGATTTACCAAAAAAAAAAAAAAAAAAAATTAGCCACTGATTTACAGATGTCTCTTTCCCAGTGTAATTCAATTGGAAAAAGTCTTTTTGGGCCCAATGGCATCACCACCGCTACAAAAATTACAAAGCCCAGTGCTCTTCCCATGGGCTTATTTACATCAATGTTTACTTGCTATAAATATTCTTTTTCCCTGCCTTTGCTGGCACATTGCTGCGTTTTTTTGATCCTTGTAGATCAGTGGAATAGCGAGAAACCATTGGCAGGAATGTGCATCCCATCATCTTCGTGCACCAGGTCAAACAAAACAAGGTTTACTCCTCCTCATGAAGACATTGCTCTATAGCGCTGCTAGTGGTCAAAAACTCCACAGGTATCTTTATTCTGTTTCTGTGTGTACACGAGGAACTGCATTACATACATTTTGCCATCAGAGGGTGGATGCGTAGGCTCTGTGGGGATGTTGTGTAATGGCAATTTGTTGTGACCGCACGGACCTGTCCGCACTTCCACTATGCTACCAGGGCTAGCATAGCGATCTATTGCGCATATGTGGAGCAAGTTCTCCAATTAGACACTATAAACAAAACGACGTACTAATAACTGTCCACAACTGTTGGGAGTATAAACAATGCTTTAGTCCACAACCTGGATCAACGTTTAATCCTACAATTCCCATGTTGCAACTTGATAGCATCTTTTCATTAGACTCTCCTTGACTCACAGACACATCTTTCAAATTCAGTCTCCTCAGTATATAATGCAGACTGTCTGTCAAATATGTTCAGTCTCCAAAACTCCTGAAACCTGATGACATCAGTCTGGTTATTGTCCTAGACTTGCAAAGCTCCTCCAGAGTAGTTCTCCTCATGACTAGTAAACTGATTTAGATGTGTAAAATTGGTGGAGTTCCCCTTTATGTGTGTCGTATTTAGTGGTTGATAGACTAATAATGTGTTGTATGTCTGGTTGTGTTGCCTTGGCAGTACTGGTGGGGAAGGTCATGTCAGCTCACGATAAAGGCTCTCACGCGGAGGTCGAGGTCAAGGTCAAGAAAGTCTTGTACCAGAACCCCCAGATGAAGATCCAGAGAGGAAGTGTCACCCTTTACCCAGAGTCCTGGACCGCCCAGGGCTGTACATGTCCCATCCTCAACCCAGGTCAGCTGCACCCACTTCCACTTATTGCTCACAAAAGCATATTAAATATTTGACCCTTGAGATGAACAATCTGCCAGCTTTCTTCTGAACGACCTTTCAGGGCTTTCAGTGGTTTGCCAACATCCCAGCATCACTCACTTAGATTGGACATTTACAGCTTAAAGATTAGAGCCACCTCTCTGTTACAAGACTATTTTACATCCAACACTTTCACAATAATCATTTCATCCAAGCCAGCCAGAGGAGAACAGAGTTTAACTGGTTGACTGCAGTTATATAATGATCTTTTTACATATTTCTTTCCTGTTCTTTGTATTTCAGTGACATTCTCAGTAGACCTGAAATTCAGTAAAGCTTACGCTCTCCTCTCCTCTCCAGGATCTGAGTATGTGGTGGCTGGTCATGAGGACTGGAAGACTAGCCGACTGATGATCAACACCAAGAGCCTGGTTAAACCGTGGAAGTCAACCCTGGGACGCAAAATCCTCCACATCCTCAGAAGAGACTGCGGCCGCCGGTAGGGCATCGCCAAGGACTGCAGCGGACAGAAAGACATACAGGAATTGTGCAGAATGAACTGTTTGAGTTAGGCATTGCTCGGACACTAAAGTGAAATCAAAACCCCATGCCTACTACGGGGATTTCAGTGTTTCTTCTGCTTCTGAAGTGGAGTCCACAGCCCCAAGAAACAGCTGCAATGCCACAGTGCTGTGGTAGAAATAAGCACATACCTCGCCAGACTACAGTCACTTGTTCAAACAGAGTAAAGCAAGCCACAAAGACTTTCATATGAACAAAGACAAAGCTCAGTTTCGTTCCTGTGTTACTGAATGATATTTTCCAGGTTATTTATAAAGGAATGCATGTTAAATACTCAATTATTTCCTGGCCAAAGTTGATGAACCAGTCACACCCTACCGCATTCATTTCATTGAGAGCTGTTTACTTTGAAATCTTTGCAAAGGCGCAGACTGAATTATTGTTGTCGTCTCACAAGATATCGCTGATAAATCATGAATCAGGATGTGTGTGAGTGTGGATGTGTGCACATGGTGGATGTCCTTGATGGCAGGACTGTGCAGGTCAGAACAAGTAACTCCTGGATGAGGGGAGAGGATGAAGAAAAGAAACATTAAAGGAATCAGCCGCCTTAATCTGAACAGCTCTGCTTTGGCAAAACGCCTGCTGTCTAAGAGCAAAACACACTCCGTTCCACCCTCTCTGGTCTGGAGTACACACAACCGACTGAAACACTCAGGATTAAGTTTGCTCTCACAGCTTGAGCTCATTGTCAGAGTGCTTCAGTCAGATTGTGTGATTTTCTGCTGTCCTCTTTCAACCTGCTTCCATATGAGGAGGATTTCTCCAAACCCGGCCCTATGGGAGTCAGTGTGTGTGAGAAAGAGAGCACACTCTTAGCATATGCTCCTCTTTTTGGCCTGTGACTCCCGCTGGCCCCAAAATAAACATGTATTAAAAGCCTTTGACATCACAGTGTATCAGATCCAGAGTCCACAGGCCCATTTTTGAGCCGGGCCCAGTTAAGAATAGGTCTGGTCCGCTGTCTCCGAGGAGAAGGACAAACTCTGTGAGGAGACACGATGCATTCCTCAAACATGACATCAGCGCCCGTGTCCTTGTCCCAAAGACTTTACCAAAATAAGAGAAACGGGCCAGAGATTGTCTTGTAAAGGACAAAGTGGTGATGAATGTACTCTGCGTCATTGTGGTATTTGTAATTCTATTTGTGTGTGTCCTACAGTAAGTGTTCTTTTGTTTCTAAACTATATAAACAACACATTAGTGTATTCGTTTCTTAATGCTTCTGGGGAAAGTCTGTTTCCGTCCATGGTGACATTATGACTATGAATAGCCTGATGTGTGTTACTGTAATATCTACAGGTGGCTGATTGATGGCTGCCCATGCTTTAGTACCGCCCTCCTTTGGTTAAAAGAGAGAAATACAGCTGTATATCATCTATGCTCAACTCTTAAGTACAGTGGTGGAAGAAGTATTCAGATGATTTACTTAAGTAAAATTAGTATAAGTTCTACATTCAAAACATTACTTAAGTAAAAGTATTTAAGCAGTATCGGCATGATGTGCTTAAAGGACCAGTGTGTAACGATTAGGGAATCTATTGGCAGAAATGGAATATAATATTATATCAGCTCCAGCAGGGGACCCCACACTTGCCTTTCTCAGGCCACATTAACCAGCTCTGACTGGGGGATCCCGAGGTATTTCCAGGCCTGTGAGGAAATATAATGTCTCTCCATCTAGTCCTGGCTCTTCCCTGTGGCCTCCTCCCAGATGGTCCTGCCTGGAACACCTCCCTAGGGTGGCGCCCAGGGTGCATCCTTACCAGATGCCCGAACCACCTCAGCTGGCTCCTTTCAACACAAAGGAGCAGAGGCTGTACTCCAAGTCCCTCACAGACGAATGAGCTTCTCGCCCTGTCTAAGGGACACTCCAACCACCCTCCTGAGAAAACCGTCTAGTTCTTTAGGTCATGACTCAGCCGTCATGACCATAGTGGAGAGTAGGAACGAAGACTGACCGAGGGCTTTTCCTTCCAGCTCAGCTGTCTTTTTGTCACAATGGTGTAGTACAGCGAAATGCAATTCTGCCCCTGCTGCTCTGATTGTCTGGCCAATCTCACGTTCCATTGTCCCCTTACTTGCAAACCCTGAAGACCCCAAGGTACTTGAACTCCTCACTTAGCTTAGGGTAAGGACTCATTCCCTGCCTGGAGTGTGTAACACCTGAAAATAGGAATCATAGTGTTTTAGCTTAGAATGAGCCGCTTATATCTACATAGAGAGCTGGTCCTCTTTATGGAGTCCGCCATGTTGCTCACACACACACTCTACACATTGGCTCTGCTCAAAATGGCTCTAGAGACAGCAATTTGTGTTTTCACATCAGACACCATAGCTCTCCAACACTCCGGCACACAGGCTGCAGTCGGTTGCAATCTCCTCACCTCAATGATAGATAGCGCCAGATCCTACACACTGGACCTTTAAAGTATCAGAAGTAAAAGTACTCATTATGCAGAATGGCTCCTTTCAGTGTTACTATATTATAGAATTATCACTGACAAATGCACATAAAGAGCATTTTAACATTGTAGGTTGTCAGTGTGGACCCAGTTTTAGATGCTTTGTATAGTACTGTATATATTTATATTAGGCCTGTCAAGGTTAACACGATAATAGCTTGTTCACGCAAATTAATTTTAACGCCACTAATTATTTAACACATTAAAGCAACTTGCGATTTTAAGGTTGTAGTGGGCTCAGTTTTAAAGCTAGAGTGAAGATACTGATATATGAAAATACAAAACCTGAGGAATCTATTGGTCACGAAGGAAAAACTGGCATGGCCATTTTCAAAGGGGTCCCTTGACCTCTGACCTCAAAATATGTGAATGAAAATAGCTTCTATGGGAACCTTTACAGACATGCCCACTTTATGATAATCACATGCAGTTTGGGGCAAGTCATAGTCAATCAGCACACTTGACAGCTGTTGTTGCCTGTTGGGCTGCAATTTGCCATGTTATGATTTCAGCATATTTTTATGCTAAATGCAGTACCTGTGAGGGTTTCTGGACAATATTTGTCATTGCTTTGTGTTGTTAATTGATAATAATAAATGTATACATAAATCAGCATAAAGCATATTTGCCCACTCATGTTGATAAATATATATATATATATATATATATATATATATATATATATATATATATATATATATATATATATATATATATATATATATATATATCATGACTATATGACATTGTAGATTCACACTGAAGGCATCAAAACTATGAATTAACACATGTGGAAATATGTACTTAACAAAACAGTGTAAAACAACTGAAAATATGTCTTATATTGTAGTTTCTTCAAAGTAGCCACCTTTTGCTCTGATTACTGCTTCACACACTCTGCATTCTCTTGATGAGCTTCAAGAGGTCGTCACCTGAAATGGTCTTCACTTCACAGGTGAGCCCTGTCAGGTTTAATCAGTGGGATTTCTTGCCTTATAAATGGGGCTGGGACCATCAGTTGTGTTGTGCAGAAGTCAGGTGGATACACAGCTGATAGTCCTACTGAATAGACTGTTAGTAGAATTAATAGAATTTGTATTATGCAAGAAAAAAGCAGCTAAGTAAAGAAAAACGAGTGGCCATCATTACTTTAAGAAATGAAGGTCAGTCAGTCCGAAAAATTGGGAAAACTTTGACAGTGTCCCCAAGTGCAGTCGAAAAAACCATCAAGCGCTACAAAGAAAGTGGCTCACATGAGGACCGCCCCAGGAAAGGAAGACCAAGAGTCACCTCTGCTGCGGAGGATAAGTTCATCCGAGTCACCGGCCTCAGAAATGGCAGGTTAACAGCAGCTCAGATTAGAGACCAGGTCAATGGCACACAGAGGTCTAGCAGCAGACACATCTCTAGAACAGCTGTTAAGAGGAGACTGTGTGAATCAGGCCTTCATGGTAGAATAGCTGCTAGGAAACCACTGCTAAGGACAGGCAACAAGCACAAGAGACTTGTTTGGGCTAAACAACACAACGAATGGACATTAGACCAGTGGAAATCTGTGCTTTGGTCTGATGAGTCCAAATCTGAGATCTTTGGTTCCAACCACTGTGTCTTTGTGCGACGCAGAAAAGGTGAACGGATGGACTCTACATGCCTGGTTCCCACCGTGAAGCATGGAGGAGGAGGTGTGATGGTGTGGGGGTGCTTTGCTGGTGACACTGTTGGGGATTTATTCAAAATTGAAGGCATACTGAACCAGCATGGCTACCACAGCATCTTGCAGCAGCATGCTATTCCATCCGGTTTGCGTTTAGTTGGACCATCATTTATTTTTCAACAGGACAGTGACCCCAAACACACCTCCAGGCTGTGTGAGGGCTATTTGACCAAGAAGGACAGTGATGGGGTGCTGCGCCAGATGACCTGGCCTCCACAGTCACCGGACCTGAACCCAATCCAGATAGTTTGGGGTGAGCTGGACCGCAGAGTGAAGGCAAAAGGGCCAACAAGTGCTCAGCATCTCTGGGAACTCCTTCAAGACTGTTGGAGACCATTTCAGGTGACGACCTCTTGAAGCTCATCAAGAGAATGCAGAGTGTGAAGCAGTAATCAGAGCAAAAGGTGGCTACTTCGAAGAAACTAGAATATAAAGCGTATTTTCAGTGGTTTTACACTTTTTAAGTATATATTTCCACGTGTTAATTCAGTTTTGATGCCTTCAGTGTGAATCTACAATTTTCACAGTCATGAAAATAAAGAAAACTCTTTGAATGAGAAGGTGTGTCCAAACTTTTGGTCTGTACTGTATATACACTGTATATAAATATAGTGAAGTAAAAAGTACAATATTGCCCTCTGAGATGTAGTGGAGTAGAAGTATATAGTAGCACATAATAAACATACTTTAGTGTGCATAGTTCCATTTCAGCTGCTTAGAAATATGCACACAGTAATTGATGCAAGATTTATAACAATTCATTTATTATAAAAACTGCCTCAAATTAAAATAGAGCAAATAAATGTAGAAATACAAATATTTCATTGCAGTTTCCTCACAAGGTTTTAACAGTGCAATGAAGCAAAGCATTTTAGGCGAGGTGTTTGCCAAAACCTTTTTTTGCACGTTTCTTTTGCATATATTTATTTTGCATATTTCCTAAAAGCAGCAAAATATGACTAAAATGACTACATTTCTTAAAGATATGCCCTTTGTCTATTGGCTTGATCCTTTGGAAAATAAATACTGGTAAGCTACTGCCATGACAAGTCTTTTGCTCTTGCTAAAATAATTACCTACTCAAGCAGTGGAAATTCAGGTTAGAGAAATACTGCATAATTTGCTATCAGTCTGCAGAGGTTTGCTGTCTTTGAGCGGTCATGCTCCACCTGATTGGCCTTGGTGCATGCTTAGTAGTCGTCTCCCCGGCTAACCACCTCTTTGTAGGTGGGCCTGAGTAGGATGGTGTGCTCGTACTGGGCGGTGTAGCTGCCCTTGATGTCGCAGAGAGGCGGATATGGGTCTACGATGCCAAGGTCACATAGATTCTTCAACGCCATCAGGTACTTGCTCTCGCCCAGGCGGTCCAGCCAGCGGCGGCAGAACGCCAGAGTGCCAAAGTTCTCATTGATTACATTCAGCAGGTGTTTAGCCCTTGGAAGTCTGCAGCACAGGAACAACACAGAATCGATAAAGAGACAAACTGGAGGTCGACACCATAGATGTAAACAAACATTCAGATACGATGTTTCTTTTGTTAGATTTATGGATTGGAAGACAGCACGAGGAGCAACTCAACCATTAGATTATTTTTCAGAATCAGGATTTTGCATCTGAATACAGGGATGAAAAGAGCAGAACCAACCTTATTGGTACATGTCCAACATTGAAGTTTTTCATGTAATGTGAGCACTCCATGTCATCGTGGACGGCACCTCTTCCTGTGCTGCCAAATGTCTCGATGGCGTATGCTTCACCTTCCTGAGAGGCAACAAAAAAACCCCACAAAAACTCTGTTTGTTGACGTAAAATGTAGAATTTAGGGGTGTAAAGGTACATCGTTCCGGATCGATATATTGTGTCAATGATCAACGATCCAATATCAGCAATGCAAAGTGAAAATATTAATACATATCATCTTTAAAGGCCCTGACACACCAAGCTGATGGTCGGCCGTCGGACAGTTTGGGGCCGTCTGTGAATATCCGTTAGCCTAGTATTTGTAGTGTGTACTGCACAGTGGCCTCTAGTCTGCCCATGTTGGAGTTTTTTTTGGCTGATCCAGCATGTTGGAGCCCGTCGGTGAAAGAAATCACTCTGATTGGCTGTTTAGCTTAAACAAATCATTGCACAAGGAGAAAGGGAAGAGAGGAGAGCAAGCTAACGAGGAAAATCAAGAGGACACACAGGAAGCTCTTCTTATTCTTCATCTTCCTCTCATCTGGTCATTTAAATACAAAGATATTTTCACAAAATGACCACCTGTAATGAAGCTAAGAGGTGAGAGAGAGTGGTGTGAAAATGGTCAGCAAACGCTGCTTTATTTCATGTATGTATCATAACAACGGCTTGTACAGTATATCCACAGTCCTCAATCTTCTGGTTTCCCTCTTTGAATGATACAATAAATACAGACTACCGCCACCTGCTGGTAGGGAGAGTTATCTCCTCTCATGCAGGCACAGAAGCAGCATGGTGTGTTGGCAGCAGTGTTTCAGTGCAACGTTTTGGACAATACAAAGGCGATGTGAGGCGACGCAACAGTTGGCCTTCATCCTCTAGCTCTCTGCTCTGTTGGTGTGTCTGGGCCTTTAGATAGTCCTTTATTTTGAAATTCACACTTTATATGTGTTCTTTTTATGGAAAAGATTTTTTTTCAAAATATTTTTCATTTAAACAAGAGCTCAGCAATAATATTGTCAAATCTTACTTTAGTTGCATTTTGTGAGTTGATAGAAACGTAACTGATTGTGTTAGTATATACTGTATATGAAATATGTCGTTGTCTAATATCGACTGCTGGTCGCTGAATTAACTCAAATCAAAATTGCATCGTGGCAGACTTTGTGATATCAGCAAATATTCTATCATTGCTCAAATAAAATGTTGCATTGTGATGAAGCTTGTGATATACACCCCAAAGAATTAGTTATAGGTCCAGCGTGTAGGATCTGGTGATATCTAGCAGTGAGGTGATGAGATTGCAACTAACTGCAGCCTCTCCTGTATACCAGGTGTGTGGGAGAACTACGGTGGCCAATGCAAAATACGAACATCCCTCTCTAGAGCCAACTGTTTTCAGAGCAGCGTAGGTCGTATGGAGCAGAACCGAGTAGAGCCAGTGAGTGTGTTTGTGGTAAGTGAGTGGTTATGCTTATGATTTGAGCATATTCTTATGCTAAATGCAGTACCTGTGAGGGTTTCTGGACATTATTTGTCATTGTTTGTGTTGTGTTGATTTCCAATAATAAATGTTTATATACTGTACATTTGAGTTAAGGAGCATATCTGCCCACTCCCATGTTGATAAGAGTATTAAATACATGACAAATCTCCCTTTAAGGTACGTGATTAATCACAATTAACTATGGACAATCATACAATTAAAACTTTTAATCAATTTACAGCCCTATTATTGATATTATATTCCATTTCTGCCAACTCTGGTCCTTTAAAGACTGTATCTATGTGCCTTTATGCAGGTCTGAGTGAGTGTGATGATACTGAAAGGACAAAAACACTCCGGTGGGACTGAAAGTGAATTTAATAAAAACCTCCAAATGCCAGCGGCTGACATATTTGTGTGTAGTCTATTAAGGACAGTAGTGTCCTTTGTGGCGTCTTGTACGAGTCGATTGGCTGGGTTTCATTGCAATTTTGTGTCTCTATCAGCGCGTGGCTGTTGTTCGAGTCCCTGTGGTATTAGCTGATAACACTGCGACACCCTCTCTCGCTGCGCCGATAATCAGTCAAAGTGCTCGCGGCCCCGTGGCACACCCAGCTGCCACTCCAGCCGTGCACTCTCTGATCACAAAGAGGGTAATGGCCCTGTTACACCAACACGCTTCAGCTAAAAATACAACACACAAAGCTGCCACCTCAGCAGCAGCACCCCCCCCCACACACACACACATAACCCTCCTAGAAACATCAGGTAAAATGCTTGACTCAGCAACTTGCCAATTAAAATTGTCATTTGTGTCCATATCTAGTTGTGTGCTGCAGCTGTGCTGGTGTGAGGCAGTCGTGAGGCAGTCGTGGATCTCAGTGTGAAATGTAAGATAGTACAAAGCCATGTTTCTCCTTGGTGAAGCATCGGCCTTGTTAATGAACTTTGGATGCCCACTATTCACTGCTCTTTTGATGAAACGATGGGCTGGAGTTTTAAAACGTGTTGCCACTCTATGCGGCTGGTAATTCCATTATAGGTGTAATTAAAGTGCTGACGAGGGTGACTAAGAAGCTGTTAGTGCAGTGAATTGGAACACTTCTCTACACCCCGTCGTAACCCTAACCAGCCACATGTTCTTCCAATTACACTTAAGAATTAAAAAGGGTTTATTTATAAGCAAGGTCAAGTAGCTAATAAAGGTTTAATTTGAGACAAAGGAGGCTGCAGTGTTGTTTTGTGCTCAAGAATCTAGTCACATCCACATTTTGGCTCAGACGAAATAAGAGTAACTGCTGCACAAACCTCCATCCTTGTGGCTTCTCCGCCTTTCACAATAGGGACCGTCTTCCCTGAGTGTATCCTGTACTGTCCAATGGAGTGGCCATTGAGATTCCTGATTGGTTTCACTACAAAGAGACACAGAGGTTTAATAAAAAGGAAGCAGCAGCATGAAGGTAAAAGATGTAACACTCACATTACCTTGATATGTTTTCCCATCTATCTCCACTTCATAAGACTCCATGACTTCCTGAATGGTCTCACCGACATCGCACAGGCGCACATCAATTCCTGCAAACTGAGACAGAGAGGTGGAAACTCACATCATTTCATTGATCACTAACAGACAGTCTGGACAGTAATGTGATGTGTCTTATTTATAAGCCATGTGGAAATACATAAGAGTAAAGTACACTAACTCCTGAGTCAATGTATTCTCATACAACAGCTTGTATCATGGTTGTGTCTAGAAGGTAACCCACAAATTGTATAATCTGATCTGACACCTGCAAAAACTTCTTGCCTAGACTCGCTGCCCGACGACCTATCATAACATTAAACTATTCAAGATCAATGCCTAACCATGACCCTCTCACAAGAGCTTCCCCAACTTGCAGGTTCCCTTCTAGACAAATCCTCATATGATCTTACTAAAGGTTATTCAGCATTTTTTTGAGCACTTTCTTACAAACATCCAGCGTCAATTTCCACTCCAGTTTTTTTTTTTAAATAAACTTCCATCTTCACAGGAAACAACTTTGTTAGGTTTAGGCAAGAAAACTACTCAGTTAGGTTTAAGAAAAGATTGTGGTTTGGGTAACTTAAGTATGGATATTAAGTGACAAATAAATCAATGTTGATGTCTCGATGTATGCCTGAGTAGTTACCAAGGGCACGAATACGAACAAATCAGAAACTAACTGTTAATAAATATACAGTAGCTCCAGAATAACTCTATTATACCTACTTGACAGGTAGCTGCTACGCCAGCATATGATATACCAGTATCTAATGATTAGTTTCTTGAATGGGAATCTGTATACTGACCACTTAAATGACTCATTCCTGAACTCTGAACCAGCTGCTTAGAGGCACAAAACCAAAACCTAATCAAATGCAATTTTTGTATTGATTAATGTTCACTGTCCCTGGTAAATTAATTTGTGTGTTTTAATTATACCTTCTTTTTTTTGCTGTGACACTTCTATTTTCCATTTTTTCTTATTTTAATCATTACTTCCTTGTTATCAACACATTATTTGTATATCCTCCCATGTCCCCCATTGTGACCCTAATTTGCCATTTTGCGTCATATCGTGTCACATTTTGCCACTGAGTGTTTACTGGGAATCCACCATTAGAGCCACACACTGTAGAACTAAATTCTCAGTCACTGCATTATATTAAAGGTTTAATCATAATAAGATTGAAATCTAGATAGAAATATTAATGTAAATATGCTCTGATTATGATGATTGTTGTTCCTTGATAGGTAGTCAGGATTGCTTGTATATGAAGAAGCGCCATGCAGGGGGAAAAACTGTTACCTTAATGCCAGTGTTGGTTGCATCTCTCACAGCCTCAAGCAGCCGGTCATACTTTGGATTGAACGTGACGGTGAAGGCACAGTCTATTATTCGACCTGAAAGACCAAAAGGTTTAGTTACTCCCAACAGTTTCTGTGAGGTTATCATTCTGGCTGAAATATTCATATTTTAATCTAAAAAGTTAATTAACTTATGAGAACAGTTTATTCTGGGCAGTAAGAATTATAATGTAATCATCATAATAAATGCCAAGAGTGAAATGGCACAGCAGCTCCAAAAGCACTTAGAAAGTTATTAGCCAGCTCTCACCGTTAATGTGCGTTCCAAAGTCGATCTTGCAGACGTCGTCGTAGCGCAGCACCGTGGGGTCCCCTGCGTTCGGGGTGTAGTGAGCAGCACAGTGGTTGATGGAGCAGCCAGTGGGGAAGGCCAGGCCGGCCTTCAGCCCGTTCTCTTTGATGAGCCTCCTGGAGCAGTCCTCCAGCTTCTCACTGCCAGAAACAGAAAGCAGCACAAAGGAACAACGGATGACAGGAACAATGAGACCATTGTCAGGGCAGATAATGCATCCAGAAAAGTCACAAAAGCACTTCTGTTTTCTTTTATCATTTCAAAACATTCTCTTACAGGCTAGGGACAAAGAAGTGCTGAAACCATTTAAGTCTCAAATGAGCCCAGGCAGGTATGAGCAGCCAAGATTTGAGTCCATTAAAGGGAGAATATTTCAGTGCATGTCTCACCAGATATCAATCATGGTCATCCCGGGTTTGATCCAGCTCCTGACGTATGAGCGAACCTGCCGATGTGCCTCGGCCGCCTCCCTGAAATCACTCCACATCTCCTCGTTGGCCCTGTCCAGCGCCCGCTTCTCTTCACTGGTGGTCCGCCACGCTGCACTGCGCCTGGCGGGAGGCCGACAAGCACACCACGGAGAGGAGAAACTCATTATTTTCTCATTATACAAATACTTGTAATGAGGTATATGACTCACTTGTGGAAACTCTGCACAGGTGAAAGTCGTGTTGTCAAATCTGACAATTAAAGGAAATTAAACCACACACTAAACACTGTACCTCATCATGTTGTCCAGTATGAATAAGTGCAAAGACCTAAATACAAACTAGGCATGTCACACAGTGGAAGACTGCTGAGTGTGAGGGACGATGTGGAGGTCACACACCCGTCTTTCGATGGTGGATATTCACACTCCTCTCCCTTTGGAAAGTCTCCGCTGGGATAGAGCTCACAAATAGGGATTGAGGGAGGGTCAGTCTGTCCCTTTGCTGTGCCCCAGATAGCGAGAAGGAGAAGCAGAGGAAAAGAAAACACAAAAGTTATCCTCCCCGTGTTCATGACATTAGCATTTTAACCTAGCTAGAGAATACAGCACAGCTCCTGACTTGCAGATCTAATTAAGCAAGACACCCTTGAGTAAAAGAAAAACCATTGAACAATATTGCTAGAAAATTTTGTGGCAATATAACAGCACTTGTATCATATAGTGGGTTATTATCAACATGTAGGACATACTGCGTATGATGTCATTAATTTTGTCTTGTCATATAAGGTCCTGTGGCATTTTGTCCTACACTCTTGTGTCAGTCCTACGTTATGTAAGTCTCATGACACTAATTAACCAAGTCAACCTGCGTTTGTGGACTTGTTGTATTTACCTAATGATTCACTCTGATGCAGTCAATGCAAACACGGACACACTTTTGCTGTAGAGTGCTGTCTAATCCAGTGATTCTCAAAGTGGGGTGCATAAAATAAATTCACTTAAATTGAAGCTCTTGCCGACACTGTTGACCTTTAAATATCCGTATTTATTAGGACGATTACAGTCTTCATTACTGTTCATTTTCTGAGCGCTGTTAAGATCAGTTACTTGAAATGTAGGCTATAAAAGCTGTCAAGTTGAGTCCAAATGCAATTTGAATAAACTCATCCTCTGTTTATTGCAAATTTACTCACTGTGGGACTAATAAAGGATTATTTCATTTTCACACGATTTGAACTGAAATGTTTTTCTTTAGGTTGAAAAGTTTTAGAATACAAATAGATCCAATGGCATCTAAGAGCACAAATGTTACGATTAAGAGAGGGCCCTTAGACAATGTTCTGCCCTATAAGGGGGTCCCTGGTTTGAGAAGCCCTGATCTAGTCTGCCTATAAACTCTGATGTGCCTCTGTGACAGTACATATTCTGTCCTGTACAGTCCTGAATCGAGTAAATGTGAATTTGATGCAGCTGCCAAAGAGTGATCTGCTGTACTCTTTGCTGCACCGAGAAGAAAACGGCTTACATCCTTTCTTCTTTTTCTTCTTCTTCTTCTTTTTTTCCAGCTGAGTTCTCTCCTTCATCCCCATCTGTTGAGAGCATCATTAGTTTCAATACGGTTTTGCAAAGTGAGAAATATTGACAGGGAGCTTGGGCACATTTCCCTGCCTGCCACTGAAAATCAGATATCACATTGCAGATATGACCAGCTGGATTCCACTGTGCACTTTTCAGGGACTTAAAAGTTCAACACGATTACCACTGCAGATGATGAATGACGGTGATAATGATGGTGAGGAGTTACCTTCTTCTCCATCCTCCTCCCTCTCTTTGTCCTCCAGTGTTTGCTGCTCCAACTGTTTTGTCACATCACCAACACCTCCGGCATCTCCGTCCCCCTCAGCTTCGTTTGTCCCTGCTGCAAAGTCACACACCATCGTGCATGCATGTGCAGGTGTAATGCACGTGGTAAATGTACGCACACACACATGCACAGTGAGTAAATTATTTGTGGTTCAACGTCATTTCAAGAAGGTGCATCCACTACGATCTCAACTTGGCAGGCTCTGTGCATAATTTCTTTCTGTACCTTGGGAGTCAATATCCTCAAGGGCAAACATACCATGCAGCATTATGACATTTGGCCCTTCAAAGGCAGAGCTGTGTGGATCACACTTGACTTATGGCAGGTTCAAAAAGTCACGCTTTCTGGGGTTTTATTTTTCCACCTTATGAGGCAGTATGGCTGCAATTATCTGTTTTTTTACACTAGAGTGGTTGTCATCTTATTGCACTAAAACTGTGGATACTTCTATTACATAATTTCATGCAGCTTAGGGGGGATTTATGGAACATTTAAGCTGGAGTAAAATGAAATTGTATTCCACCCATATCTTCAAATGACAGCTTTCAGTTCTGATGGTCCACTCAGATGATTGTCCTCTTTCCATGTGCGCTCTCAGCTCAGCTGGAGTTGGGACAGCTGGACACCATCTGACAGGTTGTAAAGTCTCCTGTCCCGCATATTTGATGCATCGAGCAGCACCAGATGAGGCAATTTTGCGCTAGTTGTTTTTTCAGGCGATTCTCAAGCCAACAAAGTGATGTCTCTTACCTGCTGCGGCGGCTTTACTCCTCTTCTTCTTTCTTCTCTTTTTCTTCACTGACTCCGAGGCGTCCGCGTCTTCCCTCTCCTCGGTCAAGTCGCCCCCGTTGAGAAGTTGCGGCTCCACTTCACGCTGTAGCTGTAGCTCCGCCATGATCAGCGACTGAGAGGTGAAGTGACGCATAAGCTGCTCAGAGCCTCCAGTGGTCAAAGCGGAAAAGTGTGCTGGAGGATGCTGAGCCAATAATGAGCCATTAAGATGATCTCTGTGTAACAACTTGACCCGAGCAGGAAGACGATCTCCCCCTGTCCCGAGGAGCAAAAACTTCAAGTCATCATCAGTTTTTCTCTATAGGGGGAATTACATTTTGGCACACAAACAAAATATGTGGAGGCTGAAATGCTTAATTATGTGTCCATCATTTATCCTGATAAATGTCCCGTAAAACCATCACTTTGCCTGAACATCCAGTTTCAGGTTACAGCGCGCACCTGCAGCTCCTCATAAAAATACTTTGAGTCACTTCTACTTTTTGTCCACATTGGAAAACATCTTATCTGTTATTGTGGATGTTTTTGTTGTTCTTATTGTCAGTTTGATGCCCGGAGTCGATCATTAATGGTGCGTAATACGTGTCGCGAGTATTTGGAGACGGGCGGAGAGCTGCGTATCCAAGCAACAAGCCCGGCAGCACACTGAGCGGATAGAGGCGCATTGACAGGACTGAAAGGTGGATTTTTAAGTACAACAGTTCAGGTGTGTTGATATTTTGACGCGGGGACGTTTGTTTCCTGCGTGTGGCGACTCTTTAGAGGAAATTCAAGTGGATTTGTCAAAGGAAGTAATGACTTCTGTTGCGCGGACGGAACTCAGACCTGGCCCTTTGTATTTCTTTGACCAGGTGGGCTAATAATTAATTTTACTGGTTTAAAAAACAGCAAGATGTCATAACCTTGTAACTGATCTCTCTACAGCCGAGAAAACAAAACCGAGTTAAAGGGGCACGAAGCAACATTTTGCATTTTAGTTTGGCACACGAAGGAGCGCAGTTAGAAGACGCAAAACAAAGGTAATTCAAATCCCCTTATTGGTACAAATTATTTTGCTTTTTTTCGTGCAACTAATACCTATATTTCAATTTTTCTCACAGTAATCGAGACAATGTCAACAAAGAAGGCGATGAGAGGCTGTCGGGTGAAACACGTGGAGATGGTGAACCTGATAGCTCATCCGCTGTCAACACAAAAGAGCGCGATCCGATGGACGCATACAAGCGAGCAGCCCCTCAGCTACTAAACCAGGTGGCTCTTCTACTGTCACAACACAGGTGGACTGAAGAGGGGCGGATTCCTCACGGGATTGTAAATATCCTGAATTACTCCTGGAAGGACCTGGCTGCGGGGTCGGTGAGCTCGAAAAGTCCGGAACAAAGTGACAGACGACGAAAGTCCAGAGGTTCCGTGAGGTTGGATGGAGCTCCGTCCCGCCAGGCGTCCGCCGACGACAAGAGGGAGGCAGCACAGAGACACGCGGGTGTTGTGGAAAATGTTTCTGCAAGAAAACCACAAGTCAGCTCAAATCCTCGCATGAAAAAGCGCAAACACAATTTTAACAGAGGTAAATGAATCTCTGGCTCACAGTTTTTGGAAAACCACCTCTGCCAGGAAGAGGAAATAGCTTTGGGAAGTTAAAAACACCTAAAATACCCACCTGTCAAAAAAGTAGACGATAGTATAATAAGTCAAAACTGAGACACTACTAACCTTTCATATTGGCTAGTTTGTTATTTTCTTGGCGGAAATGGCTTACATGACATCTCAGGGCTCAATGGCTATTAATGGTTAATAAATTATTTCTAAATAAATCTGGTTGAGGTTTATCCTCCACATACAAAAAAAAATCAATAACCTATACTGATTTAATACCAACTGAATGCTTGATGGTTTATGTTTGTATAACTGGGCTCACTTTAGAAGTCATCAGGTAGGCAGACAGAAATAAGTCATTGAGGGTTGATTCTAGAGCTGCAATGATTATTTTCATTGTTGATTACTTTGTCGATTAATCAATTACTTTTTTGGTCTGTAAAATGTCAGAAAATGTTGATCAGAGTTTCCCAAAGTCCCAGATGACGTCCTCATATGTCTTGTTTTGTCCACAACTCAAAGATATTCAGTTTATTGTCATAAAGGAGTAAAGAAACCAGAAAATATTCACATTTAATAAGCTGAAATCAGAGATTTTCTCAAAAATACTCAAACTGACTGATTGATTATCAAAAAGCTGGCGATTAATTTAGTAATTGACAACTAACCGATTTATTGTTGCAGATTTAGTTATTCCACTACAATTAACCCATCAAGTTGTAAATGTTAATATATTTTTTGTGCCAAATACAAAGCAAGCGATGCTACAAGAGTATATACGTTAGAGACAACCTGACAGCCCCAAAAGTATTTACAAATGGCTTACTTATTAAGTACTAATAAATTATTTATTAACCATTAATTAAGCCTTTAGTTATGGCACACAAAGCCTTTATAAAATATGCATAGCTTTGGAAAATGAAAACCACAGAACTATATTTTAACTATATGCCACAGTAGTAAGAAACAATAACAATGAGTGATAAAAGTGAAAACCTATTCAGTAATTTCTTGTGACCTTATAAGGCTGAACATACTTTGGCTGCAAGCTGGTGGAAGTGAGCGGATTAGTTTACCAGACAGGACAAGGTAGCTGGTCGCTGGGCACACATGTAGTGCTGCCTGTTAATCAGTTACAGGGCTATTGAGTTACATTATTAAGTTCCCCGATGCCACTGTTACTGTCTGATATACGGCCAGTATCCAGATTCGATAAAAAGGTGGATGTAGACCTCAGCTGACAGCTCCATAATCTCACTCCCCAACAGCTCACACCTCCACCACCGCCAGTTTCTCCATGTCATCCAACAGCTGCAGTAATCCAGGTAAGACATTGTGTGTTAACGGAGGCCACTGTGTCTGTGGTCGCCTGTGTGGCCCTGCTGCCTCAGCTGGATGTGGTTTGTGTCCAGGTTGGATCATCCAGCTGAAGCAGCCCTCCTGTGATGAGCCTCAGCAGCAGATCAGTTTGTGTCAGTGGGTGGTGGAGCGACTCCAGGCGGCAACAAGTCCCGAGTGGGTTGTTAAGCTTTGCTGCCGCATTTAGTATACAGCAAATGTTTGTCAAATGAGGGGTTACATTACAAAATGTTGGTGATCCTGTGGCTTTTCATCTAGTGCCAAGTTTTCACTAATCCAGTGACATATCTCTACATTTATGAGCTGGACCAGCACCACATTTTGTACAGATATTCATTATTGCTAGACAATGAATCCTGCACCACTTGTGGTTTTGATTGAAATGTGTAGACAACTACTGGTTGGAGTGTAATGAAATTTAGTTCACACATTCATGTCCCCCTGAGGCTGAATTGTAATAACTTTGGTAGCATCCTCATCAAATTAAAACTGTACTTATTTTACTAATTTCTGTCCAGATGCCTGCAAGGCATTCCCATATGCCTCAGCTATACTTTGTGTTTAATGCTAATGTTAGCATGCTAACAACCTAAACTAAGATGTTTACCATAATGAACAATACACATGCTAAATATCAGCATGTTAGCATTGTCATTGTGAGCATGTTTGCATGCTGACATTAGCTTTTAGCTCAAAGGATAGCTTTAGCCGCTAGCATGATGTGACTCTATGCCTTTATTCTTGTTTTTTTAAGGATTAATTCGTTTTGGAGAATTTGTTTTTTTAGTATACATAAGAAGTAACATATCCTTATGAGAGCTGTCAATCAAGTAAAATATTAAACTGTGATTAATCGCTTGACTGTCCATAGTTAATTGCAATTAATTGCAAATTAATCACACTTGTTTTATCTGTTCAGAATGTACCTTAAAGGGAGATTTGTCAAGTATTTAATACTCTTGTTGACATAGGATTGGACAAATATACAGCAAAATATACAGCAAATGTTGGCCTATATTTAATACTGGAAATCAATGAACAACACAAAACAACAGATATTGTCCAGAAACCCTCACAGGTACTGCATTTAGCATAAAAAATATGGTCAGTGTGCTGACTTGACTATGACTTGCCCCAAACTGCAGTGATTATCATAAAGTGGGCATGTCTGTAAAGGGGAGACTCGTGGGTACCCAGAGAACCCATTTTCATTCACATATCTTGAGGTCAGAGGTCAAGGGACAACTTTGAAAACATGGAAGTTTTTCTCACCAAAAGGTAGTGCAAGTTTGGAGTGTTATTTAACCTTCTTTATGACAAACTAGTATGACATGTTTGGATCAATCAAATCAGTGGATTTGTTAGATTTTCTAGTTTCATATGGTGTCAGTAGCTTCATTATAGCTTTAAAACTAATCTGGCTAACCTAAAACTCACAAGTTGTGTTAATGCGTTAAAGTAATTAGCGGCATTAAAACAAATTTGCGTTATACGTTATCGCATTATCTTTGACGACCCTAATCCTTACTGAATTATACATTTGGTCATCTGCTATTGAAAGTTGTAAATGTTTCATTTCACAATGTATCTCCTCATAAATGCTAAATGAAAGACTTAAGCCTAACACATTACTTCTTTACATAGAAAACTGCAAACAGCTGAACAGGACCTGACCGTCATACTCCGTTACTACGGTGATACTGAGGCAAAACTGAAGGACAGTAGAGCGAGGAAAAAGGCCCTACCTGCCACTCTAGTCAACGGGATGCCCCAGATCCCAGAAGTGAAACAGCAGGATCCCGCACGGCAGAAACTACACTTCAGGATCAACGACGGCTCCTCGTTCATATAGTATCCCACTCTCGTCTTACTCATAACTATTTTGATTCTAGTACTTGTCCCAGAAGCAAATGCAGTGTATGGTATATGACTAATGTGTCACTGCAGTTGACCTTTTGACCTTTGACCCTGCCCTCTCAGCTACCTGTCTGGTGGTATCGCAGTATGCCACAGCCACTCAGCGCTACCCTGTGGAGGCTTCTATACCAACGTATTCAGTGACAGCGAGTGTCCCGTTACTCTGGCGACTATCACGGCGTTTGGGCATGGCGCTGTGACACATCCTCTTACGTGAGTTCAGTGCTGATATGGGAGAATGTCTGAATAAGTTGTAGGGGTTCCCTTTAATACACAAACATGATACTGATGTTGTTCTCACTCCTCAAAGAAAGCAAAATATGGTGTTCTCCAAAATACTGAACGCCTTTAAACAGCAGCTTTTTTTTAAATAGTAAAGTAAGTGCGACAGCTAGAATATGATTCTAATATAATAATGTATTATATATTAATGACAGAGGGCCATTTTCTCCTCATCATCATTGCAGGGTGTAATTAAAAATGAACTATGATCTCCTTGTATTTAGTGTCACAGCCATTCCAGTGAGCCAGCATGCACAATACCAGGACCCTGGCCCACCTAAATAGAACAGGGCCATAATTAATGTTATTAATAGCAGTGTTTACCTTGCAATGACATGGCAAAATGGCTGCTGTGAATATCAGGCATGATATCGGGGTGTCGACCAAACAGGTACTGTGTCGAGTGCTGTTTGCTATCGATGTGTCTTTCCCCCTACCTACACCCGCTGAACTATCCCTTCCTCTAAGAACTGAGAACAGCGCTATGTTTCAGGGAAACACTATTTGACCATGGGTGTATAAAAAGAACTGGACACAGCGTTGGAGGTGGGGGTCGTTACAGTCTGGGTCTCCATAGACATAAACACAGGAAGGAAATAACTTTGGATTCAGCTATTAGTGTATTTTATTTTTAATAATCTAAATAAGGGCTATTAGAGGGTTTGCACTGGGGAGTTGGTTTACCAAAAAAAAAAAAAAAATTTATCCGCTGACTTACAGACGTCTCTTAATGTAAGTCTATGGGAAAAGGTCCTTTTGGGCCCAATGACATCGAGTGACGTTGAGACAGACGTTGTAGTACCGCCGTTGGCCACTACGACCATGTTGGGATCAACGACCGGCGCTCTTCCTGGGGCTCGTGTCTACGAAGTAACGTGCAAATTGTTAAACTCTCGCGAGATGTTAATGTTAGGCTAGGTCGTTAAGCAGCGAGTTTCGCGAGTTGGCTTCCACACAGGACCAACTGAACCAGCTAACGTTAGCGTTCATCCATAGACACTTCACACAATGTAACTGTGATGGTAAGAAAGTAAGAATATTAAACGAGCTAGGTAGCTAGCTACTTACATTACACCTGCTGCGTCTCCACTGGCTTGCGAAGTCGGCAGAAGAGACGCTTACGTCTGTTTACGTTATCCTGAGTTCAGCTAACGTAAGGGTAATAAATGGTATGGTCCACTTTAGGGGTGTGTGAAATCGTATTACAAAATTCTTTCTGACAGGAATATCAATATAGAGTATGTTGTAATATTTAACTACGATTACAGGTAAAAGGGATATAACATATTTTGGCCCCCCAACTTGTTGTTTTTACCTCTTCTCGGGGAGTCCAAGTATTAATTAGGAGGGGTCCCCCCCCCCCACTGTAATTCAAACCCTGATGTCAGCTGTGATGGTCCCACATTATGCTTATTTATGTGTGATTTGATGCTCTGCTACAACATGTTTACATGCTATAACATGTTCTTCCAGCTCTGCCATTACAGCAGCGTGGGACCAGGATGGTGGTTTCATAAGTGACCATCATGGGAACATAACGAAGGAGTGGAGCTGGCAGACAGATCGCACACCGAGGGACAAGATTGTTATACAGGTGCAGCCACAGGGCTAGAACAGTGACTTTGAGACTACCACCACTTTCTCTACCTTTCACCAGTGACTGAATTGTACCATAAAAGGTGCCAGTACACTAATTCAGCAATTTCATGACATGATCATCACCATCACATGGGTCTTGGATATGTTTATATTTATACCCTAATATATCACACTTGTATTTTTGTATGAATTTAACACAATAACATTCATTGTAATTTGACATGCATTTCCACAATTAGTCCATACATATATTTGGTTCATATTTCTTTATGTAGATACATCTATTTAAAGCAAAGTGTACACAAATGTAATATTGTATATATGCTACAATCAGCAGAAAATGGCAAAGCCAAGTCCATTATGGACAAGACTGCACTTATTTAGCTCCAGTAATGCAGTCTCATCAATTGTCAGTGAGTAAAATAATCAGAAATTGAGTATAACCGAAAATATATTATTTAATTTCCTTCCTTATCTTTTGGTAAATCAGCTTCTCCCTCGCAGTATTGGTATAAACATGTTAAACATCACATTTGAGGTCTTTTCAGATGGTACCTAGATTCAAGAAGTGTACGCAATAAGAAGCAAGAGAAGGCTATATCATGTGGACAAATATCAGTGCCGGTACTCAGTACTGGCCCATTTCAGGCACGACATATTAACTGTTATAAAAATGATGTCCACCTTCTTTGTGTAATACACAAACAGAGTCAGCAACATGTTGCATATAGAGAGCAGGCCAGAGGTAATCTGCTCAAGAGAAATATATCTACTGACAAGGGTAGTCACAGGGACTAAGAATCTGGTGAGAACCCGTCTTGTGAGATAATTGTGAGATGTACATATGGGAAATGTCACATATAGGGGAAACAAAGCAGGATGTGATGTGTGATGCATGACCCACTGATGAACTAACATTAACTGCCTCTGACAGGACTGACAGGTTTTATAACCTAAATATTCTTGGACCTGCTATAAGCTATAAGTCCCACTATAAGGTCTATAGCAGTTTAGATAACGTGGATGAATTCATCACAGGTTCTTAGTGCTCACAATTGTCATTTGTAAATGTGTTTGTTTGTAAATTGTTTTTTACAGTTGTCAGATATAATCTCTGTGAGGCTGCTCAGTGGTACTTCTGCCATGCTCAGCTTCAGATGTAACAACGAAAGCGTTCAACTTCCTCTTTCTGCCTTGTCTAACATAAATCAATCACAGGAAATGGTGAGCTTCATTTTAACAGGTAAAATGAGTAAAAGTAAATAGATTTATGATAAATAATTAATTAATTGTATTCCGCGCTGACAGACTTGTTTGCAGACTGAAGGAATATTTACCTCTGATTCTGCTCAAGACCTCCTGCTGCTGAGGAAGTCAAAATCCCCCTCTGTGGTCCCAGAGAGCAAGAGGAACCTGATGCTAACACCTGTAAGTTTTATCACCCTATGCTTCAGTGAAGGCACGAAAGACATTTATGGACTTAAAAAACCCGAATATCAAAAGGGCAGCCCCGGCAATACCTGAAGATGCCTTCACTGAGTCACTTTGTGTAAAACAGCTCACTAAATGCCTTATGTTGTTCTGTATCATGTATTCTACCATGCAAGTAATGATGTATGGCAGGTGTCTGTGTGCTCCCGGGAGGTCCTCCATATGGTCAGAGAGGTGGAGGAGCCGTCAGCACAGTGGAGAAGAGGAGGGCATGTTGGCAGGGAGCTGAAGAGGCTCCAGCAGAGAGTACTAAATGCCCTGGATGGCTGGCTGGATTATTATCGCGTGGCCATCGGTACGTACCTGCACCCTGCCCTGTACAATATGTGCTCATACCTCCCAGCTGGGATAAAAACTGCAACCAGTGGGTGTGATGTACTGAACATTATGAGTTATCAAAGTATGCAGCAGTGCAGATAAAAGTTTACCCAGTGAGGTTGTTTCAGAGTGATTCATTGAAGTGAAAAAGTTACAGTATCGCCTCATCCTGCAAACTCAACATTATTGAATAGTTCCATCAGGATCTTGTTCACGGTCACTCGTGTCACTCGGTGTCTGTGTGCAATTCTGAGTGACCTCTTCCTCTCCTTCAGGTATCAAGTGTCCTGATGTGAAGCGGATGCCAGATGCCCCACTGAGGACCAGGCTGAGAAGGGAGGTACAGTCAGCTGCTCTGCCCTCTCTGAACCCACCTGAGTGGGCAGATGCTAAACCAGTCCAGCCTGAGGAGGAGGGATGGAATGAGTTACATGAGCTGCACGGACATCTGTCAGCACCAACAGAAAGACCTATGGATGTCAAGTTGCCAAGGTGTATACTTTACATCAATACCTATCTATCTAGATATCTAGCTATCTATAATTCATTAATGCTAATTTGATTTAATGTCACTCATTCCTTTAATGCATTAATGCAACTTGACATTTTTAGGTTGGAGCGGGTTCAGTTTTAAAGCTAGAGTGAAGATATTGGCATCACATGAAATTATAAAACGGATGGAATCCATTGGTATCAACCATGTCATACAAACTTGTTGCAAAGGAGGTTAAATAAATTCAAACTTAAGCTAAGTTTTGCCAAGGAAAATCTGTCATGGCCATTTTCAAGAGGGTCCCTTGACCTCTGACCTCAAGATATGTGAATGAAAATGGGTTCTCTGGGTACCCACGAGTCTCCCCTTTACAGACATGCCCACTTTATGATAATCACATGCAGTTTGGATCAAGTCATAGTCAAGTCAGCACACTGACACACTGACAGCTGTTGTTGCCTGTTGGGCTGCAGTTTTGTTTTGCTGACTGATTTCCAATAATATATATACAGTATACACATTTTCATAAAGCATAGTTGTCCACTCCCATGTTGATAAGGCATTAAATCTATCTATCTACTGTATATATTGTATCTATTGATCTATCCTTAATCAAAACTGATTGATTTTGTAGAAACACAGTATATTTATCAGTTCAAGTGCTATATCTGTGCTAGACTTTTCACAGATATACGCTGCATTATATAATGTAAAAATGTCTTTTTTTTACCTGTGTGTTGCCAGGACACGACAAAAGCCTATGACAGTGGAGCCCTGTGTCACACAGATAGGCCCCCTTCAAATTCATGGCAACATCAAACTTGAGTAAGACCCTTGCTTTACTTGCATGCAGAGAAACATGATATATAGTTGAATAGTGAATAGTTGAATAGTTATTGTGTAGAAAGTGACATTTACTGCAGTATGTAAGAGCCTGAATATATCAACCCTCACCCTGCCAGGTCAGTGATTATTCCAAACAGTGCAGATCTGCAGCCCTCGGCTGCCACATGCTGTCCAGCCCCGCCGCCGTCATTCACCTCCTCCAGCCCCCTCACAGTGTGCCCTGCTCTGCTGAGAGCTGCCCTGCTGGGGGAGGGGGGCGCCGGCGGTGCTGCTGCAGCACTACGCTGATGCCAGCGGTGAAGGACCTGGAGTATGATGCATTCATTATGGGCCAGCCTCCGCACAGTCAACAGATCCTGGTAGTATGCGTGACTCCTCCACCACTCCAACTCATCAACGCACGTGCAGCAGTGTCCGACCGTGACGTACTGGAGCAGCTTTACAGGAGGAGGAACAAGCACAGAACCATGCCATGTACTCAGGTGTGAATGCTGTCTTACATTCAGAGGGTGGACAAAATAACAATAACACAGTAAGCAGCAACTTTTGGTCACCTGGTATATACTGTATGTAAACAGTCTCTGATTCGCAGCGTGTCCATTGTTTGTTTCTTGTATCACTGTAGATAAAGTAACATCTAGGTTACCTCATCAGCAACACTAAATGTGTACTTACAGTAAATATGTATAGACTACAAAACAAATGGTCAGTGAAAGACATACTACAGTCAGCAGGATATTCTAGTGCATGTTTTTCTGGAAACTCAGTAACAGTTTGTATTTGTAATCTAGTGCCAGATGGATTCGTTTCGCCTGGTGAGGTATGAGATGTCAACCGGGGAGCCCAGCTATGGAGTTGAGAACATCCTGCTGCAGCAGCGGCACAACGCTGTCCCTGGGATGGTCCTGGTCAGTAAAACTTCCCACTGCAGGCTCTGCTCAGTGCAGGTGTTCATGGTTCCCACTGGGTGGCAGCAGCAGTGAGGAGGACCACAGTCGGGCGCTGTCCTTTCCAAGAAACCCAGGCATTTATTATAAAGTGCTGTAGGCTAACAAGCAGTGAGTGATAATGCTTTTTAATTACAAAATGGTGGTTTAATTTTAGCCCAAAGTCTTCTCAGCTGCTTTACAGGTTTTTGCTCTAAGATGAAAATATCTCCTTCACTCCATAAATCAAACAGAAGACCTAGAAGTCCTACTCACACTGTCCTCGGTGTCCTCAACCAAAGAATTTCTTAGTCGACTAACACTTTCCACTTTACAATTTAATCAACAGATCTTTAAAAGTGATTTTCTCCACAAAGAATCACAAAAATTGCACCACTTTAAGGCTTGTATTTCCCAGAGATGTGCTCACAGGTTTCTTAGACATAAATCATTCAGCATGAAAGAACTTTTAAATCCGACTAATTGACTAAAGAAATCTTAATCGACTAATCAACTAAGAGGAGGCAGTCGTACACTGTATACACACACTGTAGGATCCTCTGTTGTGAAATCTAAAAATATCCACTTTGAAAAGATGGAATCAACGTTGTGTCACAAACCACTTCTCTATAATCTAAATAGACATACCGGTACATGGAGTAATGCTTTATACTGTAAATATCACAATGAAAACTGCAGTGTGTGCGTATTTATTTTTTCCGTTTCCACACATCTAATGTAAACTGTCCTTGGTCATGTAATAGATGTACATCAGAGGGAAGCTGCTGTTTGTCGGCCGCATATTCAGTGGTCTCAGCTGCTCATTCAGAGACCTTCAAAAGCAAATCTCCAGAACCAGGAGAGATTACAGAGCAGGTCTGAGCCTCCCTTCAGACTACAAGTTCAGGTACTACAACACTGCACCCAATAATGTAGTGCTGTACTGTGAATGTATGAGGATTAAACTTAAAATAGTTGGAAATGAAATTCAAAGCACAGGCAGTGAAATAGAGCCGTACTCACCAGTACTGAGTATAATTTTTGTCTACTTGAGTACTCTGCTTACTGTGTACCACCACCTCCTGGTGAGTCTAGGTGTGAACCTCTAAATGCCTGTTTAACTGTGTCTCTGTGTAACCACATAGCTAGCTTCCTGCTTAGAAAACAACACTATAAATGCTTTTGGTATTCCTTCTCATTATCCAATTTGATTTGATTGATTTTATTGTAGGGTATATGTAATATTATAGTTCTGTATTATTTGATAAAAGCTGCATAAAAAGTGTTTATTAACTATATATACTGTATATATATATATATACAATATATATATACAGTATATATATATATATATATATATATATATATATATACTGTATATATAT
Source organism: Pterois miles (assembly GCA_947000775.1). Taxonomy (NCBI): domain Eukaryota; kingdom Metazoa; phylum Chordata; class Actinopteri; order Perciformes; family Scorpaenidae; genus Pterois; species Pterois miles. The sequence continues at coordinate 8,041,387 of CAMQGK010000144.1, read as the reverse complement.
ACTATATATATATATATACGTATATATATATATATATATATATACAGTATATATATATATTTATATTTATATTTATGTATAAACTGTGAAAATGTATGTCATATGTAGGCCTAATGTATGTAATGAAATGCAAAAATACATTTGCAGAGGGATATATTACCAAGATATAAATATAAATATATCCAAGATAGGTGATGATGCATATGCATACTGGCCCCTTTTTTGGTTGAGTTCAGTCACTGAACATAGAAAAAGTAGCAATACCACAGTATTAAAGTACTCCATTACTTTAAGTAAAAGTATGAAGCTATTACCACCAAAATATACTTGAAAGTATCAAAAGTAAAAGTACTCATTAGGCAGAATGGTCCCTGTCAGTGTTTTATTACTGGATCACTATTACTGTAATGATGTCTGAGCAGTACTTTAATGTTGTAGTTAGTGGAGGAGGAGCTAATTTTATCTGCTTCATATATTATTTGGTATTTTAGACTACAGTAAACTGGTCCATCAAGTCCACGTTTTGAAAGTAAATATAGAATATCCTAAAATACTCAAACTCGAGTTAAGTACAAGTATCTCAAAACTGTTGTACTTAGTGACTCTCCACCACAGGTGCTCATAGTTTTCTGTCCTGCCCTTGCAGTGATGCAGTTAAAAGCCCTGCAGCCACAGATGCACACAACTCCCAAGATGCAGCACTGAAAGGAGGAGATGACACAACACTGGCTGCTTCAGTGGAAAAGGAAAAGGCCAACGAGAGGTAGAGTATGTGATTGTACAGATCCCTGCATATTCCTGAGATATAACTTGATGGTTCACAACAGCAGTTTCTTTAATTCACATGTTGTGTTCTCATAAATCTTTACTACCTTTGATTTTGCCCATGTTGTTAATTACAGTAACGGTGTTAGAGATGCTCAATGTTTTCTTCCTGAACAGAAAAAACAATCCAGTACATGAGGAGTCAAACCAAGGACAGAGAGACTTTGGTATCAAACCGAAGAAGACTCCAGCACTCCCTCGCGTTCCTGTTGTCACACACTGAATACGCTCCAGTGAATGGATTATAGATATCTATTAAACTGCATCAGTTATGGGTTAATACTTCAGATAAATGTGCACCGAAACTGCAAATGCAGTTCGGTGATCACTTGACAGCTGTTGTTTCAGTGTATGTAAAATGTAAATGGGAAACATCTGTATTCATTGTCCATCCATCCATCGTCTTGCTGTGAGGCAAGAGTGCTAACCACTGCACGACCGTGCAGGCCCTGTAGTCATTGTCGTAGTCATTGGTCACTCCATTGCTGTTGCTCATTTTTTGAAACAGTCTTAACTTTCTCTAAACTGTATTGCAATTGTTTCACTAGACATAACAAATATGCTGCAGATCAGCAAAACTTTGTAAAAACTGTAACACACCCGAAACACTTCATTCATGCTTCTAAACCTAGTTATTGTGTCAATAAACTGGCCAATGCCACCAAAATGAAGTTTCATCATTGAGTGAGCGTCAGTCAAACATGGAAATGTTTCTTACACAAATCTGTTTGTTCCATTTTGTTGATGAGAGTGACTATACAAGAACATCAGTCTTCATTCCCATTTCAACAGCAGATAAAAGTTTACTGGAAAAAGTCAATACTGTACAATACACAGAAAAAGGATGTGAACATGTATGTGTAGGCTACATTACATTTATCTGCATAGCGATGTGTTACATCTTGTTATGTCAACAGAAATTAAATAGATAAAGACAATTTGCCACAAAATAGCATCCATGCCAATAAACCCAATTAAATAATGAAAAAACCTGCAGTGACCAACAGCTTGTACACGTGTCATAGATATTTATGGAATATACACATTTGTCTGACAACATGTGCCAAAACACAATTTGCTTGACTGAATGAGAAATTCAAATCTGTTGTGAAACAATAAACTACTTATGTTTTGAAAAAATTAATTCTCATTCAAGATTTAAGCCAAAGTGAATGAGACAGAAAAAAACAAACTATTTAGTACTGTGTTGTCTTTTTTATTGTATGTAGCTAATACCATCACCTCCCTTCCTCCCTGTTATCAGATAATGACTCATTAATCAACCAGCTGACAAAGTTACAGCATGATGAAAGCATCACCCACACAGATTCTGTTTATTTTCTAGTTTTACTTCCTCAACTTTATATCAAATATAGCTTACAAAGCATCAGCTGGCTTCCTCTCATGTTTGCTCTTTTAGTCACAGTAGATGGTGTTAATGTAGCAATGATGATGATGTATGTGGAAAGATATGAGTGGGTGGAAATTCCTGTATTAAGATGATAAAGTGTAAATGCAGTGGGAGGATGGTAGACTAGTTTACATGAAATAACTCTCCTTCACAGTATTCAGGATTTTTCTGTCCCTGATTTAATTCACTAAAATGCTTCTTTAGAGCTGCCAAGCTTTTATTTTGGTGGCTGTGTGGCCCCTGGGGGCCTCTAGTGGACGGTGGGTGGAAACACAAAGGAGGCTCTCCGGTTGATGTCGCTGGCAGCCAGTCAGTGCGGCTCCGGGGAGAATCAACTGTGTGCAGCGGGATCACGTGTGCTGCTCGAACAAAATGTTGATTTTTGACTGAAAACTTCTTCGGAGTCGACTGCTCGAGATGTGTCCGGACACAAGAGATGTTTACTGATGAATAAGGTCGGAGAAAACAGAGGAGAGGCGATGATGAACTCAGGTAAGTGACTGGAAGTCGATGAGCGACTTGTTGGTGAGAGCGCAAATCAGGAAGTTTATGTATTTATTGATGTGTTCGTTTATTTCTAAGGTGCAATTCAGATAAACGTTGCTTCACAGAGGGAGGAGCAATGCAGCATGTAATTTATTTTATATACTGTAGGGCGTTGAAGCGAATGTGCAGCCTGTGATCCTCAATATGCTTTTAAATCTTTGAGTTAACACATAAATGTACTGACAGATTCAAGTTAAAAACATCAGAAAACATAAAACAGACTGTGTATCTGTGTCTACAGGTAAGTGACTGGCAGTCATGTGATTTTCATTTCCCTGTCTGTCAGTGTTTAGTCTTGCCCACATTCTCCAAATCAAAACTCATGACTTGTGGATGTGTTTAGTGTCCAACCTGTGGCTTGTTGAATGAGGAAATAATGTGCTGAGGGGAAAAGCCAACATCCCTCCCTGTCAGCAGGACACTTTTCGTTATTGTTTTCAGAGCATTTTAAAGCCACTATCTGAGCCAGCTGTACCAGGTTGCATGACTCTTTTGCGGCCCCCTCCTCCATGTCTCTCCCAGTCTTTATCTCCCATCTACTCCTCCTCCTCCTCTGCCTGTTGGCACGCACCATTAGCCGGATTACTGTGCTGTTGTGAGTGGCAAACATAAGCCATGTGATATTTGAACCCCCTGGTGAGGTGGTTTACAGCAATTTTCCACTAAGCTGTCACTAGGTTCAGCGCTACTGAGGTAAAGAGTGAACTCTTGCTATTAGGGCAACATCTGTCTGACGACTGAATCAAATGCACCATCTGGATATTCCAAATGTGCCTTTTATATCGTGTCAGATTAGATTTATAATCTTTTTGATGTGTTTCAGATTTGAATCTCAAGTGCATATCTTTTGGTTTCTGTCCTCAGGCATGCAGAAGCCACCTCTGGCCCCCAAACCAAAGCTGAGCCAGCCCCAGAGGCCAGCACTGTCTCCCTCCACCCCTAGAAGAGATGTCCTCTCGCTCCCGTCTCCCGGCACGCCGAGGAGGGTCAAACCAGTCCTGGCCCCCAAACCCTGCCTCTCCAAACTCACCAAACCGCTCGCTTCAAAGAGCCCGCTCCAAACATCTGTGACGGAAACCCCGCGGATCGAGGGACTTCTTAACTCCCACAATGGAGTACAGCAGGAGAGCAAAAAGCCTGAGTGGGATTATGTTATTCCCATTTGTCTGTGCAGTCAGGAAAACTGCATGTGCATCAGGAACACAAACAGAAAGCTTCTCCGAGGTACTGCAGATAACAGCGTTCATCAAGTGGTGAACACACCCAGTAATACTCACCTCACAAACCATAAACACCTTGAAACTTTAGACAGAACTCTCAACACAGACACCTCCAGTCCTGATGTGACTGTTAGGCCGTCCCTTCCTCACAGACCATGGAGCGATGAGGCCAACTGTAACGTAACGCCCCAGGGTGCACCTGGGCGAGGACTAGAGGAAGATGCTCTTGGCTCAGAGCAGATATCTTGTGCACGCCAGGCCAAACCAGTCCCAGCAGCCTCTAGGAAGCCCATCCCTGTCCCTATCCCACGGAAACCCTGGACGCCTGAGCTGGTCCGCCAGGAAAAGGTGGAGGAGGAGAGTGAAGAGATTGTGAGCCAGGAAGGGAGGGAGATGGACGTCAAAGAGGTGAAGGTGTCATCGGAAGGGAAAGGCAGCTCATCGCTGTCTGTCAGTGTACCTGTTGGAAACAGGCCGCCACTGTCTGCGAGGAAAGCCTGCGCTCAGCCGGCACCTCCGCCCAGGAAGAAGCCTCTACTGTCTGCACCTGAGAAAGCGCCGACCTCTGCTCTCCCAAAGGATGTGGAGGAGTATGACCTGGGTTGGGACAGCAGCAGCCAGGAGATGGAGGTATCGGTTGACAAGGAGGATGAAGAGGTGGAGGAGGAGGAGGTAGAGGAGGAAGTAACGCATGATGATCAGGAGGCAGTCTACAGTGACTTTACACCTCCTTCTAGCAGTTTGCTCAATCAAACTGCCGTCACCGTGGCAGCAGAAGACGGGCCGGTCAAAGTCGCTCCACAGAAGCCCCAGAGACGCAGCAGCCCGATGGCGTGGATGCAGAGGAAGGAGTCCTCTGAGGAAGAGTGGAAATCAGGAGATGATGAGAAAAAACAGACCCGTCCTGTACAAGATAGTGCTTTGAAGGAGAGAGTGATGAGGGAGCTGCCTTCGCCTCCAGATGAGAAAATGAGCAGCAATCTCATAACACCTAGAATCACCAAGCCTCCTCGGTCCAGCCTGGGCAAACAGAGAGCCAAGTCGTTCTCCAGTGCCGACGTCCTTAGCTCCGACGGGCAGAAGAGGAACTCTTTCCGGAAACTGCTGGACCTGAAGCTCTCTGTGAAGATGCTCCCCAAGCTGATAGCAAAAGGAGGCCCGAGCCCCGAGCGCACCGCAAGCGATAATGAACAAAGTGTGGACCAAGACGGATGTCAGGACCTCCTTGAGTACCTCAGAGCTCCACGCAAATTGTCCTGCCCGCTGATTGGAGTGGAGCAAAGTGTGGACGGAGATGATTTTTGTCCTGGAGCAGAGCAAGCTGATTACTATGAGAACATGCCTCACTATGAGGAGATACCAGACTACATGAATGTGCATGTAGGAAGGGCAGTGACGTCCCCTCAGGCCTCCATCTGGCAATATGATGATGAGGGCATCTATGAGGAGCAGGAGCCGTATATGTCTTTTGAGAAAAACACTGGACGGCAACAGTGTCAGACGCCGACAGACTATGAGAGGTAGATTATGACGGTTTTCATTTTTGTCTTGCTTCTCTCAGCACCTCAAATCTGATCTTACCTATGAATATATTAGATGATCCCTTGTTTTCTGAAAGGAGTGCAGGAAAACACCTTAGGCGTCTTAAAAACATTCATCAGTAATTGATCCAGTTGATTACAGAGTAAACAGGGAAGGTAACAGAGAAGCATGTCACAATGTGTCCTTTGTTGCAGATTCCTGTCTGGGGAGTTGGACGAGTATAGTGCCACGCATGCTCAGCCATTAAGGTGCTGATGGATTGTGGGTTGACTAATAATTTAGATTACCCATACATGTTTTAAAATATACCCCTCATGCTGGAAGTTATTATTAGCGGTAGCTCTAACACAACACAACTTTTGGCCTCGAAGGCAAGAGTGTATTCAGTTATTAATTTTTATTTGCGGCTAAGATCATCACAGTGTTATCTAGTGACATAGACAGTTTTTCTTACCAGCCGGTACAGCGTGTGGCTGGTATTCACACCATGGTGAAAAGTGGTCCTGCTACTGTACCTACTGTAGTAGGAACTACCAAGGAGGCGGTTTTACTTTGCCAGGTTTAATATGTTGGTCAGATTTTGTCGACACGATAGTGTCATGACCTGATGGAAGTTGCAGTCCCAAAATTTACTAGTGTGTAGTTGAGATCTTAAGAAAGGCGGAGGTGAACGATGAGTGGGGTCTGAGCAAAGAAATGGGGGGGGGGGGGGGGACTTCCTCTAGTCATGTCATTTGTTCAATTTCTGTGGCTCAGTGTTGCGAGAGTTGACAGAAATTCATGCTGTTTTTTTTTTTTTGCTAGTGATATATTTTAACTTAATGAATGAATTAATTTTTAAAA